>CM031235.1:479931421-480531421 GCA_018340775.1 Taxus wallichiana var. yunnanensis | reverse complement strand
GAAACTAACATGTAATTATGTTATACAATATTTCATCATTTCCCCTAATGACCTAACTTGGGGATAACTAGCAATTAAAATTATTTTCACACGATATTTCACCAATTTATATCAATTTCCCTCTAATGACCTAACTTGGGGATAAAAAACAATTAAAATTATTTTCACATGATATTTCACCAATTTATATCAATTTCCCCCTAATGACCTAACTTGGGGATAACAAGTAATTAAAATTATTTTCACACAACATTTCACCAATTTATATCAATTTCCCCCTAATGACCTAACTTGGGGGAAAATTGTATAAAATCTCTCCACGAGTAACTAATCAAATAATCGACCAATCAATTAACATGTTCAAAATTTCTAACAAATCGAGATCATTCAATCAATACAAGTTCAACACAATTTCCCTCCCTAATGACCTAACTTGGGAGTTATACACGACCTTCCATAAGACCTAACTTGGGAGATTCCACTCATCACTCTTCTCAGATGACCTAACTTGGTAAGTTAGTCTATATTTTGCGCTTGTTTCCAGATGACCTACCTTGGAATCCCTCTCACATTCTACGGTTGATTCAAGATGACATAACTTGGAAGCCTTAATACATTTTGCTTTTTCTTCTAGATGACCTAACTAGGAAGCCATCATATTGTGGAGACACCCATGGAGTGGGGGCAAGAGTTCCTTCCTATATCACTCCTATATGGGTCAACTATTTGATCAAAATTATTTGGATCCAAAAACCACAAAATTTGATTCGAGTTCGTGTGCAGTGGCTAGATCTTGAGGATGTAGTTAGAGATTGGAGAATAACATAATTTTCTCCCTAAACTCTTCCTCTACCAACAAGATGCCAAAATCCTCTGGTTATTCATTCGTATACAAGTGTTTGGGTTGGGAATTGATCACTCCCTACCCCATCTCACCATCATCATAATTCATCCTAATCATCACTTTCATTTAGTACACTTCATCTTGACATTTATGTTTTTTTGTTACGTTACATGGATCAACCCGCTGATCCATGGTTTGACATGCTTTTATGTTCCTATCGACACACTTGTACTATACATCTATGCATTCTACAACATGGGATTCTCTAAATTTTCTCAGGTACACATCTTTATCTACTTTATGTTACCGAACATTTTGGTCACTAACATAAAGTGGGGGAAAATGTAGTCACAAAATCATGCACTTACTATTACATTTATACTGTAAAGTATGTTATTTTATAAATGGATCTCACGCGATAAAAGTATTCACTAATGACTCATCCCCGAGTCTTGTTGTCAGTAAGTCAGTTGCCATCGTCATTTTTCTGGTATAGTCATTAGTTGTCTGTTCAGTTTTGGTTGTCTCTCAGGGAGTCTTAGGTGTTGTAATTTTCTTGATTTTCATCTCCAACCCTTGACTAGGGTGCCTATGGTAGTGATGAGGCACCCATGGGTGCCTCGGTCCATGATTGTAGGTGCATTGGTCCTTGTAACAATTGGGTCTAATTTATCTCGTTTGAGGTTGCTCTTTGTCATTTTCTCGTTGTTACCCTAGGTACTAGTGGACATGTCAAGTCATTAGTGTTGAAATTTAAACAAGATATCCCTATATAAACATATCATACTCACTACATTATGGGCATAATATCATCTATCAAGGGCTAGCTATCTACTAAGGCAAGGGACTGCATTTGGGAATCTTCTACATCTACATCACATAAGCATATGGGGAAAGGGTTGTATTCTTTCTATTCCATCCACCATTTGCATCTTTACATCTAGTTATTGTCCCCTACTTCTACGTCATTAGTGCTAAGGAATCCTAGAAACAAAATTATGCACACAAGCACATATAAATACATTAGGTCCTTTGTGAGTGCAAAATTTAGTTGTAAGTCCACCATTGTGGAAGCTAAGGTCAGTCCGAACTATTCATATGCATTTTTTATTTTTAGGAATTTGATGCTTTGAATAAGGTTTTTCGGTAGATTTTCACACATATTCACGATAACATAAGCAAAGATATTGTGAAAACCATGTGACAAGTTTAAAGACTATTGACAATTATATTTGCGGATGAAACTTTAGAGTCACTAGATACCTTAGGTTAGCGGGGTGCGTGCCCTAAGGTAACCTCCAAATTTTAAAGAAGAAAACTCTTCTTTGGTGTGGGATATGGTTAGAAGAAATCTTAAAAGAAACGTAAAATTAACTATGGTGATGTGCCATGAGAAGATGCTTTAATCAAGAACCTGACTTCCTAAAATGGGGAAAAGGTGAGTAATGAAAAGGGTAGGAAAATGCACCACAGTCCAGAAAATATTCACACAGAACACCACTTCGAACTACTAAGCACAAATTCGAAACCTGTAATAACATTATAAGCATGCACAATATACCAACATCAAAATAAAGGCTATCAGAGATAATACAAATATGCAAAGGATGGACAAAATGCACCACATGGCATATTATATTACTCCAAAAATATGCATAGTACAACAACAGATAAGAGGAAAAAAGAGTGTTATTACAAATCTTAGAGAGAAGGCTAGAGCTCCAGACCCTACCTTTTATAGAAGAGGAACTGAGACAGGAAATAAGAATTGACTAACTCCGATATATGTTATGAAGCCTCCAATTACAATATATAGGATGAGAAGAAGATAAGAAGATAATTCCGAAACCATCTTCCAACTACTTGTAAGTTATGGTAAATGGTGTGAAGTGACAGAAATAGATTTGTGAGATCTATCTCACACTTCCCCATGATCTCGTTATTTAAGGAGTGAGAGCCATACCCATTTAATACATCTTTAACTATTTTGCAACCAACTCCCTTGAAGTGGACTCACCTTTTAAGGAACATCCTTTCAAATATTTATTACATATCTGAACTTCTCAATCGTTATGCATCAAGTTCTAGGCTTATGATTCCGATGAGACCTATTTTTATGTTATTCTGTTAAAATGACCCTTCGAGTGCAGGTGAACAAATTGAGTATTCGTAGGTTCACACTCTTTACATGGAACTATGCATTAACTCTGTTGCTGAAAAGACAAGCCAAATGAATTTTCACCTTTTACCTTTTGAAAAGATCTGAGCATTTAAAACTTCTAGATGGGTTTCATAATTGCCCATACATGGTATTTGGCCCATCGCCAATATTTTGCAATCTGATTTGAACTTGGAGTCCGGAAAATGACCTAAATTGGTCGCTCCAAGTGTTCCCAACATCCCATTCAAGCTGCGTCTTTGATGGTTTGTGATATGTTCTTGCTACGATTTGTGTGTCCCATGCCCTTTGCTAGATGTGATATCCAAACCTTACATACTTACAAATTGTCCAAAAATTCCTCCAAATACTAGAATGGATTGCGTAGCCATGAATGTTCCAAATGAGAAATTATATCTCACGGGTGCAGATCCATTACTCCCACTCGATACCAACTAGGTTCACAATACTCCTTCCTTGATCTGGAAAACCAAGTGTCAGGGGTTGGTTGCCATGAGGGTTCGGATGCATGCTAATGACTCTCCTTTTTCCATGTGATGAAATCTCATCGAAGATGAAAGGGTTTCTCTCCCACGCTTGCCAAGATGGTGTAGCACTGATCGCTCGGGTTCCATGTCCTCTACACGAACCTCAACTCCTTCCCGTAAAGTATGCCTCCATAGATCCATCACACTTTTAACCTCACATTATCTCGGTCATCTCCTTTCACGATCTTTACTATACTATAGTTGTCTCTCCTCCCTTTCCTTTTCAGCCACAATGATGGCCATCTTCCTCCACCTTATCTTCCTCTCCCAGTAGCTCGGATAAGCTTAACAAACCATGGAAAATTCCTCTAAACTCAAGGTAATGACCAAGATCTTCATATCCAAAGGAACAACATGCAAAAATGATCCTCTAGGATCCCTCAGAAACTCAAACTCAGCAACCTCTGGGAAAGAATACATAGAAATTGCATATTCTAGAGTATAACTTGTAATCACTCCCTTCCACCGGTGATCAATATCACACATCCAAGTCGATCTACATCCTGCAGCCTCACGATAGTAATGTTGGGTCCACATGCGTGGTCCGTAGTACTAGCTCGATCGAATGCATATGTTAAAAGCCATTGATATAGTTATACTAGAAAACAACAAAAGAATGTCTCATACAACTCCTGGTACAAGTTCTCTTTTACCCAACTACGTGCATCAAACTCAGATCCAGTGCTGAATCTTTGAGAAAAATTTTCCTTTGTGCTCTTGAACCATCCTTTAACACTTTCCAAGGTCAGACATTCTATCATCATGCATCACAGGGAAAAATATGTATGCCATTTCTCACAACAACTTTGAAAAGAGGTCCCGATAATAGAACCAAGATGTAGTCATTTTTATACCCTTAGACCAATAGTCTAATCCCATGCATGCCGACCTATCACCCAGTGGGCATTGGGCGCTCACCTAAGGTACGTGTGGGCGTCGAGCCTCTATTTTATTTGAGTATTGTGAGAATGGATTATCTTATGACATATATATTCAAGTGGAAATGACTAGAAGAGAACTATAGAAAATTATGAGAACCTAGGACAAGTTGTCACCTCATTGCATCCAGAAAAGAGAAATAAGCAACATCATATAAAAATGGTTCAAACATAAAGGAAATGCATAAGGATTATACTCCATGAACACATATGATTTAGAATAGAGTCTTATATTCATATTAACATGTTCAATAACCACATTACATTCCTTGAGGTCATAACAAACCCTCATATAACAATGTAGAGCCAAATCATGCATCAGAAATACACTACCATCACATTACAAAGGTGAATACAAACCCATCTATCTAAATATGCCATCACTCCTATATTTACTCTAGTCCCAACCCATTGAACCCTCCATTGTGTTTCTATAAAAATCCTGCTAAAAACCTTCCATGAGCACCTTCTACCCGTGCGACCTTCTTCAACTAGGTCTCACGTGCCCATGCACCTTCTTGTACTTAGCCAATATTATGGGGCACAACATCACCCCACACTATGCTTGTTATCCATCCTCAGAAAAAATCTTCAAAGAATAAAGAATAAGGGAATGAAGAATTAGGAGAAAGGATGAAAGAATGGGGAACTTGTTTATTCTTTGGAGAAAGAGAGGTAAATCTTTCCCTAATTCTCGTTTGTAACTTCTCCCAAGCATCGACCTCATTCTGAGCTTGCTGACAGAGGTCACCCACTAGGGCGCTCACTTCCTCAAAACTCAACTCCTCTCCTTTTGTGCTCATGGTGTTAACAACACTCTCAATTTATTTCCCAAGTCTTCAAGGGCATCCATCTTGTGGGTGATTTGGGGTATAGTTCCTTTAATCGGATTTTGATCGAGCCTCATAGGGTCTCGATTGCTTCTGATTTCTTCTCCACCTTGGCCAAGATCTTATCTCTCTCCACTCTATTCCCCTTATTTTTCTCTTGGAACTCCTTGAGTTCCATTTCATGGGTGGAAACCAAGATGCTTGCCACTCTATCCCTATCCGTGTAGTTTTCATAGGCAGCTTCAGTGACTTATGCAACAACCTTTACTTTTGCAAGAAGCTTAGTGTATCGAGCCACAATATTGACAACCTTCATCTTGTTTTCTTTTTCTTGGCACACTTGTGCCTCTTCTACAGATTCTAAAGCAAGTGGTCACCTCTCCATTGTGAGAATGCAAGTTAGATCCTCCAGACATTGTAAGGCTGATTCATACTTACGCTTTCAGGTGGTGCTAAATTGGGATACTTTAGAACAATTGTGTCTGTAATCATTTCCACCTTCTTGGAGACTTAACACACCTTATATTTTGATTCTTTCAGCTCCTGCCTCGGTTGAGTGCTGATCACCTCCTCTTTCTTTAGGTCCCTACTCTTCTCCACGATATCTTTCTTTTTCTTCTCCAATTCCTCCTCTAGGAATCTCACTCTATCATTTCTCCCAAATAGTCTGGCCTCAATTTCAATTGAAACCTTGTTAAGCGCGTTATAGACCTATTCATCTAATAGCTTCTAATGATTCACTCCTTTTTTTTTTACACCTTCATCAACACTCTCTATCTTACCTCAAATTTTGGTTCATCCATGTGGGACTCAAACACCTAAGATAACATCTTTCTTATTCATGGGTACACACCTTCTTCATCAAATAATGACATAGCTAGGAGTTTATCTATTGGTATGGTGCTATGGAAGCACACGCATAACACCTTTCTAGGATCATCAATATATCCCATTCCCTACCCTTGTGCCACCACTATGCCTTTCCCACTGTTCACACAGCTTTTGGGAAGCTTACTGCCAATTTGGGATCTCCACCCATGCTGCCATACTCCTTCCCAATGCTCTCTTCTTCTACCTCCTTTATAATCTCATCTATGCTACGCTCTTACTCCATTTCTACCAACTTCTTCATGATGCTAGCCACTTATCTCTCTACAGCTTTCTCTACTTACTCCTTAGTGAGGCTTGGGGTTCTTTGGTTCTTGGTCCTTACTTCTTCGCTCAGAACCTTTGCCTTGAGCTTAATCTTCTTCCTCATCATTCTTCTCTTCATCTTCCTTGTTATATTCCTCTTCATCTCCTTTTTCCTCAGAATCATGCAAGTCATATACTATATGGTCTTCACCTCCTTCAGGATCGTCATCATCCTTGTCGCTAATGTAGGCATCTAAGCTCTCTATCTCTTCTGAGTCTGCCTCATCTGTCACCTTCTGCTTCTTCCTTATTAGGGATTCTAGTATAAGAGATTCTTCCTTTTATTTTTCTTCCCTAGGTGACGTCTTCCTTGGTGATTCCTCATGGGTGAGGGCTCTTCATATTCGGCACCTCTTCTTCGAGGTATTTTCCTTTGCTCAGGAGACTTATTTCTTCGTGTGTAATTGCTAGGCTTCATGATCGCTGCTTCAGGCGCACCCACCGATTGTGTGGTCTGCACACTTGGTGCTTTCTTCTCCTGCCCCTCTTCTCTTTCTCTCTTCTTCAGTGTGACCTTCTTTCTTCTGTGGGGTCTTCTGGAATGGAGACATCATTCTCTAGATATGCACCTTTCTTGAACTTTGGCCTTATGCAAAGATATATTCTTGTTGCATCCCTTCCAACGATTGGCAACATTATTGGTTTCATCATTTGAACTTCATGGGAGACATACTTCTCCACATATGCATGATTTTTAGGGTACATGAGATTTTAGCACAACTCGCGGTGGTCTTGGTCCACTTCACTAAGGTTGAACCTTAGTATTTTGGCTTCTTTGAACCTATTGACCCCTTCTTGGAAGTATTGTGTGGTGAAGGAGAAGGGCAACTTACACCATGGACCCTTAGTCCCATTTGTTAAAGTAAATCTGCCAATGTAGAAATGTTGGTACACTACAAATTTTGCTTCTCCATCCACAAGTGCAGACAACTACTCTAGGATCCTCCACTTTGCCCTAAATGCGTCACACATTTTTTATACCACTTCTCTAGGCGTACCTTGTGCATGGCCATCATGGTTTCACAAGTGTATTTTTCAAACCTCTTTGTGGGTGAGGGATCCTCTTCTAGATACTCCCAAATTTTTTTCCTACCCATCGGCACTCCAATTTCTAAAAAGATAATGGTGAGGAGGATGTTACCGAATAATATCTTTTCTCCCTCCTGTGTGTTGCTTATGATCTCATCCACGATGAAAGTAGAAAAGTTATAGATGGTTCCCTCTGATATCTTCTAGCATACATTTAGCCATGCCTTGTTCACTTGCGACCATAGTTCCTAATCATTAAGCTTGGTCACTAAGCATGTGGCCATCCTCATAACAGGTCTGGAATTTCTGCGATGTCAAAATATCGCAAACCCTTCTTGTAGTCACACGCTGCTATAGTTTCCTTGATAACCTCCTTGTCACTTAGATCATCATCTATACTTTATCCTTCAAAAATAAGGCTGTGAACTTGGATATCAGTTGTGGTGTTATGCACATCTGGTGCCCTAAAAAATGAAAGTAATCCTCATACACGTGTGACATCAACCATTGATAAAGGTGCTAGAGATTACCAAAATAAGGCAACTCATATAGTTGCAATAATCCCGCCTTTCTCCCATTTGGATTTCACCTCATCACTGTAAATAGGCATCCCATTTGGTATCCTTTTATTAGTTGGATGAACGAAATCTAATGCCATTTCCTTCTTAGTTGTGCTCATGCGATGGTTATAATTTCTCACAGTCATTTTTCTTAGATGTGATACCCATTCCTTTCCTAACAATACTCCATCTAGGTATTGCATTTTTGCGTACCATTCTTCATTGGAGCTCGTGACGATAATGGTTTTCTTTCCTTTTCCCTTTCCCTTTGGTTTCTTCAATGAAATGGTTACCTTTTTGGGTGTCATGCTTTCTGTTGGGATAAACTATAAACTCCTTACTCTGCTCTGCTACTCTGCTACACTCCAAACTCAACTCCAAAGCTCAACTCCTAGAATAAATCCTTCTATCTCTATGCCCTAGCTGCCAAACCCTAACTAGGAAAACCTTCCACAAGACAACGCACCACAAACAACCTTTCCTCATGCCCATGTACTCCTTCCTTCTGGTTTGTAGATCCACTCTAGTCACACACTTAAATTCTTAGGATTCTTCTTCCTTCACAAAAATTTCTCTCTGGATGCCCTAGTTTGCAAGAGTGCTTCAACTTCTAATAGCACGATAAAATAATGACTTTTACGACATTGTGTTTATATTTTTGCTTCCCTTCGACACTAAATGCTATGCTTCCTACCAACGTACTTTAACATCAAATACATCTTTTTCCACTAAGCCAACTTTAAGTGCCCTTAACCACGTGCCACATCTTGTGCAAAAAATCCTTTACAACCTTTTGGCATGCAAAAATCCAATCTGACCAAAGACTCTTACGTGCGTGTCTACAATGCCAAAGGCACTTCTTTTGTCCTTTACCTGATTTTTTCCCTTTCCTACCTCATGTTGTTCTTGCGCTCTTCATCCTTTGTACATGGTATTTGTTATAACCTTCTTGACACCATAATTCATTATCCACCATTTCCTCACATGATTTCTCAACCTTATGTGCTTCCTTCTACTGGGCCACTCAACTTGTATTACAAGCCTATACTTTGCTTTGCATTACTCTACCCCACACTAAAATAGATACGTGGTCCTTTGCGCATATACAACCTTAGAAAAATAATGTGGTTACCAGCGCTCAAGTTGTAAAAATAAAACAAAAATAAAGGAACAAGTAACGAGAAAGGGAAACACAAGAAAAGAAAAGTATAAAGGGAAATTCTAAGATAAATGGCAACACTGCCTTATTACAAACACTAACAAGACTTATTTATAGTAGGGATTCTACCTACTTCCATTGAAATAACCTGGTAATCTCGTCCCATCCAGCACTTGCAATGGCAAGTGTCTAAATCAAGAATGTGCTAGATGATGTATGGTCCCAACCAATGGAATTTCAACTTCCGAGGATGACACATATACTTGGAATCATAGAACAACACCATCTGCCCAACCTAAAATTGTTTATTCTTGATATGATGACCATGTCATGCTTTTTGTCTTGCTTTTTTTCGTCTTTTGAATCCTTCTAGCAAGTGATCGCCTTTCATCTAACTGCATCAACTTATCAATCCTCTCTTCTAGTGCTTTTTCATCGCCTAACCTCTCCAATGGACTATACGCAGCGATGGTAACATGAATTAAACTAGTAAAACAACCTCTTCTCCAAACAAAAATTGAAATGGTGTGGCCTTGTTCAACCTCTTGTAGGTTGTCCTATATGCCCATAGAATGAATGATACTTTGTCATCCCAATCTTGTCTTCCAATGTCATAGATTATAGTCAACATGTGACTTATTATTTTATTAAATGCTTATGCAATTCCATTCACTTGCGGGTGACAAGGGGTAGTCTTATGATGGGCCACCATAAATTATGCTAACACAATCCTAACCATTTCATTAAGAAAATGTATACCTCTATCACTTGTTAAGCTCAAAGGATAACCATGCTTGCTGATTATGCTCTCCCATAAAAATCTAGCGAGTTGTTGTTGTAGTGTAATCCTTTGTAGGTTTTGCCGCCGCCCATTGTGTCAAGTAGTCAGTGAAAGTAATGATATACCATGAACCAGTCCTTCACACGGCTGGTGAAATTGTCCCTACAAAGTCAATTTCCCATTTTTCAAATAGTTCAACGCTAGCTATTGGTTGCAAGGGAATCTCATCTCTCTTTCTAGGTTTGTCAAGGTGCTGAAAATGGTCACAAGCATTACAAAACTCAATACAATCTTGGTAGATGGTTTCCCACGAACCCTCTAGGTAAAATCTTCTGCATGGTAGCATTTCCTACATAGTTTCCTCATGCAATCTCACCACGTACTTCCTCCATAATGGCTATGTGCTCATGTTCCAATACACATCGGTGTAGAACCTCATCACGAACTAAGTTATATAGGTGTCCACTAATCAACATGTAGGGTGCAACGCGTATTGCTAACTAATTTCTCTCCAAATCCTTCATTCCTTCCGGTGCCACACCTATTTTCAAGAAAAATGCTATATCTTCCAAGTCTAAGGGTGCATGCCATAACCTAAATAGTTGCGTGACTAACATGGTATCCTCAATGCTTTACGCATCCTCCCATGAATTTAATCCTTGATAAGTGGTCGAGTCCTGAATTACTTTTTCTAGGTTTTACAACCAATGTGAACTCAAATTCTTGTAATAATAGGACCCAATGACATATGTACCCTTGCAGAATGAGATTGTTGACTACGTATTTCAATGCCATGTGGTCCTTGTTGAATAGAAATAATGTTGCTAACTGAAATTACCTAAACTTATGTAGCACGTAGATCATAGAAAATGCTTCACATTCAGTAGTTGTGTAATTCCGTTATCTTTGGTGTCAACTTTTTACTTGCAAAACACAAGGGATGATCAAAAATTCCCTCACCGGGTTATTTAGTAATACTCCCATAACTTTCCTTAAGACATCAACATATACATAGAAAGACTTATCCCAAGAGGAAAATATAGTATGGGTATCGTGACAAGCCTATCCTTCAAAGTGTCAAATGCCTTCTAATGTACCTCTCTCCCAATGAAAGAAACTCTTATGTTTTAGCAATTCCTCCAAGGGCATGGAGATCTTGACATATCCCTTGATGAATTTCTGTAGTACCCGTATGCCCAAGGAATCTGCATGTACTATACTTTGAATAATAGGTTCCCCCAATCCTACAATAACTACAACTTTGGCGGGATCCACTAAGAAACCTTTCTTACATATAATGTGTCCTAATAGGGTTCCAAATGGAGTAACAAATAAACATTTCTTAATGTTGAGGGATATCCTTAATTGCTGACATATCTCAAACATCAGTCTCAAATTGTCACAATGGTCTTTCACCAACCCATACATAATCCATTCATCCAGGTAAACTTGAAGAAATTTATGGATGAAGTCTTGAAATGCTTGTACCATGATGCACGAGAACACAACAGGCATATTCTTTAGTCCAAAAGGAATAACCATGTAGGAAAAACTTCCCCATTCAGTGGAAAAAGTTTTCTTTCTCTGGTCTTCCTTTGCAATCCTAACTTGGTGATACCTTGAGAACCCATCCGTGAAAGAGTAGATCTCGCACCTAGCTACTCCCTCCAAAATTTATTTAGTAAAAGGGGTTGGAAAAGGATCAATGACACATACTACATTCAAATCCCTATAGTCAACATAGATTCTTATCCTCCCATCCTTCTTGATATTGATGACCATTGGGCTTATCCATTCGATTCTTCCACTTGCCTCAATGATACCAGATGCTATCATCTTGTCTATTTCTTCTTTGATCCGTATGCACAAATTTAGATTAGTTTGATAAGACCTCTTGAATCGGGTGCACACCTTCCTTCAAATTTATCTTCATCTCCCCTAAGGAATGGTGAATGCCTTTGAGTTCATGGTACCCACGAGGGAATAAATCTTGGAACTTACGCAATAGATCAATAACCTTTGAAACTTATTTTTCCAACCAATAGTCCCCAATGATAGCCTCCTTTGGTTCCACCTCCATCCCAATGTTAACCTTATTTGTTTTCAAGGGATCATGGTAGGTGCATGCTCACTCGATCAACGCTATCTATGAATTCACGAGCACCTTCATAATGGTTAACATCCCAAGTTTCCATATCTTCGCCATCTACTACATAGACCATCTTTCCATTTTATTTTTCTATGTATGCACGCTCAAGCTATAATACCTCTCGATTATTCTTCATTGAGGCATGTCTCCAAATAAGGCTCACCCAAAAAATCCAGTAGCCTATCCTATTCCATAGCACTATATCCCATTGTAAGGCACTTTGATTACTTGTAACACCTTATCCACTAATGGATTTGTACTCCTATACTTGAAAGCTTGAATGAGATCAGCCGCCAACTATTGCCAATTACCTATTTGATGATGCATCTCTGAATGAATATACCATGCATGTGCACAACCTTATAAAGTGGAATACAAATTATGCACCCATAGTGAAGGCGATAACACTTCTGTGCTTCCCATCTAGGCCTTCTCACATGCTTGGATATGAAATGCGGCGGTCTCTTTACCATGGTAGTCTTGTATGTCAGTGGGCGTATTGCTCATGGAGAACCTTACAGAGAATGCAATTCTTACCTTGTGCCATTCTAGGAGGATCTCCCAATGTGTATCCCATTATTGCGCTATAGTTCCAAGTAGGTTATAACTTAGCATTCCCCTTCTCTCATCCTCACTTTTCTCACCTGAGCCTCCATTTCCCGAAAGAAATTTTTAGGGTATGCTCCTCGAGAATAAATTGGTAACTTCTTTCCTCTTAGGTGTTTGATTGAGTGCACCTTAATTACCCTTATTACAGATCCTCTCAACTATCACCCAATTAACTCATAATTCACATGCACCCAATTGTTGCATGCCATACTAGTGGTATCACTCAAGGATTGATCATCTTCAAACTAGATAACTCCCTTCGTGGGATGAATTATCTTAGGATCTCTAATAGATTACACATAGATTCTACATCAAGGAATTCTTCTCCTAAGGGTTTAGTATAGGGAATTGACTTCCTATTTATAAAAGGGATAATCACCCTTTCTTCCTTGTTCTCAAAGCTGATATACCCCTTGTTAAACCGCAAGTAAACATTGTTCTTGTAACACCATGGGTGCCAAAACAACATTGGAAATTTGTATGCCTCATTAAGTGCTAAAAATTTGAAGTCTCTAGTGAACTTGGCCCCTTGAATAGTGATAATTGCATCCTTTAGGGCTCTAACGAGTGTTGGCTTTGTCTTTTTACCATATACAACACATTTAGAGATGGTTGTAATGTGGTCCTTCCCATTTGATGCCGGGAATCTAAGGTAAGAACATTGACCTTCGCTCTTGTGTCGATGAGGATATTAATCAGAAGCCATCCATAAACAACTCCGTTTAAAGTAATCTCCTTATCATAGTCAAGGCTGTGAGGAGGAAGGTTTACATACAAAACCTTCCTTTCACACTTTGCTTTGGTGCATGGTACCTTCTCCCTCAACCATTCTCCTAGCAAGGGAATAATATTCTCTTGCCTTAACATCCTACATACTTCCTTGACCTCATCTAGGTCATCCTTTGGAGCCTCGGTATTCTTCTTTTGCTCCAACTACTTTGATTGCTCCTTTAGACATTAGATCTCCCCTTGTAAACTCTAAATCACGTCCATAGTCTCTTGATATACATCCTTCTAATGAGGAGGGTCTAGATTCCTTCCATGTACCAATTCCTCGCTTGAAACTAGTGTCCTTTCTCTTGGCATCTCCTGGTGCACGTGACCTCTACTCACATCATCACCAGTACAGGTTCTAGCCTTGACTCATGCACCACTCTTGGCATCCATTGTGAATCAGCATTCTTGATGCTCACCATCCCAGTGCCTTTTTCCTTTCGGTGCTACTAGTTCATATGCTCATAAATCTTTGGAAACTCTTCATACTTATGTTTCTTTCCACACCATGAGAATTGTAACAAATCAGGACACTCATGTTTGTAATGCTCTATAGATCCACAATTATAACAAGTTCCTCATGGGAACTCACTTTGTCCTCTACCATGATTCTGCGACCATAAAATTCTCGCGAAAACCCCTTCCATGCACTTTGCTCCATCTCGCATGCCCTTCATAACAACGATCATCATCTTTAGAAATACTTGCAAGACTAGTTTGGCGCATACCAAGATCAATAACATCATGGATCTCATTAATTAGTCTTTAATCCTTAGTATAATGGGTTGTAGAGGTAAAAATATTGCAATAGAAGGAAACATTCTTACGGATTACGCGGTGTAGTAGAGGGCACCTACTTGCATCATATTCCCTATGGAAAATTTTCAGTCTAACACTATAACGCATACCAAATTATGAGGGAAGATATCCTTTTCATGCCCCTCCACTTCATAGTCTTTACAACAAAGCCCACTATGAACCTCATGCGCTGAGTTTGCAAACAACTTCTCCAACTACTTGTCCATTGTAGCTATTTGAGCCTCCAGAAAAGGTCTAACACTGGTACCAAAAATCTCAATAGCCTCGGTGCATAGGACAAATTTGAATGCCTCATGCGGGTCTGTGAAAGTATTGTGTGACAGATCCCTTATAAATGGTGTTATCTACCCTCCAACAAACTATTGAACATGTTAAGAAGGATGGATGTCATAGGATAGTTTAGACAAGAGAGTCTTGAAATGCGCATTATACTTCTACACACTCTCTACCATTCCCTCTTTGGATCTCCTTCAGAGCGATAATTCTCTTTTCTCAAACTCAAGGATATGGAACTCTACTACGAAGGCATTATTCAATGTAGTGTAGTCTACCACCGCTGATGGGGTCATACTTCCTATACCAACTATACACATGTCCTGCAACATTGTTAAAATTTGACTTGCCTTTCACTCCGGGGTAGTGATTCCTTTCATGCACCATAGTTATTCACACTTGTGCACATGCTCGTATCATATTCAATACCCCTGTAGTATGGTAAGTGCAAAGACAAAAATACTTGTGGAGGTGGTTGAGGCCCTTTTCCTGCTAATCTAGAGCCTTGGTTTTCTCGGTGTTTCCTTATCTACCATATGCACATGATCCACTAGGTCCCATGCCTCTTGATCCACTAGATCCTCCAGATTCACTAGGTCCACCGGTCCTCCAGCCCATTTATACAACCAAATCCACCCCATATGCAACCAAAAATAACTGAAGTGGTCACGTAAATTGTTCCCAACATCCCACTCAATCGCACGTCGATGGTTTGTGATATTATCACACTACTAGTTGTGTTTCTTTTGCCACTCCCAGACGTGATAAAAAACTTTACATACTTACACATTTTCCAAAAATTCCTCCAAATAATGGAATGGATTGTGTAACCATGGATGTTCCAAACGAGAAATTATATCTCTTGGGCAAAAATCAGTTACTCCCATCGATGTCAATTGGGTTCAAAATACTTCTTCCTTGATATGGAAAACCAAGTGTCGGGGGTCGTTTTCCGTGGGTTCAGATGTGCACCAACGACTCTCCTTTCTCCATGTAATGAAATCTCATTTGAAGTTGAAAGGGATTCTCTCCCATGCTTTCCAAGATGGGGTAACATAGACTACTCAGGTTCCACATCCTCTGCATGAACCTCAACTCCTTCGAAAAGTTTGCTTCCATAGATCCATCACACTTTGCAACCTCCCGTTGTCCGGTCATCTCCCTTTCACGAGCTTAACTATACTTGAGTCATCTCTCCTCCCTTTACTTTTTAGCCGCAATGTCTGTCATCTTCCTCCACCTTAGCTTTTCTTTTAGCACTCAGAGAAGCTTAACCAGCCATGAGAAATGCCTCTAAACTCAAGGTAATGACCAAGATCTTCATATCCAAAGGAATAACACACAAAAATGATCCTCTTGGTTCCCTTAGAAACTCAAACTCGAAACCTCTAGGAAAGAATACGTAGAAATGGTGTATTCTAGATTATAAGCCGGTCAACACTCCCTTCCACTAGTGATCAACAACACACATCCAAGTCGATCTACATCCTACATCCTCTCGATAATCATCTAAGGTCCACACATGTGGTTTGTAGTACCATCTCGATCTGGATGCATATGTTGAAAGCCATTCATATAGTTCTATTGGAAAACAACAGAATAATGTCTCATACAACTCATGGTACAGGTTCTCTTCTACAAATCTATGCACATCAAACTTAGATCAAGTTGAATCTTTGAGAAAACTCATCCTCCATGCTCTTGAACCATCCTTCAACACTTTCCAAGGTCAGATATTCTGTCATAACACATCACGTGGACAAAGATGCATGCCATTTCTCACAACAACTTCGAAAAGAGGTCCCAACAATGGAACCAAGATGTAGTCATTTTTATAACCTTAGAACAATAGTCAAATCCCATGCACACCGACCTACCGGTGGGCATTGAGCACTCACCGAGGCATGGGCGGGCACTGAGCCTCTCTTTTATGTGAGTCTTGTGAGAATGCATTATCTTATGATATATATATTTAAGTGAAAATGAATAGAAGAGAACTATACAACATTATGATAACCTAGGATAGTTGTCACCTCATTGCATCTAGAAAAGAGAAATAGCCAACATCATATAAAAATGGTTCATACATAAAGGAAATGCATAAGGATTATACTCCTGAACACATATATGATTCATAATAGACTCTTACATTCATATTAACATGTTCAATAACCAAATTATATTCCTTGAGGTCATAAAAAACCGTCATATAAAAATGCATAGCCAAGTCGTGCATCATAACTACATTATATCCATCACATTAAAAAGGTGAATACAAACCCATCCCTCTAAATATACCATAACTTCTATATTTACTCTAGTCCCAACCCATTGAATCCTCCATGGTGTTTCTGCAGAGCTTTTCCTTATTTTCCAGGCGCTTTCTCTCTCTAAGGATGAATCCATGTATATATATGCTATATCCTTTTCTTACCCGTGCACCTCAATATATAGCTTTCTTGCCTTCACCTCCATTCCTTCTGAGGTAACAGATCATCTGCCAAGTGTCCAAGTGGTCCTCCAATGGAGCATGCCCCTTTGATCCAAGCTCTCCACTCTGTGCAATCATGTTTTTCTCGGAACCTTCCATCGTATGCATGAAATATTCCCTTTATTATCCTCCGTTCGGACAGGATGACACCTTATCCACTCCGCATGCTAGAAGGATCAAACTTTTCTCGTGTGCTTCCTGGGACGCAAAATATGGCTAAGTCCTGAAAAACACATCTTTCCTTGCGCACACGCCATGTGTTCTACAAAATACTTCTAGAACCATTCCTGTGTGCCTTCTACTGTGTGCCCTTCTTCAACTATGTCTCATGCACCCACACACTTTCTTGTACTTTGCCAATATTCGGGTCCCAACGGTGGGGCCCGGTTTGACCCTTTGTTCTTTCCCATTATGAATTTTAAACTTTGAGACGAGGATTTTTATGAGACTTCCCTAAATGGTGTAATCCTTATCTTCTTTCTTTTCCCCTTTTTAGCGGTTTTTTGTAAAATCTAGACTCTTTGTTTGAAATCAAAAAACTTTAAATAATCTCTTTCTAGAGCCTCTACATTTGATTCTGGGAACTATCATGACTAGCAAGCTACTTTTGTTGTGGGGTTGATGAAGCGTGACAAAGTTTTTAATTTCCATGGGCTCTTCCTTGCTAAAACATTCCTCCAAGTCAGATAAGCAATCAAGCTCATCGTCGTCCTGTTGCACCAAGGTTTCTCCCTTTTACATGATGGTCTTTGAGTCTACAAATTTTTCATCATGTATAGCTTCATTTTCGAACATGAAGCTTGTGAAGGTCAAACTCCTCCAAAAAATCAGATTTATGGAGATAATGGATAGGGGAGATATCTACAATTTCTTGGGCACCGACTCATGATTCGAATCCTCTAAATTTATTTCAATCATCCCTATGTACTCCTCTTCTTTTGGATTTGGAGTTATTTTTTGTTCATATTGAAGGGATGACTGTTTGGGAGGAAAAGGGACAGAAGAGATGGGGTGGGATGGAAGGCTAGGAGATGGAGAAAGGAACTCATACCTTGGAGTGGTATGACATGGTAGAGCTTGGGAAAGGGGGCGAGATGCACAAAGAGTTGGTGATTGACTTACCCATTGATAAGGTTGTCTTTTACTTCACTCATATGTTTCAATACCTTCAATCGACTGCATAAGTGGGGTAAACACTTCTTTTAAGAAGTCAAGCTTCTCCTAGGGGCTATAGTGTCTAGGAATAGGGCCTTCCCATAGAAAAGGTGCCTTGCATCCTATTACTAAGCCTTCATTTGTGTTGTATCCAAAGATTTGACCATGTCTACCTCCATTCTTTAGATCTTCTCTAGTAGATCAACATCCTGTAGTTGACCGTAGTCATCATATACATACCCGAGTCCTTAATAGGTTTCATAGCCAAACTAATCTTGGCTTTGTTCATATGGGTAAGCATAGAGGCTTTGATCTTGGTTATACTACTGGTTTGGAGAAGTCGTGAAGCTCATTAGAGGTTGATGATACTGCTGAAAGTGTGAATTCCATTGTGGGAATGAAGTCATGATTGCATAACTTCATAGAATGAAAGAAGATGGGAGACATGGAAATAAATATGAATAGAGATGGATGAAAGAAAGGTCTACAAATTTTAGAACAGGCCATTTCGACCTGCAAAGTTTCCATATGTGCTTTGCGTGTTCCTCCAAAGGCTGAATCTCACCAAGAACACACCAACTTGATGAAATAGAATGATAGGATGCTTCGAGTCCCACCAGGCATGCCAGAAAACTATTGACGATTATCTTTTTGGATGAACCGTCAGAGTCATTGGATACCTTAGGTTAGTGGGACATGCACCCTAAGGTAACCTCCATATTTTAAAGAAGTTGGCTCTTCTTTGGTGTGGGATAGGGTTAGGAGAAAACTTAAAAGAAATGTAAAACTAACTAAGGTGATGCGCTAGAAGAAGATGCTTTAATCAAGAACCTGACTTCCTGAAATGGGGAAAAGGTGAGTAATGAAAAGGGTGGGAAAAATGCACCACATTCTAGAAAATATTCACACAAAACACCACTTTGAACTACTAAGCACAACTTCTGAAACCAGTAATAACATTATAAGCATGCACAATATACCAACATTGAAATAAAGGCTATCAGAGACAATACAT
The DNA here is from genome assembly GCA_018340775.1 of Taxus wallichiana var. yunnanensis. Classification (NCBI taxonomy): domain Eukaryota; kingdom Viridiplantae; phylum Streptophyta; class Pinopsida; order Cupressales; family Taxaceae; genus Taxus; species Taxus wallichiana. The sequence continues at coordinate 480,512,095 of CM031235.1, read as the reverse complement.
ATATGCAAAGGATGGAAAAAATGCACCACATGGCATATTATATTACTCTAAAAATATGCACGAGTGACAACAACGAGATAAGAGGAAAGAAGAGTGTTATTACAAAGCTCGAGAGAGAAAGCTAGAGCTCCAGACCCCTACCTTTGACAGAAGAGGAACCGAGATAGGAAAGAAGAATTGACTAACTCGATATATCTTATGAAGCCTCTGATGACAATATATAGGATGAGAAGAATATAATTTTGGAACCATCTTCCAACTAATTTTAAGTTATGGTAAATGGTGTGAAGTGACAGAAATAGATTTGCAAGATCTATCTCGCACTTCCTCATGATTTGTTATTTAAGGAGTGAGAGCTATACCCATTTAATACAGCTTTAACTATTTTGCAACCAAATCCCTTAAAGTGGACTTGCCTTTCAAGGAACATCCTTTCAAACCTTTATTACATATCTAAAATTCTCAATCGTTATGCATCGGTTTTTGGGCTTATGATTACGGTGGAACCTATTTTTTATGTTGTTATGTTAAAACAACAGTTTGAGTACAGGTGAACAAATTGAGTATTTGTAGGTTCGCACTCTTTACACTGAACTATGCATTAACTCATTGCTGAAAAGACAAGCCAAATGACTTTTCATCTTTTATCTTTTGAAAATATATGAGCATTTAAAAATTCTATATGGGTTTTATAATTGCCCATACGTGGTATTTGTCATGTCACCAATCTTTTTCAACTTGCTTCAAACTTTGAGTCCATTTTTGCGATATCCACATGGAAGCCAAGCATATCTCTAGGGTCTCTGCTTTTCTTTGTAGCTTTTGGAAGTTTTGAGTTAACACATGACACCTTCCGTGAGCTTGCTACTCATTCTCAAGTTGGATTATCTTGGCTTAGTTTTTCATCATTGATTCAGCTAAGTATTTTTCCCCATATCTTTGAATTCTTGACCCTGGTGGGACTCAAATGTATAGGAATCTCAAAATTACTTGGTCAATCTAATAGGAATCTAGTTTTTATCTAATTTTAGTAGGTGGTGGAGAAAATTAGATAACAAAGACATTGAGAAGACCTCATGACACTTCCGATTCAAATCTTTATCTTTTTGTAGACCAAAACACCTAGAATATATAATAGGGTGCCCATAGGTGCCCTAATACACTCCCAAGCGCCCTAGTCCAACTAGATCTCCAACTATTGCACTTCTCATGGTAGCGTTTTCAATTTTTTCCCGTATACACATCAATATGTTCAAGCCTAGCATACTACAAGGTAAGTTATATTCAGGTTAGTATCTTACCCCTCTTATTTCAATTATTTCAATTAGTATCACATCTTCATTTCCTCTCTTCATGGTCACAAATACCTCTAACACCTCCTTAATCTTCCCTCTAGCTTGCACTTTTCATACACTCTCAACAACTCAAATGATATTTTTAATTTTCTTTTATACATGAATCTTGACATAATATAATATAGTTCATCCATCATAGGGAAAATAACATCTTAAAAACATAAAAAAATCCTAAAACCATTCTAAAAGGACCATATAGGGTGGAAATACCTCTAGAACCTCGACATCTCCACTAAGACTCAAGAAGCCCTAACACACTCAAGAAGCTTACTTGCTAAAATGAGATTGTTTGAGAAACAAACACCTTAAAAATAAAAAGGACTATTTAAACAACTATGATCCCCCTCAATAGATGCATACATTAAAAAATTGAATCATAAATCACTCAAGCATCACAAGATAGACACCAATGCACAAAAATCAACTATTAGGAAGAGTTAACAAACCAACTTACCTTTTAATGACTATTCTCATGCTTTTTCATCATCCTCAAACCTTCAATTCTTTAAAATACCATTAATCCTAATTCTGATTTTTTTTTTATCTCCCTAACTTATTTATATCTTATAAATTTCTTCATGACACCATCTTTGCAAAAATAACTCACTATGTAGAAAACATACTTGCTCCTAACACCATGCACTCAACCTCAAAACACTCACAATATTTATCATGATTGTCTTGATAGAATGGTTACATTCCTTCTTGAGATTTTGAATGCCTCTCCTTGAGTCATACATTCCTCCAAAACTATTTACCAATAGTACTATCATAATAACCTAAACATCTTAGTCTTGGGACATTAAAAAAATGTATAGCTTCTTTGACTTATAGGAATATAAGACCTTTCAAAGAGAACAAGATACTTCCTTGAGATAGTACAAACTTCATAAACTAATCTACCTGATGTAAGCTTCCTTAAAATAGTGCTATGACACCCTTATTTGACTATACATACTGTAACTCATGCATAAGAATAATTTATCAAACATACATTGCATACCTTGAACCTTATCTTGAAGAATCAAAACCATACCTTCTCATGGAGCTCTGTTCATATCCCTTTTACAACATGACCCATACATACATTTTAATATGAAAAAAATTAACTCATACCTTCTTGAATTCATCCCCATGTCAATATGCACATCTTACTAATATTTTTGGAAAAAAATTATACAAACCTTACTTTTCTTATCCTTGACATCTGACATAAACCTTGAACCTTTTCTTTACATTGTTAGACATTTTTGACAATTTAGTCTTCACTTAATACCCTATTTATATCCCAATGTCAGTCCTTAAAAACAATCTTGCTATTCATTTTAACCTCCTGATGATAGCCCTCAACATATTACTTTACTCATATCATTCCTTCAAATTTGTTAAACTAACCTTATTCTTGGACTTCATTGAACTAACTCATACCTTGTGTAGAATGATCATACAAAAATATTTCTACATAACATGCTTTTACTCTATCATAGTGCTAATAGCCTAGAAGATCTTCATTAAGCCAAACTCTAATGATCAAACCTTTTCATGTTGATAGCTTGATGCACACTTAGATCTAGCAAAGATCTCTACCAAGAATTCTGTAATGTTAACCTCATAACCAAATTTATAGACTTATTGACTGTCCTTATTACTTGTACCATGCCTTCAAGACCACATATATGGATTCAAAAACTCATTAAGACATCTTATTTTCAAAATACATAGTCATACATGTTACCTTCATGAGCTAAACTTCATTATACAAACTATCATCTTCACCAACTTGACAGTTAGGTCCCAATTCATGACATCAATCATGACACATCCATCTAGGATAACCATTGTTCGAAGCTAACATAACCTGACCTAGTCATATTCACTCTCAAAAAGGATCCTGAAATTTTTCCCTTTCATGATGATATCAAACCATGTTACCTATCTTAAAGGCCTCAAGAAACAAACTTATGCATAAATCATGCTTATTATGTTCTCTAATCATGTAGATCTACCTATTAAATCATCACAAATCCTTATCATAGCTATATCAAGTATCAAATTTTCTATCATGACTTGTTAAGCCCTTATAGTCATGAATTGTTAATCCTCCACAGTGATTAGAGACATAAATAAGGTCTTTGACCTTTTTCACGATTTTGTCATATTCTTTGGTGACCTTCCCACCGCCGATTCTCCACCAATTACTCTTACAAATTATCAACAACCTTATTAATTATTCTATAGTGTATATACCCAAAATTTCCTCCCTAAAACTCAAAACTATCACCGGTTATCCTCTATTGAACAAGGTCAACAAGCCACAAAACATAGCTTGTTCGATCAAATTGTCTAGTTTTCTGCAAATCCCTTCCAAACATTTTGAGAGACACAACTCTACCTTTTATAGTAGTCTATCATATTATAGATTCTTCAAGTCATATTTGATGCTTAAAATGAAGGAATATTTTAATGCAGATTTAAATTAGGCCTAAAGGCATCACGAAATTGTCTCCTATACTACTAGGCCTCTAAAACAACTTTTTGAGGCATATATCTTGTTCAATCCCAATATTACATCTTAAGGCCACACAACACAACTCCAGGATCAACCATGTTGTTTGCCATTGTGTCTTTGGTGTTTTCATTGATGTCAAATGTCATTGATGGAAAAGGGAGTCTAGGTGTCATAGGAGTCTCCATGAGGTGTAAATCAAGGTCAAGCTTGAAGGTTGATTGGTAGTGTTTGGTTTTAGTCTTGTTTGGTGTGTCTTGGAGCATGGTATAGTATAAATTATCATAGTATGAGTTCTCCAAAGGTGGTATGAGGTCTTCATAAGGTCAAACATGTTTAGTCTTATGTTGCAAGAGGTCATCATAGTTTGTTCATGAGAATTCATGGTTAAGTCAGGTCATTTTAGGCATATTCCTAGACCTAGTGCATGGTGTATGGCATGGTAGCATGAGATATAGAGTAGGGAAGTCATTTTTAAGCATGGTAGGTGTGTTGTGACATTTCATATGAAGTTTGGAAGGCATATCGAGTTAGTATTCAAAGGTTTAATGTATGTTCAAGATCCATTGAAATAATTTTCTTGAGAACAAGGCATGTTTACAAAGGTAAGTCATGGTGGTGAGATATTTTTAGATGAATTTTAGTATGGATGAGAGTTGGTAAACATGTAGGAGGTCAATATGGTGCTTCAGGTCAAGGCAATTATGGAATATAAAGAAAATTGTTTTTTTGGCAAAATTAAATTCTTAAGAAAATAAAAGTCAGCTCAAAGTTCAACTTGTTTTACTCACCCACACATGTGGGTTCTTCATGGGATCCTAAGGGTTTTGGGGATTTATTTTCATTGAGCTAAGATTGTTTTCTAAAAATTAATGGATCGATATGATCGTAAAAAAATTATGAACGAATGTTAAGAAGGTAAGTTGTTATTAAACCCTATTTAAACCCTCATAACAAATGGATATGGGAGAAATGAGTTGTATGGGACTCAAATGGGTCTAGAAATATGCTTTATGATGAATCAAGGTTGTAGATCACTCTTCAAGGCTTATGATGGCTATGGTTTCATGATCCAATTATCACAGTAAGGCATAGAAAAACCTTGTTTTGTGGAGGTTACAATTTCGGGGCAAAGATGGAAGTTCGTGAAAGAAGTAAATTTCTACATGAATATTGAGAGGTTTTATAGATATCCAAGAAATTTTTTTAGGTAGGTACATTGAATAATTTTTTGAGTTATAGGTCTCTAAATTTTCCCTACCGCTTTTGGCCTTAAGGGTTAAAACCTAGTCATGGAGATTTGACATGAGATAAGTGGTTTTACATGTTGTGGAAGAATTTGATGATCATAATTATTTGGTACAAGTATGATATGAGGTTTTTGAGCTTTTGGAATGGTCTAATGATATGATTTTATGATGAAGTAATCTTAGTCTAATTATCCCTATTAAGTATCTCAAGAAGGTGTGATGGAACATGTGTTAAGGTATGGTTTTCTCTATAAGAAATATGCATGTAAGTGCTTGAATAGGTGTTTCAGGGTCCTAATAAAGTTTTTCAAGTGGTTTCAATTATTTTAAGTTTCTTTTGAGGTGTTTGAGCATGTTTCTCGCAAGGCTAGTTCTTGAGTCTTTCATTGTGGCAGTTTTTGACCTATTTCAAAGATTGAGATGATTGAATGCCTTGTTATATGTTTTGATAAATGAAGTGAGTTGTTCCAGGAATTAAACTTCACTATATTTCCAATGGTATTATGTATTATCCTTTATGATGAGTTTTTCTATGTGAACTCATTCACATTTCAGGACTGATTTCTTGGTGTTTGTAGACTTTATTTGAGTGGCTTTCTTCTTGGTATGTTTCATAATAATGGTGAAGGTTACAAATGTTACTAATCTATTTAATGATGATAAGATCTTGTCTCTGAGTTGTGTGGAGCTGATGAAACCATGAAAAATATGTTTAATTCCCTTAGAGTTCATGATTAATTTTTGGAGATGAAGACCTTGTTTTGAGATTGTTTGAGAAGCCTTGAGATTGTATGAGTTTTTTTTGGCTATTACCTCCTTGTTAAGGTATCTTGCAGAATTTATATCATTTATTATATGTATTTTATTGTTGGTATGACCGATCTCAATGGTCATATCCAACCTAGAGGAGTTTGGGAGTTGAGTCATATATATATAAAGCATGTTATATTTTTATTATCCGTACTTATTTGTGGAAAGGAAGATATGAGCGAGTTATAGGAGGTGAACGAAGAGTATAGAGGGGTCAAGGGAAGATTTTGTAATATGTATGAAGGGATGAGGAAGATATTAGATTAGGTGTGTAAGGTCATAAGACCTAATCAACCAAAGAAGGACCAAAGTTGAGTAAGGAGCGAGCTTTTTTGAGAGGGTTTGAGGAGTATGGAGCTAAACTAATGATAAAAATCAGTTGTTAGAGAAATATATATTTAGAAATCATTCATTTTAGGTGTTTAGGTGGGTGCTTAGTCATCTTATGGGGTTGTATCCTCATTGTAGAGTGGTTTCCCTACTAAATTAAGGGTTGGTACTCCTTGTGATATTGGTGTCTCACTAAAATAATCTTGTGTGATGTGTAATATTCATATAAGTCCTTTCTTATGAGTAATATTAGTAGAGGTTTTAGTGGGATTTATTCCCCTTGAGTTTTTCCCGCTTTATATCCGGTGTGTTCATGTGTAATATGCCTTTTTCATGTTCTTATGAATGGATTTTGCACACCTAATAAGTTCATAATTGCATATGTATGTTGAATGGATGGTTTGAATGACAAATGCATATAATGGAAAATGAATTAAAGGTTTTTGTATGCCTGATTCAGCCCCCTTAGTCATTGTGATTCTAATAATTTCTATTGAGAGAAAGGTCCTTTTGAAGAACATTTGACTACTTGAAGGAGATACTATTGAAGCACAAGTTTGTTTGATCAAATGGGAGAATAAATTTTTCCATATTAGGGTCCTATGTTTAATGGATCCAATTATGCCCTATAGAGATTTACAATGAAGGTTTATCTAAGTTCCCTTAGATATGAGGTTGATGTTGGATACAATGATTCATCAGACCCCATGGAAGAAATTTATAACAATATCATTTGCTGATACATTGGAAGAATTTGTATGTGCCATGGTTGTAGAGTATGAGTAAGCCAAGGAACTATGTGAAAATTTTGAGTACTTGTATGAAGATATCATTCCTTCTAGTGGTAGTGAAAATGATGTTACAAGCAGATTAAAAGGAAATAACTAAGATGGTGTGAATAATTTGTATAAAGAAAAGGTAGAAGATGTCTTCAAGGAAGAGTTTCAAGAAGTGAATGAAGAAGATTTGAAGGATGATTTAGTGCTCTAAAGAATAAATAATCTCAATTTTGAATCAATCATCAAGAATTGTGAAGAAGAAATAAATTCTTTGAAGGTAGAACTCGAACCAGGTTTCTAACAAGATGAAAACTTATGAAACGTTTGAGAAAATCTCAAGAAATATTTATGCACTATTAATCAATCAAATATAATATAGCATTTAAAATGGTTTGAGTTTTAAAGAAGAGACAAAGAAGGAAGAGATGCATGCTAAATTAAGTCAAGGACCTACTAAAGTCAAGGAGAATGTCAAAGACCACTGTAAACACCTAAAATATGCCTATGCAATTTTAATACTAAAATTGCAGTAATTATCATCCTTCTCATCATTTCCTTTATAGTTAGTGATTTCCCACTAATTAACTAACGTTACTCTCCATTTCAGTCAATTAATGACACTTAATTAATTAACTAGCCTTTACCCCATTCCGGATGTTAATTAACAACAATTCGTTTGTTATAGTCTTCCCATAATCAATTATTTAACTATTATTAGTTAATTACACCTTTATAACCTCATATTTAGTTAAAAAAACCTTATTATTGTTCAAATCCCCCTTTAAATCATCTTAATCCAACCTATTTCCCCCTAAATCACCTCCAAATAGATTTTTAATCTTATCTTGTCCTATTAATTAATCCTATTCGATTAATTAAATCATCTCCAACTTCCACGATTTGTTAGTTCTTCTTAATTATTTATAATCATGTTTATACCTTCTAATTCTACTTTATCTGTTATCCCACATTCACTAGGTTTCTAGATTCTCCCAAATTAGAAAATTATATAAAGAACCTACCTCCTTCATACTTATACCACAATTTTGCTACTAATTTTATTATTCACATGATAAGAGTATTTTCTTCTTGAAAAACTCAATCATTCTTGCATCCACTCTTCTCATTTGTTAGTAGTAAAGGATGATCCAAACATGGCCATCAAGCCATTTTGGTGAGATTATTTCCTCATTTGGAGATAACATTCAATTGATTTCTTATGATCAAGATAGGTTCATACTAAGAGCAATCATACACATACAAAGCACATCTAAATTTCAATAGTATTGTTTAAATGTTTAGTGTTTTTAATTTTTGATGCATTAGATATTATTTTCTCTTTAAGATTTATCATGGAGTTTAGTTTGAATTAGTTTAGCTAATAGGTCTACTTGGTGTTAGATCTAGGTCTTTATCTCAAAGCCATAAATTTTTCTCCGAACTCGAACCGAATCTAATTTTTGTGACGGAAAGGTATTGTAGTGAACTATACAATGAACACATAAATTTGGTATTTAGACTTACAGAAAGTGCATTTTTTCCTTAATTATAAAACTAGTCTTTTCTTTTCTTATTTGATTCATTTTAATTTGATCAACGTGACATATGATCTTCTCTTGTGCTTTCAAGTGACCTTGAGAATCGAAATGACTATGATTATGGATATTTTTCTAACATTATTGTTTTCATTTGTTTATAAATGGTGTTAACATTTTAAATATTTTTGGAAATATCCTTTTTGTTATAAATTTATCAAAACCACATATGCTCTTCTCTTGCGCTTTCAAGTGATCTTGAGAATAAGAAATGAAAATAATTTTGGATGTTTTTATAACATTTTAATTATCATTTGGAAATATGGATAACACTTTATATTTTGATAGTTTATATGGAAAAGCTAATCATTTTAGTTGTTCTTTAAAAATCATTTTATAACACATTTAAATGCTTTGATGAATGTTGTATTTTCTATTTTCTTAAGTTATCAAAGTTTTTGTATGCTCTTCTCTTGCACTTTTGGGTAATCTTGAGAATCAAAAGAAACTTTGATTTTCATTTCTAACATTTTGGTTTACTTGGAAATTTCATCATTTGAAGTTGTTTAAGGAATGAATCTTTCACAAAGCATTTTAATGGTCATTTGATTTAAAGTTTTCCATTTCTATATAGTTGGATTAATTGTTGTGTATGCTCTTCTCTTGCGTCTTTGGAAGATCTTGAGATTAAAAACAACCTTTAATCCTCTTTCATAATATTGTGGATTTCTTAGAAAACTACTAACTCTTGAGCGCATGACCTAATTCACTTGTCAAATAATCAGGATATAAAAATATACTAACTATAGTGTGTTGCAGGTTGCTAATGGTGTGAAAAACCAAATTAAGTTCAAAAGATAAAAAAGCACAAATTTTATTCAAAACACTGTAATTGTAAGTTCGGATAAGGGTTAAAACCCATCCGCTTTAAACTATGGGAAGTATCTTGACATAATCCATAAAACTCATTATGAGGATTACCAAAAGAACCCCAAAATAGTCCACACTTTGAGGAAACTAGTGGATGAAATGAGAAGTGCCCCACTACCTACTTGAATAGAACAAAAATATGTGAGGAATGCTTCAAGTTACCCATATGAGGCCTCATTCATTAATTTTATTGTGGGGTAATGTCCTTTTTTTAGGATTTATTCTAGAAAAGTGTACCTCTCTTAGGTAAGTATTGGTGAGTGTTGAGAAAAAAAACCTAGGCAACCATTTGGAATTGGGCCCAATTTGACTTTATCCATTGTGTTCTAAAGATCTCTCACAAAGCAAAAAATCCTTCAAAGTGAAAACCTTATTATTAGAATAAGGGGAGAGTTCATTAAAGTTTGCGCCACATGTTATTCATCACGAAACTTACAAGGAATAACTTTGTATTAGTTTGTAATTTTTTAAAACAAGACGAACTATGCTAAGTTAGGCTAAGTATTTTTCATCACCACTTGTTCTATATCCTTTGTTTTCTTGTTGAAATTTTTGGTCAAAAGAGAGAAACATACGCGGTATTACCAAAAATAATCATGTCCACCAATTTTTATTCACTTACATGACCATGTTGTAGTAGGAATGTTAAGTGTTGAAAGTGTGCTGGTACGTCCTCATGTTTTGGTAAACCTTGTCTTGATACCCATATCGAGATATCTCATTGTAGTTAGGTGATCCTACCTTGATTTTCCCTTTACATCATTACGTTTCTTGCATTATAGAAATACATTTGTGATACTTACATCTTGTTTTCCCAAACTTGATATAAGTGTCTCGATTGTCTTGTTATGCTGCTCACATTATATTGATTCATTGATATACTTGGACCTAGTTTTTGATTCAAACATTGCCTTAAGTTTTGGAAGGTGCTATCGTTATCATTGTTCGCATTGTGTTAATACTATTTTGATACTAACATATTATTTTTATGAAAACTTGATTAAAATTATCCAAGTAGTATTGTTACACTTCCCACATTTGTAACCTCCATTTCTAACACTTAGAATTTGTTTATATTAAACTAAGTTTAGGGTATATATACTTTGCATTGTTACTCTGGACACATCACCTCAGACCTTGTTTAGTATTTACATCTTGTTTATCCAAAACTTGATTTAAATACTGAAATTGTGTTGTCATCTTGTCGTAACAATCTTTGAGATAAATTATTAGACATAGGGAGTAGGATCTTTCACGATTGATCCTTGGTTTGGGATTTTGCTAGATATTCTTTCCTTGAGGTATTATTTCATCAATGAAATTTGGTCATATATTTTGTATCCCTTTGGGACATTCTTTGTAGTGGATTAGGAAATTCTTTAGGATATTCTTTGTGAAATTCCTTGTGACATTTGTAGCTATCATTGTTTGATTTTTCCTAGGGTCATTATAGTCCTTGTACACATTTTTCAAACCTTATGTAGACACCTAATTTTGTAATCTATGCCATCATTCACCCGCATGTGCATATTTAATCATTTATTCAATCATCACATCTAATCAAATTCCCATCATAATCCTTCTTAATTAATTAAGTGATATTAATTAATTAATCATCTTTAATACTTCACATTCCCAACTATCCCATCTTTATTAATTAATTAATCATTTAGACCATGGCCCTAATCAACCTTCTAATTAGGATGCTTTTATCCTACACAAAAATCATCTTGATTTTATAGCTTTTACCTAATCTATTTTTATGCCCTAACTTATATTTATCCCAAAGCAACCTAATCCCGTTACATGCTTAAAAGCATTCGCCCAATATTTAACAATAGATAAAAGCCTTCCTTAAATAAAAAATCATTCCCATTGGGGAAACTTTCCCCATGATTGGTAGTGACCCAACTTGGTCACCGTCGACCCTCTTTAAAATGAGTGTTTTCTTTCCATTAGAGGAAGAAGGAAATTAAAAATCAATCAATCAAGCCAACAATCAGATGCATATAACCATCCTCATGCTTGAGCAGTTATAAGACATCCACAGACATCTTGGACATCCTTTCAGCTTGCTTGCATCACTCATGAACATTTTTGTGAGATATTATTATCGTTATTACATTTTCTTAATCATGTTATCGTATACGCTTCACTTCTAGTATCTTGCATGTATATAACATCTTGAGGAAGCACTCAAAACCTTTTTCCATAGCTCCTTTTGCTTACGGGTTTCCATTTTCATCCTTTCATCCTTGGATTTGCATTTTTGATACGGTCATTGTCAATCCTCCCTAGTCATCATTGACCAGGTTCTATCTATCTAAAAATACATCGTAATCCTCCTTTTTTCATTTATCCTACTTCTTTGATTTTGGTTCACTCATACAGACCCTTTTTATAGTAGCTACCAGTCCTCATTAGCTTGAGATCACTATCGGACCTTAGAGGTATGCATATTTCATCTACAGTACAAATCCATCTTCCCGGAGTTGTTGTCAACTGACTTGTGCATAGTATGGGTCCTTTTCAAACTAGACCAGGTAACACATGCTTTGCAGTTATTGTCATCTAAATAGATTTAGACAAGTTTCTGTCATTTTTTAGATTTAGTGATAGCCTTATTTTTGCATGATTTTGATTTTACATCCTTTTGTCTAACAAATGGGGGATGACATCCACCGAGGGAGTTAAAAATTCTCAGGTATACTTTTTTGGGAATCCCTTGCCCCTATCTATCTAATCAAATCTTGTTTTAGTCATATCTGTAGGTTTGATAGTAGCAAAAATCCATCATTCAGTTCCTGTATCAAACATCACGTATTGAGGTACCATAAACCCTCTTTCATTTATGAGTTTCTAGTTTCTTTAGTAGATAATGTATTAATTTGATTAATAAATGAGAAATCTAGACAATGCCCGGTAGGACCACCCTTTAGGTTGTTTCTTTCCTTTCTATATTTTAGCTTTTTCTACTAACACCGTTACGTGAGGATTCACTTTATTTCTTATTTGTGTTGGGTTCATGGCTTGGATTTCTCATCTCACTCTGAGAGTGCGGATAAATAGGAAAAGCACTTATCAAGGTATTCTTCTTTTCCCTAGTTGCATTGTACCTTACCTTCTTGTCTATGTACTCATCGAACATCACACCTCATTTTGGGATTAAAAATAACTTTCCTTTTGCATCTTGCTTGCTCATATAGTTTAAGTAGGGCATTCAATCTTATTTATCACACGTCTTATCACACACATCCTAAAACTTCACAAATCAATTAACACATAAAAACATTCCTTTCACCTAGTTCACTGATTGGGATTTGATCACCCAACATGAGACCACCTCAAACATTCCCCAAACCACAACTTACTTGAGACCAAACATAGTTTTCCATATCCTAGGTCCTCTCACATCCATCCTCTTCACACTTTCTTAATCAGAACATAAAAATGAATTTTTGCTTGCTTTCCTATTTAAAAATGGAACCAAAATTTTCCTCGAGCAGTTCTCAGTAGTCCTTTATGACCCCATCCAGACCACCAGTTGTTTCTAGGGATTCCTCTAGCCCTATCTATGACTATATTTATCGTAGACCTCCCATCTCTCACCCATATCAATCTGTAGACCATGATTCACCCTCATTTCCTTATGCATCATCCCCTTTATCTCCATCACCTTATACTCCATTTCCTTATATCTCATCACCTTTATCCTCATCATCTTTAGCCTCATCCCCATGCACCATTCCTGCTTCTACCCCATCTTCTTTGACCTCATTACCTCATGTCCTTCCTATGTCACCCAACATCACCATACCCACTTCTCTTATGGATATTCCTCACGAGAACCCCATCCATGACTTCCTTCTCTGTAGGTATTAGTCAGCAGATCCTACTCCATCTTATGACATCTCTCCTCTCATCTCACCGAGGGATACCTCGATGAGCCTTCCATATTAGATCTCCCTATTCTTTCCCCATCTCCATCATCTCATTATGATCCCACTTATCACCATGATCCTACATCCCCCTAAGAAATCCAATCCTCATCACATGACATCTTTAGACAACCATTTCCTAATCATCCACCAGCCAGTTCATCTTCACCTTCTACATCACACCTATTTAATCCATTCTCAATCAATACCATACATCAGACACCTCTTTCCACATTAGTTTCACCCATTTCTTCATCTACTTCCATCCTAGGTATTGCGCCCTTGGCCCCTTCTAACATCATTCCTACATCTATCACATCTACAATCACCTTACCTACCTCCCTCACTTCTACCGCTTCTCTTAAAACCATATCTAGTCCCGATCTCACTACATCTGCATCGGCCTTATCTGGACCTATCACCTCATCTCGCACCCGTCCTTGCATTGACATCCTTATCACACATTTATTTTCCTATGCCTACATCATCGATACTATATCTACCCCTACCACCTATCTCGTCACTTATGACCACCCCACTTACCTCATCTTCCACATCCACATCTATTTCCATGCCTGTCACACCTCCCCAATCCACTCATGTGCCTTTTGACACTCATACCTCTTCCACCCCTATCCTAGCTCGTCCCCATCATCTTCCCCATATCACATAGATATCATTAACCACATCATCCAAATGCCTCTCATCATTTCCACACCCACACCTATTACAGATCCTACATATACCTTTTCTACTTCAGCCGATTCTAAACCTCTATCCACATCTACTCCAACGGTTCCTATTCCTTTGTACACATTATTCCCCCTCACTTGTTATACATTACGTAGATTCATTTCTGGTCCCTCTTTCCATAATTCTACCTACACCTACATCATTGACCATTGTCACCATATCCTCGTTATCTCACCCTTCCTCTTGTACACCACCTACATCATTTGAAAAATATTGGAGAGCAATTCAACTTGCAGCTACCATAGGTGATCCTCTCATCTCATCCACACAACCAAACGTTCCCACATCGAACCAATTCCCATCCTCCTTGGAACAAATCATGTAAAAATTACTTCCTCCACCAGCCACAACTCTATCTTTTGATCTGATTATCGAAATCATTATTATCCCTGCCAAGGGAACTCCTGAAAAATCCAAATCTAAAAACCTATGTGTCCTTCCACAATGATCCCTTGAGCATCCTCACAAGAAGATAAACATCCCTCATATCAACGCAAAATCTACATATTCTATCATGGGGCCTCATCGTTCTGTCTTAGGACCTACTCCTCCACCACAAGAAATTAACCCATCCAAATCCAAACAATATGATTCTCTCCCAGGGCCAACCCCTTCATTAAAAACACCTCCAATTATCTAGCCATCCATGCCTAAATCATCCACCACCGCTTCTTCTAGACCACCTATACCTCAACCTAGTCCACCTTTACCTTTTCCATCACAACATCTTACACGATTTTCTCTGGTGCCCATATTGAATCATATGTGAAGGTCCTCCAACATATGCTTCATAATTCTACCATCATGCTTCCACCTATCAGAGCCTTCAACCCGAACCATCCAAATCCCTCTAGGTTTGATCCTTATTGCATCTGTTCTTATCATCACACCCCAGGCCATGACACCGAGCATTGTAAGGCCCTTTAGACCATTTTCCATGATCTTATTGAGTGAGAGGACCTCCTCGATGAGTCCTCTTCTCCATCTACTGATTCATCCATAACACATCTGGTCTCTCTTAAGAAATTTCCATCCGATCAGCTTCCTAGGTTCATTCACCCCTCTACATCATCTCCCATCACTTCTATTGATGAGGGTCCTCCCTTGTTCGTTAATACTATTCACCTTGATACACCATCTTCTTGACATCCATATCCTTTGACATCCATTATCTTATCCACATACCCTTCATCGAGGAACATCTTTCCCCCTGTTATCAATCCTCTAATATATTTCTTCTTATCTTTGTCAATTTGTCCTCCTATGCTAGGGGACTTCTTTCTAGGACTAGTATGTTAATAGATTAGTCCCTATTCATATTTGACATCATCTTATCTCATCCAATTTGGTTTATTTGATTGTATTTTCTATTCTCTCCTTCTACGGCCACCTTTGTGGCCATATCTATGTTTCCCTTTGGAAGCACCATGGATTTAAAACATGCCATTATGACACCTATCTCATAATATTTATTTAACTCATCTTATATGATCTTGATTTATCTTGTCCCTCTAGGGGACCATTTTTTCATATTAAACGCATACCATTCTATTTCCTAGTAAGAAACATTTGATCTTATTTTCACTCGTTCATCTCCTCCCATATTCCTTACGTGACATCAACGTCATAAATCTCTCAACTTTATCAGAATGTCACTACTCTAGAAAGGAGCCAACGTAGAAAGTTTTCCCCTATCTGGATCATACCATATGGTAAACTGAAAGTGGAACCACTTGATGCATTGCACTTGTAAAAATTCTATTGTTAGCACATTTACCAATTTTCCCTTAGTCATGTCTTCAGATCATTCATCTATATTAGTCTCTTCCATTCCTCATCATGATGATTTAGAACTATGTGGTCTATAGATGTGACCTTAAATATGGGTACCATGGCTCTAGCCATAACATATTCCTTATGGATAGGTTCTCCCCTTTGGTGAGAACTCCATGATCATTTCTTTTGTCACCCTTTTATTCACCTATTGGAACCATGCAAAGGGTCTAGGGTTGTCTCTTGTACACTCTTTATCCCCTCCTAAGTGGTCTACTTAGCTAGTCCCAACTCTCCCCCATGTAAAATAAAAAAGCATGGATGATCAAATCAAAATCGAGTTATAAAAAAAAATTATCCCTCGAAGGAAAACTATTTATGCAAAAATAAAATAGAAAACATGAAATCAAAATAAAAAAAATAGACCGATCTTACGAAGGACAGATATCATTTATTCTCGCCACCTATATACTATAAAACGTAGACCATACCCTTGAAGGATGGATACTCCTTATGGAATTTGAAGGCTTCTCGCATTGATCAGCCTTCCATTTTATCAGCATCCTAAGAAAGCTTCCCGTATTGATCATCTTTCTCTTTCCCCTTCCTAGAGATGGGGCATAGTTTTAGGGAACATCAGTTTTGGAGAACCCTCTTTCCTCTATACAAGTGCATCTCAAACCCATTTTTTCATGTCAACATTGGGTTTATGAGATCATCTCATCCATTACTTCCTTATGATCTATTAAATGACTAACTATCATTGGTTATTTGCTAATATCTTCTTTGGTTGCATGTGCCTTGCATTACTGGATCCCCTTTTTTTTATCTCCAATGTGGTTGGAGGCACATTTCTTCATTATAACATAGTGTCGTTCACACCAATATGTCACCACCATTGTGAAGCATATTTTTCCTAATCCTATCACATCTGTCTTTCAACACATCTTTCTTCATCTCAATCACTATATGCTATCTATCTATCTTACAACACATCCATCATCCATCACATTCATTTTTAATTTGTTTTCATCACATCTTACCCATATACATTTTAATCATCATGATAAAATTTAAACACAAAACATATAGTCCTAATCATCACATCACACATCTATATCATTGTTCTATTCATACACATGCATATCTAAAATAACCATCTGATCATACATTTATTTCACCATCATCATCAAATGTAAAATAAACATATATTCTAAAATTATCATCACATCAAATTAAAATCCATCACAACACATAATGAACATAAGATAATTCACGACAAAATAATACATCATGACCCTCTTGGGGATCCTCAAAGTAGAAATACTATCAAAATATGTAAAGTTAATGTCAAAGCTCTCAAGTCCTCATCTCCTAGGATGGGTATAATGCCTAAACCTTGCACGCCATTGCCACCCTCCTAGCCTCCCTCCTCTCACCATGGTTGAGCTACACTTGTTGTACTCCTCGATGGCCTAGCTTCACTGCCGCCTACCTAAGGAGATGATCCCAGATATCTCGACATCCAAGGCAGTCTATGGATCATAATTCCCTCATAATATTTGGTCTTGGTGTCTAACGCTAATTATCTATCCATCCCAATCATCCGGGGTGCCATATTCCATGATCCTTGCGGTCCTTCCTAAACACCATTTGCAGAATCTATCGCTACAATGGTAGACAAATATCAAAGTGGGCCTTGTAGGCCTCCCTCTCGCTTTTGGTAGTTGTCTCTCTCTTGAGTGTCTGTATCCCCTACTGCAAGGATATATCTTCTCTATCCTAATCTGATCTATCTTAGCACACAAGCATGCCATCTATCTGACCTCTCTCCGCTCCATCCCCACCACCTCCTAGAGCTTCCTTGACATTAACCTACATATCCTCTATCTCCTCCCTCCTCACCACAGAGTTGACCATCCTGCTTATGTGCCAATCAAAATATTCTGCTCCTAGTCCCACATCATCGTCATCATCCTAGGGAACAACCTCCTCCTCTAGTGGGTCTGCCACAGTAAGACTCAACAATTCTTTGTCCAACTCCTCCCTCATGTACAAAATTAGATCCCGAGGAACTAACTGAATGAATCAAAAATATTGTCTCACCCTATCGAACTTAATGAAATCTATCATCTCTGTCTGTCTACCCTAGACCCATATCATCCTCCTCATCCCCACTAGCTCTACATCCACACCAAGATAGGTGAGGAAGTCCCAATATGGCCACTATATAACTGATCAACATCCAAATATGTAAGGTAATCAACATACCAATCCATCTCTCTCTCACCCCTGTCTCTGAAGGCTCGATAATCCCTCCTTAGAAATCCAACCTCCAACTAAATATAGTTTCCTGTGACCCATGGAATCCTTGGTTGCCTAATCATATCAATATTCTCGTAGGCCCAATAGTGTAACAAGAAGCCTACATCCAACCATGACATCCTTCCTTCCATGTATCTAGATAACTCATGGTAAACCTAATCTAATAGTGTGGTTCCAAATGAAAACACTGTCTGGTGGTCAATAATATCGGCCACTACACTAGTCAATTCCCATGGAAACCAAGCTCCTCTCGAGTATGGTAAAGCATAAAAAGATACTGCCATCATAACCATGCAAATAAATCTACTGCGTGTCACCCCAACCTCATAACGCTGCTCATAGTAAAATGCCCCAAAAGAAATAATGATAAGGGGAACATAGGCTGTAAATAGCCACATCAAAACTGAAAATTTGTCATCACTAGTAACAGAAACTATTTTCTCCCCCTGTATCGATAGCCTGAGAATCTGATACACATCTTCCATGGTGATGGTCATCTTGCCTGTCCCAAACTAGAATGTATCAGTCTGTTTGTCGCGATCTCTCCACAAGAGCAATCATAATCCCAATATCCCATGGGATCCTTTGATAGTGTCTAAATCCATCTAATCCAACTACAACTAGATGGTCCCACACCACATCTATCACATCCCCTCTAATCTTCTTGTACATATATGAAAATCGATTTCTCAAATACAAGGTCTCTTTAACCTACAATCACAAACAAAAATTATATACATAAGACCTCTGATCCAAAATCCATCAAAAGTTTCATCCAAATTTCAATCTAAACCCTAATCTAGCCTAATTTAACCTTAGTCGATGCCGACCCGGGTTGAATAGACATGTCTTAGGGTTAGTCGATCCTCCTAAGGGATGGGTCAATGTAAACCCATCTCATTCACCACCAACCACCCCTGAAGTCATCCACTTTTTACAAAAAATGAAAATAAATAAATAAAACATTAGATTAAATAAAAAACCAGTGTGAGTTTTGTTACTCACATCCTTCACACCCTCTGGCATTTCCTCACATATTCGACAACGTATATTTCCTCAATCTCAATTTTCTCTCTCTACTCTCTCTCATAAACTTTTCTCATGAAAATGAGCATTGTCGGCTGATATTTGAGCTTATATATCCCACCGACACACTGGTCGCCATCGACTCCCTTGGGTCATCGTTGATTGGTCTCGGTCGTTGTCTAATACCCTTGGCACTAGCCATTTTGGGTTCTCTCCCTCCTTTCTGGCATCCCTTTCTAGGTCATCATCTATTGTTGACCTTAATTCCACATTTATGGTCATCTATATTTTCCCCTTTGGGCATTTTCATACAACATTTCCAACTATTTCTTCCTTTAAGCATACATACTCTTCAAGTCCACATTCATGGTCATCTCTTCTTCCTTTAGGCATGTTAATCATATTTATTCTGTAAGTCCACCTTTCATTGCCATAATCATCTTCTTGTTTGGGTATTTGTTATAATCCTATCCAATTTGCGCATGAAGTCCTCCTTTGAGGCCATACTCATCTTCCCATTTGGGAATTACATTCATTATATCAAGTCCACCTATTGTGGCCATATTCATTACCCTTCTTGCTTTTGTCTCATGGCTTGTTGGCCCAAGTCACTCAACAAAAAAGGGAAAAATGTAGAAACCTAAATTCAAGTATCTATGACTTCATTCACCCGTGTGCGCATATTTAATAATTTATTCAATCATCACATCTAATCAAATTCCCATCCCAATCCTTATTAATTAATTAAGTGATATTAATTAATTAATCATTTTTAATATTTCACATGCCCAATTATCCCATCTTTATTAATTAATCATTTAGATCCTCATGGCCCTAATCAACCTTCTAATTAGGATGCTTTTATCCTACACATAAATCCCCTTGCTTTTCTAGCTTTTACCCTATCTATTTTTATGCCCTAACTAACTTAAATTCATCCCCAAGAAACCTAATCCTACCTACATGATTTAAAGAATTTGGCCCAATCTTTACCAACAAAAAAATACCGACTTAAATAAAAATCATGCCCATTGGGGAAAATTTCCCATGATCGGTGGTGACCCAGCCTAGTCGTCATCAACCCTCTTTAAAACAAGTGTTTTCTTTCCATTAGAGGAAGAAGGGAAATCAAAAATCAATCAATCAAGCCAAAAATCAGATGCATGCAACCCTCCTTGTTCTTGAGCAATTATGAGACATCCAAAAACCTCTTGGACATCCCTTCAACTTGCTTGCATCACTCACGATCATCATTCATGAGATCTTCTTATCATTATCACATTATCTTAATCATATTATCATATATGCTTCACTTATAATATATTGAATGTACAAAGAAGCTTAGAGAAGCACTCAACAACCCTTTTCCATAGCTCTTTTTATTACAGTTGCC
The DNA here is from genome assembly GCA_018340775.1 of Taxus wallichiana var. yunnanensis. Lineage (NCBI taxonomy): Eukaryota > Viridiplantae > Streptophyta > Pinopsida > Cupressales > Taxaceae > Taxus > Taxus wallichiana. The sequence continues at coordinate 480,491,392 of CM031235.1, read as the reverse complement.
ATTTTCATCCTTTCATCCTCGACTTTGCATTTTTCTTATATAGCCACCACCGATCCTCCCTAGTCGCCATCGACTAGGGTCCTATCTATCTAAAACTCTGTCTAAATCCTCCTTTCTATAATTTATCCTAGTTCTCTATTTATAGTTCACTCATATAGACCCTTTTTATAGTAGCTACTTGTCCTCATTAGCTTCAGATCACTCTCAGACCTTACAGGTCTGAATATTTCATCTATAGGTCCAGATCCATCTTCCTAGATCATCGTTGACCAACCTGTGCATAGTATGGGTTGCCGTCAACCGAGACCAGGTAACCCATACTTTGTAGTTATTATAATCTAAATATCTTTAGAAAAATTTCTACCATTTTTTAGATTCAGTGATAGCCCTGTTTCTGCATGCTTTTTATTTTACATAATTTTGTCTAACAAACGGGGGCTGACATCCACCGAGGAAGTTAACGCTTCTCGGGTCCACTTTTTTGGGAAGCCCCACCCCTATCTATGTAATCAAATCTTGATTCAGTCTTATTTGTAGGTTTGGCAACAACTACAATCCATCATTCAACACATGTATCAAACATAACATATTGAGGTACCATAAAACCTCTTTCATTTTTGAGTTACAGGTTTTTTAGTAACTATTGCATTAATTGATTAACGAATGAGAAATTTGGAAAACACCTTAGTAAAAACATTTCCTATCAAACAACTCTTGAGACAATTTGAACATTGGAAAAGTTTCCTTTGCAGTTGTTGTGTTGCTAAATTTTCATCAACCATTTTGACATTTACACTTGTAACTTGTTTTGCAAACCTTGCTGATTTGTCAAAATTGTGTCATCACAATGTCTATTTTCCTTATATTCCCTTCAGAAAATCACATGAGCATCTCCATACTTATAAAATGTCTAGTTGGTTTTCCATTATGTTTCTCGAATCAACATGGAACTTCTTTCCATTTGAAGGAGTTTAATCATACAATCTAGGAGTAGGCATTCGGTCCCAACAATGCCCACCATGATTGACTATCACATGGTTCCTCACACTTTTGACAATAGGGAACCTAGTTTTAGGAATTCACATGAAATATGCCTATCATGACTAAAAGTTAATTGGTTCTTCGCACTAGAGAACTTGTTTGGTTACCCCTTTCACCTCATAATCGATGGTATGATTATGATGATTCCAATCCATATTATTCTTCTGATTCCCCTCAGTCTCCTAATTATTATAATCCAAACTATTATTTGGATTCCTTTCAGTCTCCTAAGCCTCATTCAATTAAATTTCTTCTAAGGAATAATCAGTCACCTAAACGACATTTTCCTCCTTTAAGGATTTGTGTCGCCACGAATTCTCCCCATCAAAATTCTAATTTGACTCTTGAGTCATGGTCCTCCATTTCTCCATAGGAACCCATTTATAAGTCACTTCAATGACATCTTCCTCCTTTGAAGATCCATACAACTCCAAGTTCCTCCAATCAAACATCTTATTTGACTCTTGAGTCACGGTTCTCCCTTTCTTCATAGGAACCACTTTATCAATCACCTCCATGATGTCTTCTTCCTTTGAAGATCCATGCAACTAAATTTTTTTATGTTACAATCTACTGACATTATATGCAATCCTATTTATCTACCTGCACTATGTCATCTTCTAGGAAAACTGATACCAACCTATTCCAAATCCACATATTCTTCCACTTGTGAGACATCCAAATACAAATCTACTTCGTCTCTCGAGTCATCTTCTTCTATCAATCAAAATCCAATCCCTCTTTGGCCCTTGAGTAATAAGGTCAAACCTTCCCCTCATCTACATCATCAAACATCTTCTAAATCTTCCACACCTATTGGAACTCTTTCTTCCAATCAACCTACTATGGTTGACTAACAACAACCCATACCGATTGATTTCTTTCAGAATGAAGAAGCGATCAAAGAATTCATGGGGCTACACAAGGACATTCCTCTAGAGGATCACGAGAAAGGATTATCTTTAGACCTCGATGTGTTTGTGTATTGTGGGGAAGAGGTTGATTCCTTTTTTAGAAAACAAAGGAAGATCCTAAGATCATCAAACTTGATCCTCCTCTTATTCTTCCATCTTCACATTCCCATTACATGGAGAAACACTGGGTCTATCATTGATCCTTGGACTATCTTCTCATCACCCCATCATTCAATTTACATATCATAATTCATCATTCAAAATATCTCCTTGGGTCACTTCCTAGTAGCCCATCATCTTCTTATATATGTGAGCCACCTCCCAATATCTCTTTATCTTATTTCTATGGGTCACTTTAAGATATCCCTTTATCCTCTATTCTTGGGCCACATCCTAGTATCCCTTCATCTTCTATACTTGGGCCACATCCTAGTATCCCTTCATCTTCTATTTATGGGACACCTCTGGGTAGTCCTTCATCTTCCATATATGGGACACCTCCGGTAGCCCATTTTCTTCTATACTTGGGCCACATCCGATAAGGCCAAAATATTTCTCATTAATATGTAATAATTGATCTTATTTTACTCTCCTTTTTATCAATTTTGACTACATTTTGTGACTTTTGTTTGATCTAATATAAGTTAGGATGTAATTTTCCATCTTTTGTTGAATTTAGTTCTAACGTCTAAAAATATGTAATTCCTAACAAAGTGTGTGGAAATTCAGTTTTTGTAATAAAACAAGTCACAATCAATCAGAAGAATGAAGTATGAAGTGATCAACATGTTTTTAGGAACATTGGATTCAATACGACTTAGTTGCGAGAATTTCAAGAGTTAGTTCGAACCCATCACACCGTTTATGAGCTCTATCACTTAGTTCCAAAACTTTTGGACTTAGTTACAAACTCTGCGTTTAGCCCCTAATTTTCACGATTAGATGGAACAATTCAATTTAGTTTTGGAACTTCTCCAAATTTTTCGAACTAATGGGAATATGTTTATTTTAACATCGATGATAAATAAGTCAATGAGCCTTTCAATCACAAGTAGATTAGAAGATTTCCAATTCTTCATACTCAAAGATCCATGAATAACTTATCAGATATTTGTACATCCAGAAGGTTCCAAATTTAACATCTATTTTGGGCACTATTCGGTTCCATCTGAATCGGTAGAACAACTATGGCCATAAATGCATCTTTGAATGAAATATATATATATATATATATATATATATATATATATATATATATATATATATAAAGACCTGTAGATAGATTTAATATAGATATACATACAGATACATAGAGAGATACAATAAGTTTTTGTAAGACAAAATTTCAATAATAAAATAGCCACTTCGTTTTGAGAGAATATTACTTTGTCAAATCTTGATTCAAGGTGGAGCAAGGGCCCACTCCTCCAAGAACCAGGATCCTCATTTTATTGGTATTTATATTTCTAAAGAAAATAGTGTAGATATGTTAATTCTGTAAATGCTTTTTATTCTTTAAGTTGAACTCTGTTGTATACTTGTCCCTGTAGGTGTTATAGACTAGATTTTTATTTCCTTGCAATCTTTTCACAACATTTTCAACCGTGTGTTTATTTCCAAGAAAAGTGTGTTTACTTCTATATTGTGTGTTTATTTCTAGAAATCTATTTACTTCGTATGTGTGTTTATTTCCAACAATTTATTCCAGCAATGAGTGTTTATTTCAGAAAGTTTCTTGTAGCATAGATATAATAAGGCTTTGGCCATGGAACCCTAAAGACATTTTAAAACCCCAGAAAACAAAATAACAAAATCCTTTAGTCAATTACTAAATCACTAGAATTGTTCTTATTGCATATAGCTTTAGACACACCCCTGGTTTGAATATGACATCAACAAAGATTTGATTAAATGAAGGGAATAACAACACCTAAAATTTTTAATGTCATTTCAGGACACACTTGTTAGAATTGTCTAATTAGGTGTCAACAAGAGAAACAATCATACATTTAGTAATTGAAAAATCTTCCCTACGCTATCATAAAATTTATGAGTAGACCAAGAGACTCTAAGGGTAGATTTCTCCCAAAAATATCTGAACAAGAATTATCAACATTCTCTCATTCAAATAAGGAAGTTGACCAAGAATTAGAAGCACCATTGTCCCTAGTTAGACAAGAAGTAGAACTTCCACCTTTGGAATTCTTGGATCAGTCACTAGAAGAAGTGGAACCTTTAGAAAGAGGACTATATCCCAAGAACCGTTTAGAGAAAGTTTTGATTCATAATTGAGTAGTCAACCTCCTACTCCTGAATTTTCACCTTCTCCAAAGAAGATCACATACCACATTGATTGGGAGAAAGGACTGGAAGATATCTTTTGCAGAGATGACATGAGAAGCTGAAAGAGAACTCCGATAGGATATTTACCTATCTAATTCAGTTAGAGGATGATGAAACAAATATGAAAAATATTTCACCTGCACACTTTCCCACATTTAGAGGGATGTCATCTAAAGATCCTGACCAATTTCTATTTGAATTTAAAGTATTGTGTCATACTTATGATTACAAAACAGATAATCAAAAGCTCAAGTTATTTCCATCAACTCTAAAGGAGGCAATAATGAGGTGGTTTATGGTATTAACATCTATTTCTATTACCACTTGGGCACAAATGGAAACTGCCTTCCTAAACAAGTATCAAGACTACTGTAGAGGGAGAAACAGGAAGGAAGAATTTTTCAAAATCAAGCAGGAGGAGGATGAGAATATGGAAGATTATTTGGAAAGATACCTCTTTGTAAGTAAAAGGTGTGGATTTTTACGTACGGAAGAGTTAAGCAAAACCATTTTTATTAAAGGTCTAGATGATGAATATAGGGAAGCCCTTGATTTAATAGAGGCGAAATATTGATAAATTGATAATGAATGATATTAAAGACATTTGTGCCGATGGGGTGGGAGTGGTGCAGTCAAGACACTTGGTTGTGTGCTTGCCCACCCGGTTTCAAATCCCCCCGAGGCACGATCCTCCTTAGAGGTGGTTTCACCGCTAGAAGCGGCATCTCTGCTCGTGCTGACACTGGTGATTACTCCTCACTGCTGACGCTGGTGGCTGCTCCTCTCATTGTCGATGCTGGTGGCTCCTTCTCCTCTCACTGCTGACGCTGGTGGCTACTCCGCTCTCTGGTGCTACTCCTCTCATTGTGATCGGGCTGCTCTCTCGTTGCCGACACTTGTGGCTGCCCGCTTCTGCCGCCGATCTTGATGGCTGCTCCTCTCGCTGCCGACGCTGGTAGCTGCTCTAAATTGTCCCACTCGCTGCGGTCATTTTCAATGGTTGCTGCATCTTCACTTTGGTTTCATGGTTGCTTCAATTGGGTTCCTATTGAGTGGTCCCCTTCATTGTAACCAGGTTGTGGATCCTCTCAAAAAATCCTCATGTGTACAAGGATGTGGGTCCTTTCAAACACCCTCAATTTACCCTCAATCCAAAAAAAAAAAGATATTAAAGACATTTGTAGAAGCTATTCAAGAATAAGGGGCGGACCTAGGAAAGTAAAAATAGTTAAAAGTATGAATCTAGATATGAAAAAACTGATGGATGAATTGGAAAAATTTAAAACAAACATTATAGTTCAATTAACCTCCACCATGGATGGATTGCAAGCTAAAGAAAATACTAAAAATGAACCATTAGCTATGTATTGTCCTAGATGCAGGAAGAAGCATGCAATAAGAGATTGTCCTCGAATAAAATAGAAATGTGTCTTATTTGTGAATCTAGGGAACATGAGAGTAATGCTTGTTCTCTTCTTCCATTTATAAAAAATCAGCTTAAACAAACCAACACTCCATCTCGCATCGAGAATAAGTAAAGTTTGTCTAAAGACAACCTAGGTAGGGAAGTTCATGCCAAGATCAAATCCTAATCCTGGATGATGCCATGGGCTACTCAGTCAGTACCAAAAATTTGGGGACAACCACCTTGGGCCCCTCAACCAACTTGGAATCCCCAAGATTGGGCAAGACAATCTTGGTATGCTCAAGGACACCAACAACCATGGTCTAGTCAAAGTAACCCATATGATTGGTCACAACCTAGGTGGATCCCTAATAACTATGCTCAGGGGAAAACATATCCCAATCAGAATCAACAAGCCATAATGGGTTCCCCAACACAAAATTCACAAATTGAAAATGTGGTTGAAACACAAATACCAACACAACCAGTTGCTAATCCCAAAAAAAAACAACTCCTGTCTATCGGGTAGAACAAGAAAAATAAGTTGATATAAATGCTATGGATTGTAAAGATATTCAATCCAACTGGGAAAATAATTATCACTCCACCTGTTATAATTACTAAAATGACAGAAGAAACTGAAACCCCTAGTGTGGTTGTTCCCAAGAAAGATGAAAAAGAAAAAGATAAGGAGCCAGATAGAAACTCTACTGAAACTCCATTTCTAGAGAGATTTAAAGAAGTTATAGGGACCAAGGAATTTGAGTTGGTGCAGGAGTTGAGGAAATTAAATATTGAAATACCATTATTACAAGAAATCAAGGACATTTTGGAGTTAAACAAGTTAATCAAAATGCTATGTTTAAGAAGACCTAGAAGGAAGAAGTAGTACCCCAGGACTATTAAGGTAGATGGGAAACTTGTTGATTTATTAGCAAGAAAACTCTTACTTCCCAAATACGGAGATCCTAGAAGTCATGTTATTTCTATCTCTATAGGGAATAAAGATATACATAATGTTTTGGTTGATTTGGGAGCAGCTATAAATGTGATGACAATGGAAACTTTGAAAACATTACCATCAATAGTTATATAAACTAATCACACCATATTATTGGATAGGAGACCAATTTGTAGAAAAACCAAGAGTTATGGAAGATGTGACAATTATGGTGGAGTCATGAGAATGTCCATTAGACTTCCTTATATTATAGCCAAAAGGTAAAACACTTGGTTATCCTATTATTTTGGTCAGGACCATGGTTATCTACGCATTCTTTACCTCAATTGATTACAGATCAGGTGATATGACTATCTCAAATGGTAAGAATTCAAAAAAAATTTCTTTATATCCCTCTGCATGACCTTTTATCGATAATCAAGAAAAATTATGGGTTAATGATCCTGATACTAATAAGAAAAATATGTCTTCTTTGGCTATGACAAAGCATTGTAGGATCATGCACAGAAGATGGAAGATATGATTAATGAACCATTGAATGAATACCAATTATCCTAGGAGAAATCTGGGATAGTTTTGGAACCTACTGAGACTTATTTCGGAACCTACCTACTTAGTTCCGTAACCTATGGACTTAGTTCGGAACAATCGATTTAGTTTTGGAACATTCACACTTGTCTCCTAGGAACCACACCAACAACAATTCCCTGCGAATGCAAATAATTTCTCTCTAGAGGAATGATATTTATCTTGGGGAGGAGTAGAAATAGCTACGGAATCAGTAGCTTTAGTTTCAAAAATATCAGGAAATGGAGAGAAATTTATGGAAAATAATAGTGACGAGGAGTTTGATCGACAAAAAGATAAGTATCATAAATTTTCCTACTATTCTGTCTAGTATTCTTTCTCAAGAGAATTTTTGAGATATTTATGCATATCATATATTATTACCACATCCATGTCCACTAAACACCTTAATGGAACCCTTTCAACAAATTATTTCATCACACACTAGAACCAAACATGTTGAGATTCAACCGGGTAAAATTTTGAACATTAATAGTTGGTTGAAGAATGATGAAGAAGATAAATTGTTTGATGTTCGAAAGATCATACTAGAGATTTTTCTTGGGAATATAAAGACATGAAAGGAATCCATCCAAGTATTTTCACCCATCACATCTATACTGAAAATATTAAACTAGTTAGGAAACCTCAGAGAAGGATTAATCCATCCTTAAGGGACATAGTTAAGCAAGAAATTGAAAAATATTACAAGTAGGTTTTATCTACCCTATCTCAGATAGTTAGTGGGTGTCTCCTCTTGTAATTATGCCTAAAAAGAATAGAAAATGGAGAATTTGTGTTGATTATAGGGAGCTGAAAAAAGCCACACTAAGAGATTATTTTCCCTTACCATTCATAGATCAAGTTTTGGACAACCTTGCAGGTAAACAATACTTTTCCTTCCTGGATGGCTTTAGTGGATATAACCAAATCGAGTCACTACCGAGGGTCGGGAGAAAACTACCTTTACTTGTCCATGGGGTAACTTTGCCTATAGGGTATTGCCATTTGGACTATGTAATTCTACGGAAACCTTGAAAAGAGTTGTATTAGTAATTTTTACAGACCTAACGAATGATTGTGTAGAGGTATACATGGATGACTTTATTGTGTATGGAGACACATTTGATGATGCTTTGAAGAATTTGGATAGATTACTAACAATATGTGAGCAACACTATTTATATCTTAGTCATAAGAAATGTTTGATGATGGTTGATGAGGAGATTTTATTAAGACACCACATTTCAAAAAGAGGAATTTAGGTTGACCAAAACAAAACCAGGATTATTTCAGACTTACTTGTTCCTCAAATCCCCATAGATATCAAGTCATTTTTAGGACATGCTAGATATTATAGGTGTTTTATCAAGGATTTTAGTAAAATTGATCCCCCCGTGTTTAGTTTACTTACCAAGGATTGTGAATTTTTTGGGATGAAAAGTGTCAACATGATTTTAAAGAAATTAAAGAAAAATTAATCACTGCCCCTATATTGAGAGGACCTAATTGGGAGAAACTTTTTCACATCCAAATAGATGCCTTAAATAACTCAATTGGTGCAATTTTGGGACAAAAAGATGAAGAAGGGAAAATGTATTCTATTTACTAACTTAGTAAAAATCTTACTCCCACTAAAAGAAATTACACTACCACTGAAAAGAATTTCTTACTACGATTTATGCAATTAATAAGTTCGGACCTTATGTTACAAGGTACAAAATATTTTTATATATAGATCACTCAAAAAGTAGATACTTAATGAAAAAACCAAAGTGGTTGGAGGTAGGATAATTAGATGGTTATTAATTTTACAAGAATTGGATAATATCATAGTAGATAATCTAGGAAAATCTAATGTGGTATCTGCTTACTTGTCAAGATTGAACACTATAAGGGAGCAAGATCCAATTAAGGACAACTTTCCATATGAATAATTTTTGCTATTTCAGCTGATACACCATGGTTTGCTGATATGACAAATTATCTTGCAACATGGAAGTTTCCTCCTTATTTCACTAAGAAAAAAATGAAGAAGTTAATGAAAACCAGTGCACAATTTAAATGGTTAAATGGAATGTTATTTAAATGTGGTCCTGATTTGGTTTTACGTAGGTGTGTGAGAGAAGATGAAATATTTGACATACTCAAGGCATGCCATGATGAACCAAGTGGAGGAAAATTTTCAGTAAAAAGAACATCTCACAAGATACTTGGAACTGACTATTATTGGCCATCTTTGTATAAAGATGTGAAGAGATATATCAAGCGGTGTGATCCCTATCAAAGGATGGGATAACCAACCTTTACCAGTGAAATTCCTCTGCAACCTCAAGTAGTGATTGAACCATTTGAAATGCGGGGATGGATTTTGTTGGTCCCTTTAGTCCTCCTTCACAAGGAAAGGAGCAAATTATTATGTGTACTGATTATGTGACAAAGTGGGTAGAGGTGTAGGCTTTAACAAATGCCACTAAAGAAGTAGTTGTTGATTTCCTTTGGCATAGAATTATGATGAAGTTTGGTGCACCAAGGAGTATAGTTTCAGATCAAGGGCCACAATTCATGTCTAATATGATCCATTACTTCACAATGTACTATTAGATCAATCATAGGAAGTCATCTCCCTATCACCCACAATCAAATGGACAAGCAAAAGTAACAAACAGAGAATTGGAAAACATCCTTACCAAAATAGTTGAAATAGGTATAGATTGGGTAAAGATACTACCTAAGGCTATCTGGGCTTATAATATAAATTGGAAAACTACAATAGGGTTTTCACCATATGAGTTAGTCTATGGGAAAAATCCCTTGTTACCTATTGAATTTGAAATACAAACATTGAGGACAACACTAAAGTGGGTATTGAGTTGGATGCAACACAAAAAGAAAAAATTATTCAAACTGAATGAATTGGATGAGTTAAGAATTGAAGCACTTTAACAGACATAGATAATCCAAGATCAAAGGAAGCAAAGTGTCATGCCACATATATCAAGAAAATACAATTCAAGGTAGGAGACTGGGCATTCTTGTTTGATTCTAAGTACTAAAAATTCAAAGGAAAGTTGAGAACTAGATGGTTAGGAACCTATTAGATTGAGAAAATATTTGACAATGGCTCTATTCAACTACTTCCCATTGATGACAGTAAAAGGAAAATTTTGGTTAATAGACATAGGCTAAAACTTTATAGGAATCCTCCTACTAGGGATGAATTCTTGTAGCAGACAAAGAACTTGATCATATGGAAGAACCCAATTCTTCCAAAATGATCAAATAATCAGATGCATGGATCTAAAATAAAGGGAAGAGAATGAAAACCAATAAATGGTGTTCTCTTCCCCAAAAAAAAAGAAGGAAGAAAAAGAATAAAAATAAAAAGAGAAGGAATGGAAACCAGAAAACGACGTTCTCTTCCAAAAAAATCTCTCAGAGATCAATTGAAAACCAAAAATTGTGGTTAGTCTCTTCAATAAATGGCTAATGCAAAATAAAAGGAATTTATTTATAATTCCAAATGTCTTTTCTAACCAGTTTTCCTTTTTTTTTCACTTTTAGGAATGATGAGTCATCAAGGCAGAAGGATTACATCAGCAAAGGACGATAATTATGTCTTGATGTTATTAAAGGTTAAATTAAAAGTTTTCATGTGTGATTAGACTTGATTTAAAAGTCGGTATGATGAGTCATTTATTCTACATTATGATTAAAAGAAACTAATCATGAAGGTGATGTCGATGGAATAAGAAAGTGGAAGCATATTTATAACTAGCTATCATTTGAATGAATAAATGAAGTTGAGAACTAGTTGCGGAAGAATTTCAAAGAAGTAGAAGAATTGTATTGGAATTTCGTAGCTAAACCCATCGGTTTCATAGCTAAACATAGTAGTTGTCATTTTTGCACCCACCAAGAACAAGGGAACCTCATGCATGCGTTGGCCTATCACCCAACGGGTGCTAGGTGCTCACTTGAGGCACGCAAGAGGGAGTCGAGTCTCTCTTTTATGTGAGTCTAGTGGAAGGCATAGTTCATGATTCAGACTTAGTGATTTAACAGACATGAAGAAGCTATAGAGCTCAGGACAACTTCTACACCCCTTTAGTCATAACGAAACAAAGCACACAATAGGAATAATAGAACCAAGAAGTTGTAAATCCACAAATATACTTAATCATTCAAGTAAGGTCCATGATTATACAAGATCAAAAGTAGAGTAAAAGCATGCAGATAATATAGAAGGATATATTAATATAAACATGATGGTAACCTTATCATATTCATTCATAGTCTTGCTACAAAGTATCACAGAGAGGCAGAACATAGTCATGCGCCATATTTGGATCCATACATGTATTCTCATAATTTTTTTTTGCATTCCCCATTTCCCCATTACATCCTTATGGAATCCTTTACCCATTTTCATCCCATAGTTCTCGCAAAGATTCTGCAGAGCTCCGCTACAACACTTCTCTCCCTATTATTTTCCAAGGGCGTGCATATAAATAGGCATCTGAGCTCTAACAAACTCTTCTACAGCCTTAGATCTGGCCCCAAGTGTCAAGGTGTGGGTCACCCCATGTGCCTGCCTCTCCATGTCATGATTATCTTTTTGGATCTTCCTATCATAAGGTATATTCCTTCTAGGACACCCTGTTGCCAGGATGGAACCTTATCCAAATGGAACACGTTCTTCATGTGTCCTACCAAAAATGCCAAAAATGGCTAAGTCCTGAATTGTTCTTCACACGGTGTGTGCATCCTTAGTTCTTCAAGAAGCCTTTTGAACTCTGCCTTACACGCCTTCACTTGCACGCTTCCTCCGGCCATGCGCGCCTACGCGCCCTTAAGATTTGGAAGCTATATTAGGGGCCCAACATTACCCCACACTTCACCTGTTTTTTGCCCTCAGGAACCTTCTCAAAGAATGTAGTACAAAAAGAATGCAATGCCTTTCCTTGGAAAAGAATAGAGGGAAAGAATAAAGAATGGGGGAGAGAAAGAATAGGGGAAAATTTTCTAAAGAAGAAGAAGGGGAAATTTTTTCCATAGGTCACCTCAGTGTACTCTAAGTGCTAACTTCATCCTACGCTTTAGTGCAGATGTCACTAACTAAGGTACTCACCTCGTCAAAAGTTAACCCTTCCCCTGTGTGGTAATGGTTTCCACCTCGAGTCTCTAGTTCCTTAGCGTGATCTTCCAGGGCATCCATCTTCCTCGTGATGACCTTGTAGAGCTCTTTTAGCCGGGTTTTGATTGAGACTCACCGGTTCTCAATAGCTTCGGATTTCTTTTCCACTTCGGCTATGATCCTTTCTCGCTTGGCTCTATTGCCTTTATTCTTTTCCCGAATTCCTTGACTCGGCTTTTCACTTTGCATTGGCAAGTAGTATGCTTATCACTTTGTCTTGATCCACACAATGGTCGTAAGTGAAACCCACAGTTTGTGTAGCTGCTCTTACATCGGTGAGCACCTTGTTGTATTCGGCCATGAGCACGACTACCTTCAACTTGTCTTCCTTCTCCAAGCGCGCTGCTACCTCCTCTACCGAATCCAATGCCAAAGGCTACCTTTCCATGGTGAGGGTCCGAGTCAAGTCCTCTAGACACTCTAAGGAGGATCTATACTTTTGTGTGGGAGGGTTAAGGTCCGGGTGCTTCATGATAATCACTTGGGAGATGAGCTCCACCTTCTTGGAAACTTTGCGTACCCTAGCCTTTTCCTCCTAAAGCTCCCTCTATAGTTGAGCGCTAATTAATTTCTCAAGGCTGAGATCCTTTGTTAGCTTCACTACTTCTTCCTTCCTCTTCTCCAATAGGTCCTCCAAGACTTTAACCCTATCATTCCTGCCAAAGATCCTAGCCTTGATTTCCATGGAGACTTTGTTGAGTGTGTTACACACTTGCTCATCTGATAGTTGTTGCATGTTTACAATGGGGTTGTCCCCTTTCCTTCGGACAACATTAATACCACTCCTTGGTTAACCTCAAACTCGGGCTCATCGAGGTGGGATTCGAATGCCCATGATAGCATCTTCCTTGTTCACGGGTATCCACCCTCAAGATCAAAGGACTCCATGGCGGTGAGCTCCTTGGTGGGCAAAGTACTCTGGACACGTGCACACAAAACTTTGTTGGGGTCATCAATGTAACCCATCATTGTTCTTCCCCCTTCCACGTGTTTAATTCCCATGCACACGCCCTTGGGAACAATTACCGAAAGAGTTGGGCCTTTTGTGCTACCCACACTCTTCTCCCTCTACTCTTCTTTGAATTCACCGAGCACTAGCTCCATGCTGTGCTCTAACTCCTCTTCGACCAGGGTATTGATTATCTTCTCTGCCTCCCTTGTTTCCTTCTCATTCACCTCCTCTTGAGTGAGCTTGGGCATATCTGGCTCCTTGGTACTAGCCCCTTTGCTCCTCTCTTCACTCCGTGCACCTTCCTCCCTTTGGGTGCCCTTCCTCCTTACAAAGAGGAAAACATCATTTGTATCCTCTACTTCCTCTCCCTCCGAATCATGGACATCAATCGGCTCTTGATCCACCTCTAACTCCTCCCCTTCATCAACATCCTTCTCACCTACATAGGTGTTCAGGTCATCTGTATCTTTAGACCCTTGTTCCTCCATTCCTTGTTCTTCTTCCCTTGCAGAAAACTCTAGAGTCGGGATGCTATCTTCTCTTCATCTGAAGGTTCTTCAGGGGTGGTGGCTTTGCAGGCTCCGGGGTCTTTTCCCTGACCACCATTCTTCTTTTCTTCTAGACATAGGTACTCAGCCCCATGGTACCTACATTTTTCCTTTCCATTGCCCCTTGTTCTTCCTCTTCTTCTTCCCTCTCCTTACGCTTTGGTGCTGGCTTCTTTCTTCCCATGGGGTCATCTAGGATGGATATTTCATTCTCCACATACATGCCCTTTTAAAATTTTGGCCTTATGCACAAGTAGATCCTAGTAGGAGCACTCTCAAAGAATCGGTAAGGTCGGTGGCCTTATGATGTGTATGTCCAATAACATACCTTTCAACATAAACTTGCTTCCCAGTGTAGACCAAATTCTTTCTCATTTCTCTATGTTCACTGTCAAGGGTGGACATGTCAAGTTTTAATTTCTTCAACTCCTTATACTGTTTACCCCGCTTGGAAAAATTGGGTAGTAAATGAGAAGGGGAGTTTGTAACAGTGGACTCCAACTATCATCCACCAAGATGAATCTACCAATGTAGAAGGGCTGGTATACCGTGAACTCTACTTCTCCTTCAGTCACCGCGGGGAGTTGTTATGAGATCCACCATTCTACCTTGAATGCGTTCCTAAGGCACGTGTACCATTTGTCTAAGAGTGCCTTGTGCTCCCCTGTCATTGACTCATATATGTATTTCTGGAATCTATCTGGGTGAGGGATCTTCAGCGGGGTACTCCCATACGAATTTATCAGATGCATGTGGCACCCCGATTTCTGAGAACACAATTGTTAACAGAATGTTTCCAAACAAGATCTTTCCTCCATTCTCCATGCTACTCATGATTTTATCTGTTATATAATAGGAGATGTTGTACATGATTCCTTCCATGACCTTCCCCACAAATGAGGGTAGATATATTTAAATAAAAGAAACATATTCAGCTCCATCCGTTAATGCTCATTCGTCACAAATGACAGAAAACGCCTGCCAGATCCAAAATAGCTGCCCGCACTCAGAAGGCCATAACGTTTGCATTTCTCAACAAAATCACACAAAATTGGTACCGTTGGAATCATGGCTCGAGCCCGATGCACGTAAATCAAGAAATTATATATTTGGTGATAGATCGATAGATATTTTTATAAAACGTGGCCAAGTTCATAACAGTGTTTCATTTGGTGGTTCGGAGTGCAATTAAGAGGCATGATCATCATTCTTTCCCTACTGCAGCTCCTGGGAAAGTATGGGGAGCCTTTTGTAAGTAATATATAATCATTTTACTCCATTTAATGCCTCTTATAGGTGGTTGAGGGATAGATTTTGGGATTTCCATTTTCCCTTCTCTTTTCCTTCTCATTTTTTTATAAATTGGAGTGTTGGGCTCATTGTAAAAGGGGTAGTTATTTGTAGCAAAGCTCTTTCAAAATTTCTTTGTGAAGCCAATGTGCTGTGCCCTTGTAGTGGACTCCTTGCATGGTGATCAGGCCCTTATCTTGTATAGATTGATTGAACTGCGTGCATATCATGAAGCAATAAAATATCAGTTTGTGGATGTATCTTCCCCTGCTGTGTTTTCTTGCATTCTTCTTGCCCCTTTAATCTTTATACAAGAATATTGTGTCTATTATTATGTTCTTGCAGGGATTCATTATCATTGTGTATGCTTGGAATATTGTTGTGAATGCATTTTGCTAGATTATGGAGAACTGTCATCACCTCTTCTAGTGTGCACTTTGCCTCTGTATTTCACACATTTGGAGACTACTCTCACACCCTCCTAATCTGGTGTATCACCGCTTTAGTTTAGGCTTTCATTTTATGCATTCTCTCTCCCTGGTCCCTTGGAAATTTAGATTAGAATAATTAGTTTCCCCTGCATTAGAGTAGATTGTGGGGTGTAGTTTAGGAGCAAGGACTAGCTTTTTTTGGAGGTCTATCTCAAGTAGCAAGTCCCACAACTTGGAGATAGTACCCATGTTATCCAATCACACCGTGAGTTCAAGTATATGCACTTGTATAAACACAAGGGTGTTGTGATTTGGTGATAATAATCCCACCATGGGCTTCTTCATTATGGCCACGTGTTCATGTTCTAATACACATCGGCACAAAACCTCATCGTGGCACATTTTATACAAATCCCCATTGATCAAAATGAAGGGTGTGGTGCATATGGCTAACCTTTTCTCTCTCGAGCATTCATCCTTTCGAGCACCACACCTTCCTTGAGAAAAACAACAATGTCTTCTAATTATGAGGGCACGCATTGCAACCTAAATAGTTGTGCATCCAACATGGTTTCCTTGATACTCTACGCATCCTCTCCCTGAATCAATCCTTGATAAATGATTCAGCCCACAATTGTTCTTTCCTAGTTTTACCACTACCTTGAATTCAAATTCTGAAATAAAATTACCCAACGAAATATGCGCCCTTGCAACACCTTTGCTTTGTTTACTAGATACTTCAAGGACATATGTTCGGTGTAGAATATGAAGGAGTTACCAGTAGATATTTTTGAATTTGTGGAGCACGTAGATCATTGACAATGCCTTATGCTCGTTCGTTGTATAATTATGTTCTCGCTAGTGTCAACTTTCTATTTATAAAACACAAGGGATGATCAACAATCCCCTCTCTGGTTGAGCAAGGATGACTCCCATTCTTGTACGAGAGGCATCCACATGGACATGGAAAGGTTTATCCCATGATGGGAATTATAGAATAGGTGCTGTGATAAGCCTTTCTTTTAGAGTGTCAAATGCCCTCTGCTGTGCCTCTCCCCACTGAAAGGTACTCTTGTGTCTGAGCAATATTTCCAAAGGCATGGTGATCTTGGCATATCCCTTAATGAAATTTTTGTAGTACCCAGTGTGTCCAAGAAATCCATGCATGACACTTTGGCAGTAGGCTCCCCTAACCCCACAATAACCGTAACTTTTGCGGGATCCACCAGTAAGCCCTCTTTGTATATGATATGCCCCAACAATGTTCCAAAAGGAGTTACAAAGATACATTTCTTGATGTTGAGGGAAATCCTCAATTTTCGACATCTTTCAAACATCAATCTCAAGTTATCACAATGGTCCTTAACCAACCCATACACTATCCAATCATCCAAATATACTTGAAGGAACTTGTGAATGAAGTCCTAAAATGCTTGTACCACTATGTGCGAAAATACAGCGGGTGCATTCCTCAATCGAAAGGGCATGACCAAATATGCAAAACTTCCCCACTTGGTGGTTAAAGTTGTCTTATCTTGGTCTTCCTTGGCAATCCTTACTTGGTGATATCTCAAGAATCCATCCATAAAGGAATAGACCTTGCACCAAGCAACATCTTCCAAAATATCTTGATAGAAGGGGGTGGGAAAAGGATCTATAATGCAAACAACATTCAATTCCCTATAATCTACGCATATCCTAATCCACCCATCCTTCTTTATGCTGATCACCATTGGAATTATCCATTATGATTCCTCCATAGCCTTAATGATACCGGATGCTATCATTTAGTCTAGCTCTTCCTTAACCCTTACACGCATGTTCGAATTCATCCCTGTAAGGCCTCTTCCGACCGGGTGCGCACCATCTTTTAACTTTTTCCTCATTTCCCCAATGAATGGTAGATGCCTTTTAACTCATGGTATCCACGTGGGAATAAATCCTCAAATTCATGTAAGATATCAATGATCTTTGATAATTCCTTGTCCAACCAATATTCCCCAATGATAGCTTCCTTGGGCTCCTTCTCCGAGCCGATGTTAACTTTCTTGGTTTTGAGTGGTTCATG
Source organism: Taxus wallichiana var. yunnanensis (assembly GCA_018340775.1). NCBI lineage: Eukaryota > Viridiplantae > Streptophyta > Pinopsida > Cupressales > Taxaceae > Taxus > Taxus wallichiana. The sequence continues at coordinate 480,473,675 of CM031235.1, read as the reverse complement.
GTACGTGCGCGCGCACATGCATCCACACTGTCAACTACTTCATGCACTTTGAGTGAATGGTCAACATTCGAGCTTTCTATCTCCTCTCCATCAACAACATATACCATCTTTCGTTTATCCTTTTCCACACACGCATGCTCAATTGTAGGTATTCTAGTTCCTCCTCTTCGAATCGTGCTTCCAAGCTAGGTCCACCAAGTAAGTTTACTAATATATCTTCGCCATGGTGCAATTCCTAGAGTGAGGCATTTGATAGTTTGAAATGCCTCATCAATCTGGTTACTTGGTACTTTGGTACTGAGTGTGTGAACCATGTTAGTGCTAACTCCCGCCAATTTCTGTTTGGCGGCGAGTTTGAGAATGGATGTACCTGCACGCGCACACCCTTGTAGTCTTAAATACATCTTGTGCACCCAAAGGGAGGGTGGTAATGCTTATGCACCTTCTCCTAGAACCTCTCACAAGACTGAATTTGGGAAGAGGTGGGCCCATTTCCATTGTAATCCTTGATGGCGGTGGGTATATTACTTTTTGAGAATCGCAGACAGTGAGCGCAATTCTAACTTCACACCATTCCATCAAGTTTTCACTATGCATGGCCCACCACCTTGTTGTTGTGCCTATCAAAATATAACCTAGCATAATTTGTCACCCGTCCTCCCTCTAATGAGCTTCCATTTCTCTTAAAAATACCTCGGGTATGCATCCCTGAGAATACTTGGTTATTACCTTTCCTCCCGTGAGTAGAAGCGTATGTGCCATTGTTACCTTAGTTACATGATCCTTTTAGATGTCACACAAGCAATTAATAAGTCCCATGTGCCCAATTATCACATGCTATACTGGTAGTATCACTGATAGATTGAGCATCATCAAACTAGATGACTCCTTCTGTAGGGTGGATGGTATTTGGATCTCTTATGGAGCACACATATATATTTTCCAGACCTCCTCTCCAAAGGGTTCAGTATAGGGGGTGGACTTCCCATTAACTAGTGGTATAACTACCCTCTCTTCCTTATTCTTAAAGCTTATGTACCCCTTGTTAAATCGTAGATCTCGCATTATTCTTATAACACCATGGATGTCCAAGTAGATCCGGGAAATTATCTACGCCTCGACAAGCACCAAGACTTCAAAATCCCAAAGTGAACCTAGTCCCCGAATGGTAATGGTTGCATCCTTCAAGACACCTATGGGCATTGCCTTTGTCTTATTTTCCATATACATCACATTTAAATATGGATGTAATGTAGGTCTTTTCATTTGATGCCGGGCATCCGAGTGAGAACATTAACCTCGTGCTGTGTCAATGAGGATGTTGCTAAGAAACCATCCATCCACTACTGCATTCAGAGGTAATCTCTTTGTCATAATCAAGGCTATGAGGTGGGAGGTTTGCATGTAGGATCTGCCTTTCATGTTCTTCCCCGACGCATGCACTTTTTCTCTCAACCATGCTCCTAGCAGGGGAATAATATTCTCCTACCTTAGTAGTTTACACACCTCCTTAACCTCGTCCAAGTCATCCTTTGGTGCTTCTACGGTTCTTCTTTTCTCATCCTTTCTAGTATACTCTTTTAAGCATTGGATCTACCCTTGTAAACTTTGAATTACATCCATGGTTTCTTAGTAGACTTCTTTCTAGTGAGCTGGGTTTGGATACTTCCTGTGTACTACTTCTTCACAAAACAAGAAGTCTATTCCTAGGCACTTCCTTACATGCGGATTCCGCCCTTATTTTTACCATAACAGGATCTAGTTCTGATTCACGTATTACTCGTGGGAGCCATTTCATGTCAACCTTCTTAATACTCACCATGGCAATGCCATTATCCTTCTGGAACTTGCTTTGGCTCATATGTTCGTATAACTCTGGGCACTCTTCGTACTTATGTTTTTTTCCACACCATGAGCATTGTAAAAGATCGGAAATTCACGTTTATAATGGTCGTGGCTCCATAATTAAAGCACGTCCCACGCAGAACTCACTTCTTCCTCTGCGGTTACCACGACCACAAAATCCTCTGTGAAACCCTCTTCCACGTGCATCTCCATCTCTGCACTCTTCATACCGATGTTCATCCCCTTTGGAATCAGCTGCGGCAATGCCGATCTGGGCACACATCAAGATCAATTACCTCATGAATATAGTCAATCAATCTACAATCCTTGGTGTCATGTGTGGTTGAGGTACATATCTTGTAATAACAAGACATGTTTTTACAGATCGTGTCTTTAACAGGGGCACTTACTTGCATCATGGTCCCCGTGACATATTTCGTAGTTTACTGTTATGACATGTACCGCCTTCCGAGTACATACCCCACTATTATCCTTTGTGTGCCCTTCTATGTTACAATCTGTACACCACATCCCTCCATGAATCTCAGGAGTGTGTTGGCAGATAATTTCTCCAATTGCTTAGCCATGGTAGCGATCTGAGCTTCCAAAAAGGGGCTAACACCAGTGTCAACACTACCAACTACCTCAGCATGCAAAGCAGCCTCCAACACTTCGCGCGGGTCCGTGAATGTTTTATGAGATAAATCCCTCCTAAAGGGTGTGATCAACCCTCTGAAAAACCACTGAGCATGTTGTGAAGGGTGGATATCATAAGACAGTTTAGACAAAAGAGTTTTAAAGTGTGCATCAGATTCTCGCATGCTCTCTGTCATATCCTACTAGATTTATTTGAGAGAGCTAATGCTCTTCTATTCAAACTCAGGTATGTCCAATTCCACCAAGAATGTATTCCTCAATGCGGTATACTCCACAATAGTCTAATAAGGGTCATACTTTCTATACCAACTATGTGCATGTCCTTGCAAGGTCATCACAAATTAACTGGCCTTTCGATCCTGGGTTGTGATTCCCTTTCTGTGCCATAGCAACTCACACTTATGCATATGCTCTGTGGCATCTTCTATCCCACGGTAATCTGGTAAGTGTAGAGACATATTGAAAAAAACTTGTGGAGGTGGCTGAGGTCCTTATCCTCCTGATCCAGTCCCTTGGTTTCCTCTGATGTTTCCTCCTCCACCGAATCCACTAGATCCTAAGCCTCCAGCCCTACCACTTCCACCTCCAGATCCTCCTGTGTTAGGTACAAGGCCTATGTTTGTAATACTGAATGCTCCCGTCATCCCACTGAATTGTTCACCGACAGTTTGTGAACTAATGCCACTTTCAATAGTATTTCCCCCACCACTTCCTAACGTGCTTCCAAAACCAGTTGTATACGTGCCTTGTCCAAACATTCCACTAAATACTGGAATAGTGTGTGAAGCCATAGAAGTCCCAAACAAGAAGTTGTATCTTCTAGGCACCGATCGGTTGCTTCCACTGATATCAAATGGATCAACTGTACTTTTCCCTCATTCAAACAAACCAAGCACCAAGGTTCGGTCGCTAGGTGGGGTCAGATGCGTGCCAATGAATCTTCTTTCTCTATGTGATAGACTCTCATCAAAAGCTGCAAGGTTTTCTCTCCCATGCTTACTAAGATGGGGTACCATCAGACTATTCGGGTTCCACATCCTCCATGTGAACCTCAACTCCTTTCCACCATGTCTAGCTCCATAACCCACTTGTAATCTCATGTTGTCTATCAATCTCCTTTTCACATGCTTCGTTATACTTGAGCCGTCTCTCCTCCCTTTCCTTTTCAGTCATTATATCAGCCATCTTTCCCCAACCTAGCTTCCTCGTCAAGTGCTCGGGGTGGTTTAGCCGCCATAGGAAATGCATTTAAACCTAGGGTTACCATCAATATTTTGATTTCCAGGAAATAACACGTAGAAATGATCCTCTGGGCTCTCGCAAGAACTAAAACTTAATAACTTCTAGACAGGAATACATGGAAATGGCGTATTCCAAAGTGTAGCTAGTTAATACTCCCTTCCACCAATGATCTATAGCATGGGTCCACATTAGATCAACATCTTGCAAGTTTTGATATGTTTCTTGGGTCTAAGGGTGTGACTTATGATACCACCCCGATCTAGATGTATAAGTCAAGAGCCATTCAAATAACTCTACTAGGAAACAACAGAAGAAGGTTTCATACAAATCATGATAAAGAGTGTCCTCCACCCATCTTCACGTTTCAAAACTAGATCAGATCTTGAATCTTTGAGTGAATTCATCCTCCGTGCTCTTAAACCAATCGTAAACACCTTTAAGTGTTAAGCACTTTGCCATCAATTTTTGCATAGATCATGATGTATGCCATGTTCCACTAAAACTTTGAAAAGAGGTCCCAACAATGGAACCAAGATGTATTCATTTTTGCACCCACCAAGAACAAGGGAACCTCATGCACATCGGCTTATCACCTAGCGGGTGTTGGGAACTCACCGAGGCGCGTGAGAGGGATCCGAGTCTCTCTTTATGTGAGTCTAGTGGAAGGCGTATTTCATGATTCAAACTTAGTGATTTAACAAACATGAAGAAGATATAGAGCTCAGGACAACTTCTACACCCCTTCGGTTATAACGAAACAAAGCACGCAAATGAAATAATAAGACCAAGAAGTTGTAAATCCACAAGTATACTTAATCATTCAAGTAAGGTACATGATTATACAAGATCAAAAGCAAAGTAAAAGCATGCAGATATTATAGAAGGAGATCTTAATATAAACATGATGGTAACCTTATCATATTCATTCATAGTCTTGCTACAAAGTATCACAGAGAGGGATATCATAGTCATGCGCCATATCTGGATCCATACATGTATTCTCAATAAAAAAAATTGTATTCCCCATTTCCCCATTACATCCTTACTAGAATCCTTTACCCATTTTCATCCCATAGTTCTCGCAGTAATTCTATAGAGCTCCACTACCTCACTTCTCTCCCTATTCTTTGCCAAGGGCACACATATAAATAGGCATCTGAGCTCTAACGAACTCTTTTGTAGCCTCACATTTGGCCCCAGTGTCAAGGTGTGGGTTGCCCTGCACCTACCTCTCTATGTTATGATTAGCTTTTTGAATTTTCCTATCACAAGGTATTCCTTCCGGGACACCCTTTCGCTAGGTGAAACTTATCCAAATGGAACACGTTCTTCATGTGTCCTGCCCAAAAGGCCAAAAATGGCTAAGTCCCAAATTTTTCTTCGCATGGTGTGCGCATCCTTGGTTCTTCAAGAAGCCTTTTGAACTCGCCTTGTGCACCTTCACTTGCGCGCTTCCTCCGCCATGCACGCCTACATGCCCTAAGATTTGGAAGCTATATTAGGGGCCCAACAAGAGTTCCTGACTAAACACAATATTTCCACAACTAAATCCAGTATTTAAAGCTAATTCTGAATTTGAAGAAAGAAGAATTTGAATTATCCTCTTTGACCATGTGGATTAAAAATAAGTCAGAACCAGAGGATGATACATAACTTCTTGTGGATGGAGAAGTGGAAACCATTTTTGATGAGCAGGGTGGTTGAAGTTCCTAACAAATTTCTCAAAGTATAATGAAAAATTGGTAAGAGCATTTGTTGTAAATTTAGAAGAATCTAGGACAAAGGTTATAAATATTATAATTCCTTTTTCTATGAATACAATGAGCAATGTGTTTGGAATACCAATTGTGCATGTCCCAAATACTATCAAGGGAACCCTTAAGGATCTAGTGGAAACCATGATACAAAAGGGACAATCTGAACCCCAATACATTTATAACACTAAAGAAATCATAAAGGGGGTCAGAAGAGCCATCTTTCCCGAACCCTTTGACAAGGTAGCATTTGGGGTAGTTAAGTATTTAATTTGCAATGGTCAATTTGGAACTGTGGGAAGAGAGGTCCTTAAGATGCTAATATATCTTAGGCATGACAATTCAAAACCAAAATATATAGTGAATCTTCCAGGATTCCTTTTTGACTCCATCCAGAAAATGGCTCAAAGGTATTCCTGGGGAGTTGGAACAATCAGACATCATGGGTTAATCCATTTGGTATGCCAACACCATTTTCTTTCAAATAAAAATGGAGAAGAAACATGGGAAAATTTTCTTAACAAGTTTAAGAAAAACCTAATATTATCAAGAGGGGAATACTAACCCCTTTTTATCTTACAAGTAATTTGGAGATTGATGCCCCTACAGAGGAAAATAAGGAAATAGGTGGGGGTAATGTACCAAAAATAAGGAGATCTAGAAGAAGGATTAAAGCTACAGAACCTACTATACCTTTAAAAGAAACTCCTTCCTCTGTAACAGTTCCAAGAGAACTAATATCTGTCTTTGACAATGAGAGTTCACCTAAGCTAGAGCATGAAGTGAAAATCAGAAGAAGCTCTAGGAGGAAACCCATTTCCAGAAATTTTGAAGCTCCTCAAAGAAGAAGAGTTCATAAGAGGTCTAGGGAAATTCTAGAGGAGATGGAAGAACATGATGGGTTGGAAAAAGAAGTTGCTGATATTTTGGGCAGCATGGCCATGAATCCTCCTGGACCAAGCCAAACTAAGATGGAGAAAGAAGATGAAATATTTGAAGAACAATATTTTCAAGAGTTGGGTGAATCAACAACACTGTCACATGAAGAAGAGGAATTGACATCTTGGAAACGGAAAGGGAAATCCCCTTTGGTGGAAGAGGAATGCTCATTCCCCAAGGAAATTTTAGAAAAGAGAGAAACAACAAGTTAGAAAGCTTTATTTTTATCTAGAGTAGAACTCATCATCAGAGAGAAGGATGAGGAATTAAAATTCCTCAAACTCAAATTAGAATAGAGGGAAATTCTCATTGAGAAACTAACAAATCATCTCACAAATAGGATTGAAGAATTGACAATGGTCAAACAATAGACGTTGGAAAAAGAAGAATAATGTCAATTTTCTAGAAGACCAAGTGCTATGTCAACAATATCTGCATAGACTAAACTGACTTACTGGCCACTCAAGAAGTTGTGGGTGATACCTGCAAGGAACTTGATGAATTTAAAATATCAAATGAGGACTTGAGAAGCAATATGGAAGAAGAGAAGAAAGCAAGGAAGGAATGGGAAGAAAAATTCTACAAAGAGGAAGAAGAAAAATTTAAATGTCTTGTAAAAATACAAATGGTTTGCATAATGAGTGAAAAGTTACTCATATGCAAGAGACCTTCTCCTGCATACATCATTTTTGGAAGAACAATTTATTCGCTGATAACTATCAAGAATTACATGTGGCCTTCCACATGAAATAAAAGATGAATCTAAGTTCATGACAGCCTATTCCTTAGCCAGTGCAGAGAGAAAAAATATTCTCTACGAATTCTATCTCTGCAATCTTATGCTGGAAAAGAACACAAGATTCATGATCAATTTGTATGTAGGGGAAATCTAGCTGAATGCATTTGTTTCTATTCTTCAAAATCAAATTACATGGAAAGAGAGGGATTCTGAGCATCTATTAAAATCTAGTTCATCTGGTCTTTGCATGAGGGATCACTATGGTAAACCATCTGCCTTTGTTATACATTTCAGATCCCATGCCTTTGATAGTTGGTTCAAGGCACACTATCTGGTCAACTCACAAAAATTATTGATTCCTTCACCTCTTATGAGGAGGAAAAATTTGAAGAGATTTATGATGGATGTTTGAAAAGATGGGAGTTTCTGATAGTTACATTGAGAATAAGAGAAGTGACATCTCCCAAAAAATTAATATGGAGCCTAGAAAGAGCTAAAGCCTTATGTACACTAATCCCTCAGGTCAATGAAAAATGTAGGGGCATATGGGTGGGGATGATAACAAGGACTCCTCTCCTTCTCACCTCTATGTCACCATGGAAAAATAGAGAGCCTTAAGATCCCACTCAATTTGACGAATTGCAGAGGAAAGTAGAAGTAGGATCAGGGTATAGTACTTCTGAACTAAAACACTGGGATATCCAGTTTCAACCATTTGACCTGAGTAGTCAATAGGGATGCAAAATCTGTAACCCAAGATTTGAAGAGTAAAGTTTTTAAGGGGACTTACAAACAAGTAAGTACGAGGGATATGATAAGGCAAAAATATGTCTCATTAATGTGCAATAAATGATCTTATTTTACTCTCCTTTTATCAAGTTTGACTACATTTTGTGACTTTTGTTTGATCTAATATAAGTTAGGATGTAATTGTCCATATTTTGTTGAATTTAGTTCTAACATCTAAAAAATATGTAATTCCTAACAAAGTGTGTGGAAATTTAGTTTTTATAATAAAATAGGTCACAATCAGTATGGAGATTGAAGTATGAAGCGATCAACATGTTTTTAGGAGCATTGGCTTCAATACGGCTTAGTTTTGGAACTTCCAGACTTAGTTCTAGAACTCCATCACATAGTTTATGAGCTCTATCACTTAGTTCTAAAACTTTCAGACTTACTTCTAGAACTCCAACACTTAGTTAGGAACTCTTGCGTTTATCTCAAGAACTTGAATGGTTAGATCTGGAATAGTCCCCTTTAGTTCCAGTACTTCTCCAAAGTTTCGGAACCAATGGGAATCTGTTTATTTTGACGACATCTAATGATAAATAAATCAATGAGCCTTTCAATCAAGAGCAGATAAGAAGATTTTCGATTCTTCATACTCAAAGATTCATGGATAACTTATCAAAAATTTATACATCCGAAATGTTCCAAGTTCAACATCTATTTTGGGCACTATTCAATTCCATCTAAATCAGTAGAATACATATGACCATAAATTCATCTTTTATTGAAATATATATATATATATATATATATATATATATATATATATATAAAGACTGTAGATAGATTTAATATAGATATACATACACATACATAGAGAGATAGAGATATAGAGAGATATGGTACGTTTTTGTAAGACAAAACATTTCAGCAATAAAATAACCACTTAGTTTTGAGAGAATATTAATTTTTCAAATCTTGATTCAAGGTGGAGCAAGGGCCCACTCCTCCAAGAACCAGGATCCTTATTTTATTGGTATTTATATTTCTAAAGAAAATAGTGTAGATCTGTTAATTCTATAAATGCTTTTGATTCTTTAAGTTGAACTTTGTTGTATACTTGTCCCTGTAGATGTTATAGACTAGATTTTTATTTCCTTGCAAGCTTTCACAACATTTTCAATTGTGTGTTTATTTCCAAGAAAAGTGTGTTTATTTATATATCGTGTGTTTATTTCTAGCAATTTATTTACTTCTCTATGTGTGTTTATTTCTAGCAATCTATTTACTTCTGTATGTGTGTTTATTTCAGCAATTTATTCTAGAAATGAGTGTTTATTTCAGAAAGTTTCTTGTAGCATATATATATTAAGGCTTTGGCCATGGAATCCTAAGGACACTGTGTAAATCCATAGAAAAAAAAAAAACAAAAAACTTTCAGTCAATTACTAAATCACTATAATTATTCTTGTTACATATAGCTTGAGACACACCTGGTTTGAATATGACATCAACAAAGAGTTCATTAAATGAAGGTAATAATGACACCCAACAACATCCTAGTATTTCTTCATATTTTATCTATGTCTCACCTCCCGATATCCCATTTTATTCTACCTTGGGGCCACATCTTAGTAGCCCTTCATCTCCTATATGTGGACCACCTCTTGGTAGCCCATCCTCTTTAATTATTTGACCATAACCTCTTCATCCATCATATCATCCTTATATCACAAAATGTGGCAAGCCCATCATCATCCCCTAATGTTCTTATCATCAATCCTAAACATCCACTTTCTTCTCCCACTTCTTAGGATCATAGAAATCACATATTAGCTTATATGAAACCCAAATAGTTTCTTCATCAAGCTAAGATCAAAACTCTAAAGAGCTCTAAAGCTCCCAAAAAGTTAAACAACCATAAATTTAAAAATAAAAAAGTGATTCAATAATGCACACAAATGAAACCATCAAGTATGGTGAAAAGTAAAGAAACCTATGGATAAGTAACTCAAGGTCCTACAAACAAAATCCATGTTAAAAGATAAGTTCATAGTCACTTATATAATATGATCTCACCGCAGTCGTCGAGATTGGAGATGATATCACTCTTGATAAGAAAAAACTCCTAGTTTCCCTTATCAAATAAATTTCAAACATAGTTATTGGATCCTATCACCCAAAGTGACATTGTTGGTCCCAATTTCCCAAAATCTAAAAAAATTCAAAAATCTCAAAATTACAAAAAAATGAGAAAAAATTAAAAAAATCAAAGGTACAAAGATCAAACATTGCAATAAGGTATTTCATACACATGGATGTTATTTCATTTCTTTCCATTCCTCTGTAAATCACCCACCATTTTCATCCCTTCGGTGATCTTTTAGTTGGTCTATTCACACTCATTTTGTGACATTTATCTCTATGGTATCCATTTGACCTTGGACTTTTATCACCTTGGTAAATTAAATAAAAATTGACCTCTTATAGATACTATCTGTCATACCCCTTGATTTGCGTCTATCATATGTGGAAATTATGTCGTGATTATTGAGTTAATTTCAAGGGCAAGACAATAAGTCTTGTTTTCTAGCTATGTGTAGTTACATGCATGGATATATGTCCTGAGAAGGATATACATACCTACATGTAATCAAACATGCAACCACATGACATCACTTATTGCCTAACACCCGTAATTAACTTTACATTCTTATCTTACCTTTGTTTCTGGTAGGAACGTAAATAATACTTATGTTGAGGAATATATGAAGTTGGCAGTGCATTGTTTTGATCTCTTTGCTGAACTTGATTGAATTATGTAAACATGGTTTTACATCATTTGCTATTGGCCACCTACCTTTCTATAAAAGAAAATTTGATGTAAATTGATATCTTTCTTGATTTTATTTGTGATGATTGAATGTGATAACTTCAATTCTGTATTGAGTAGTGACTTGTAAAGGATGACTAAAATTACTCGTTACTACAAGGTATTATTTCAGCATGAAATAAGGTTAATGCAAAATGGATGACCCGCTCTCGGGATGAAAGATATAAACCTTGTATGTAAATACTACATGATTGTTTTGGTTCATCATGTTTAAAAATATTATGTATGGTTCATCTGTTCTTTGATCACCATTATTTTCTAGTGGTTCGAATGATGTTTGTAACCCATTCAACTATCGTTAAGTTGAGAAAAGATGAACTTGTAAATGAAGACTTTAGTATTTAACTATTGTGTAAAAATTGGGTTGGAAATCAATAGTGTTAGCTTAAACATTTCTAAGCCTAAAATGGAAACATTTTATTCTTATTTAAATTATCGGTCAACCAAGACCGCTAAGTGAATTTCTATTCTTGGATTATTTCAATCTTTGGGGTATAAGACTTGAAGTTTTGGATAAGTTGTATCGATTAATGTAAATGGTGAAATTGGTCATTATAGACCCATGCACTATGAAGAATCATGTTTCAAATAAATCTTGACCCAACGAAGACTCCATACATGCCATAATTGGTGAAAAGTGTTAAGTGGAGACATAGTCATCATGCAAGTATACTTGACTTAGAAATTGTTTTCTCATGTTGAACATTGACTATGCATTGGGTATTATTACATTTCTCATGCAAATAGAGGAAGTATTGTATATTCAAAATCCACTAATTTTAGGGGATAACATTGGTGGTGGTGGATTAGTTTCAAAACTACCAACCATGCATTGTATTATTAAATGCATTTAGTGCACATTTAGTTCCTTGGGAATGATGAAGCTTCTTAGAGAAGCTAACCACATGCATTCCATTTGGTCATTCTGGTTTTGGCTTGAATTTAAGAAGAAGATGAGGAAAATAAAGTCGAACTCTATGAATTTTTGAGAAGGAACTTGAGCTCCATCTCCAGTATTTTACATGCAAGTTTAGAATTAGTTGAGGAATCTTTGAACTAGGTTAAAAACACATTTTGGGACTATTTTGGGGGTGTTGTGAAAATATTTTGGTCACCTTTTTTTTTTGGGATGAACTTGGGGGAAAGAGTTGGAAGTGCTTCTTGTGCCTAAATCGATTTGAAAAGGAGATCATTAATGCTTTTCTAGGCATGATAAAATTTAATCCCTTCTCTAGCAGTTTATTCCATTGCAAATTTATGTAAATGAAATTCCTTGCAAGATTTTGAGATGTTAAAATGAATTGGGTTTTTGGGTTGTTAATTTCTTGTAAATAATTATGTCAAGGTATGTAATAGAGTTTCGATAATATTAAATGTGTGGTAGTTATACTAAACTCCTCCTCGCGTATTCACCCTTGGTCATGTGAATTCTTGATTTGTTTTCTACTACTGTATTTATAAATAGATTTATGTGAGCTTTGTAGTAGATATAAGAGCTTTTGAATTATCTAGTAGCTTATTAATACTTTAAAAATAGTAATGTGGTGTGTGTGTAGAATATGTTTTGGATGGCCAACAGAACCCTATTGGGAACATTGAAAACCTAAATTTGTGTATTTCATTAATAGTAAGATAAATGTATGATGGAGAATGAAACTCTAGAAATGAAACATCTTTGGAACCTCGGATTTTGATTTACCAAGATTTTAGTGTTAGAGTTATGAAATAGAGTTACAAGATATTAATAAGTGAGTTGTAGCTATATTGTTTTCCTCTAAGCAAATACACCTTGGTTATGTGAGTTACTGATTTGTTTCCCATTCTGTAAATAATTTTATAACCAGTACATGGATATGTAAGTAATATACATTTTATGGTTAAAAGAATCCCTTGGTAAGGGAATATGATGAATGCATGATCCTAGGTTTTATCAAAAAATTGTTTGATAAGTGTTTGGAGGGGAAAGAAACACCTGAAATGATTTACCATATGGATCATGACTATGTTTATACTGTGTTCTAAAGTGTTTAAAAAAGGATGAAGATAAAATTTGAAGGAACAAACCATGATTTGGTTATAGATTGATTAGGAGCTTTTTTCCCAAGCTTTGTATTGTAAATTTTGAGATCTTTATGTAGATAATGGATCACAGAGATAATTCTCTCTGTAGGTGGAAAATATGACAGTAGCTTTAAGTTCTGGCTAACCATCGGATGGACTAGAACCATGTTTTAGAAATATGCTCTCATAATTCTAATTTGGCTTTTAAAAAAAAAGACATAAGTAGGGAATAGCGGTTATGGTGTCTTGGTAGAGAAAGTTTATGAACTTCTATGGGTTAATGAGAAACTAAATCAACCCCTACTTGACTGAAGTAACATTCTGAGCTATATGAATGTGTATTATCGCTATGGGAAACTAGTCCCTGATACAATATCTATCTTTATATAAATTGGTAATATACTTACCATAACCTTAAAACTATTATTAGTAGTTTTTGAACCAGTTGTATTGAGTTTTGAGACTATAAGTAGAGATACTTTCAGTTGACTAAGTGTATAATCACTTTTCCTAAAACTATATCACTTAGTTCACAAAAGCTTCTGAAATTGATAAGTATTTTGTGATTGTTTGCTAATGGTTAATGGTTTGTAAGGTGGCAATAAACACCATTTGGCTAGCGATATATGAAATAAGTAAATATGTATTTACTTATATAGATTACTTGGACTGTAGAGTAAGGTATGAATTAAATAAATATGTACTTGTATGAGTTACTCGAGTAGTATAGAAAGGTAAACATAGTAATTTCAAAGACCTAAGCTATTAATGTATGAAAAAGGTAAGTTGAATGGATTTGTGTTTAGCCTCTAATAGCTAAATTTTAGTAAGTCGATAAGTTGTTTGAAGAAGGTATAATTGTATGGTTATGTTGTTATTACTAACTTGTCCTCTTATGTGGATTATATGAATTATTGTAATGTAACTTTTCATTTACTTAAATGATCAATGGCATAAACCATTAGGCATGGGATAAAGGTTTGTCATGCTCAGTTCATATGAACTGATAGGTGCTAACATGTTTTGCAAGATGAAGCTCCGTAAGTTGGAAAGAAGACCAAAGTTGAAAAGTTATCATTATTGATTGATTATACTACTTCTAGAATTGTAAATTATTGAATTACCATTGTTTTGTCATGTTATTGCAAAGGGCAAAAATTAGATACTCTGTTGTATTTGTACAAAAGTGAATCAATGAAAGATGAGTATTTGATCTCTACAAAGTCTTGTTGTTTAAGCTATGTAAATGAATGAAATAAAAGGTTGCAGTAGTTAATGAAAGGAATTCAAAGGAATGTGTATTGACTTGACCCTTTATCACTGTCATCATGTTGAGATTTTAGTAAAAAATTAGTATGCCAGTGTGGTAGTACTAATTAGACTTCTTTATGATTATATATCTATCTATAAAATAGTATGATGTAATATTTATGGACATAACTTATGGATAATTGTAATACAAGATATGTATTGCCAAATTAAGAAGTGAATTGACCAATATAGAATTGACAAATGTAATATTATAATTTTAATGAGGAAGTTGTATATTGATGAGATAGAAATTATATCATATTAAGGATTTAAATTAAGACATGATGTGATTAAACATTCATGAATTAATGAGCTATATGAGATGAAGTTACTTCATTGGTATGATTACTAACTAATTAGTAGTAGAGCTATATAAAATGGATCAGTTAATGATCAAAGGAAAAATATTTCCAATATGATTATGAGGATGTCAATCTTGAATTTTTGATCCTTTCTAAGTCCTCTAGAAGGATTTGATATGTATTAAAAATCTTAGGAATCACATTTCTTGTAGCCCCTCCTTGCATTGGGCATTTGACTTTGGGAATTTTGTAAATCAACATGCATGGGTAACTTGGGAATGCAAGGATTACTGATCAACGAGTAGATTATATTCAAGGATTAAAATAAATCAGGTTCTTCCTAAGGAAAAGACTAAAATGAATCATTATGATCCTTGTGATAAAAGTTACTTGATCCAAATTAAAATAAAAGGAAGTGAACCTTAAGGATGGGTAAGTCTTAAGTGTTGAATCCTAAGGAAATACTACCATACCATGAACTTATGGTAGGTATGAATAAATGACTTATTGTAAGAATGCTCAAATTGAATATTCTCAATTAAGCATAATATAAGAGAAAGGGTATACTTAAGAAGAAAGGTTAGGTATCATCATGAGTACGAGAAATTTGATAAAGGGATGATATGTTCTTACACCTTTCAACAATATGAGATTTCACCACTTCTATATTTATAATGAATATAGACATATGATACCAATGCTTCCCCATGGAGAAATAGTACATTAGTGGCTTAAAGAGAAACTACGTTGGTAAAAACATAGGCTAAATTGATTAAGCTAAGACAACATTAAATAAGTAATGCTGAACTTAAACAATTATTGTTTGATTACCATATATGGTTGTCACTAACTTGTAATCTAGTGAGGTAATTAAGCTAGTTTGGAGGAACTAAATATTCTTAAATCTAATCAAGATAAGACCTTAGAGGTGACTCATTTGAGGAGGAATAGTCACGAGACATGGGCTATCTTGTCTTGGTATAAATTTACATTAAAAACAAAAGAAAGATACCCTACTCCAATACAGAACACTTAGTGAGCTAACTCACTACATCCACTACACAGTCATATCCCTATAAGGACGGTTGTCATTATTTGGATACTTGTTGCTTAGTAGTTGTGTGGAGTTTCCTCATTAAGAGTCTAGATTGCAGCAAGGTATTGCAATAAGTACAAACCTTGATAGAGTTACAAACATAGATTTGACCTTCTAAGTACGCACCTTATATCAAATTATGATGGCTACGGGAAGGGAAGTGGTCTAGTAATAAATAAAATTGTTAAGTAGACACTTACTTTCCCATAGGCATCATAGGATGACATAGAGGTATGTCTTTGCGTGGGTTAAACTAGATTTGTACCTTGTTCAAGACTTGTAGTTGTTTACAACATCTACATTTTTGAATCCATATAATTGAATAAGTGATTAAGGTGAAATGAAAATTTCCTAATGATGAGTGTGTCATCATGGAATTGAGCATGGCATACATGACTAGAAAATTTTGCAAAAGTGGTGTAAGCTGTTGATTACACTATCGATATTTCCCTATGATCTAAGCTGTCAGATGCCTATGGAATTCATAGGTGGAACCCAGGTAGACACTTAGGAGTATTCACTTATATATCATGTCCTGTAAAGGAGAACCAAAGGATACATTTGATGTATGGGCTCGTATAGAGATGTTGAGAGAGAATGAATAGGTTTGGAAATATCTCTCATAAAACACACATGGTTCATGAAAGTTATGAAAATGGATTGCAATAAGGTTTATGTTGGATTTAAATATATGGGTATTTAAATCGAGAAGCATAAAGTAAGAATCATAAAATAAAAAAAATATGGATGTGAAGTAACAAAGTGGATGTTACATTTTGGTATCAGAGCTGAAGGTTGTAGCTCTTGGACCTATTAGGTCCTTACGCTTACTAAATTATGATATTTATTAGTAAAATAAAATGAAGGATAAAAGGATTTACCAAGGATAATGAACCAGACCAAACAATGTTTCAGGTTCGATGGTAGGTTAGTTCTTTAAAAAAACTAACAATCCTTCATGACACACTAAATTAGATAGATGCGTGGAAGCAAGTTGATAAGTGTGAATTGGATCAGCTAAGATAAACAAATTAAGTTGAATGATAGCAATCATCAGAGGATTTTCTAGATGGAATGAATTGTCTTAATGAAAGATTCAAAACTTAAGTCTAAAATGACATATAAACCCGCTTAGGGTGGATGAAGTAGATAAGAAATAACTATCTACAAAAGTAGTAGTAAACAAAAGAAAAGGGGAAACCCTTCTTAAATGAAATCTACACTTAAACAGACTAATTTTTGGAATGATCCGGTAATATATGGAATTCTGGATCATTGAGGTCTAAGAAATCTGGAAATTTTGCACTAAATTTCTAATGAGTTGAAGAAAATTGATGGTGAGCATTAAAAGGATTCTAGAGCCTTGAATATGTTTCTAGGAGAAATTTTTTTGGGTAACCTGCTTGGTAGGGAATAGTGAATGCTTTAGGTCATTAAAAGATTCAGGTCATGAATACCAACTCAAGGACATTATCTACTATGGATGGGGAAAAGATAATCAAATTTATTGTAGTCTTTTCATGCACTTTGTGTGTCTTGAGGGAGATAAGAAAATAAGAAATGGATACCAAGAGTAAATATTTGTACTCTTAGGCTTATGATGGAGTTGAGACCATTTCTTGTGAATACTTGACATATTGCAAGTATGTTTAGTTTTATCTTCCCAATTCTTGATGATCATGATTTACAGGTTGGAAATCATATGAAGTGTGCATGGATTGTCTCTTTTCCTCTTTTCTACTTATTACATTTTGTTTGTGTGCAAACAAAATCACTGTCATTATTATGTTGGCAGCCTTGTAGAACTATTCTTAATATGAATGAAAATGGGGATCTACGTTTTCATTTATGTGATCACCCATTGAAATATGGGCATCTAAGTTATTTACATGATTGAAACCCTCTTGTTTGAATAATGTTACTTAGCTATCGAGTTAAGTAATGAGTATGGTTAATCATTACATGGCATGTAAAAATATTGATTATGGTAATTTAGATATGACTGTAACTACTTTGTGAGTTAGTGGTTATGTTCTTCTATTTTTTTTATATATATATATACACACATATATATATATATTGATACTCTGAGAGTATATGTTATTCGGTGGGTATCACCCAGTCAACTTAGTTTTATTATTACAATATTGAAACTTTGGGTCAAATACTTGACAAGGACTTGTGAGGTTGATTTCTTTCCTTTGTAAGGTATTATCTAGTTAGACCATTTTGTGTCAACTCCATGGTATTTGGGATGGATGAAAGTTTGATCTTTCAGCTCATTGAGGATTTCTTGAGTTATTTCAGGTTGTTAATTCTCTTTCTTTGATACATTTTTCAGATAGATTTATGGTGAGATTGGGTCCTTGGAAAACCCGTAAGATATGTTGTATTATCTTAGTCTTATGTACTTAAAATAATACCATAACGTTTTATGTTGTTTGTATAAGTGGGGATTCATTTTCCTTCTATCTGAGACTTGTAGGAATTGTAGCCCTCACCTTAGTTTGGGTAATCATGGTGATTTATATGTATATAAGCACCTATTATGAGTTCTTCATCTTGATTCTCTATCATGAATATTAGTTCATGTGGATAGAATAGATAATAATGATGACAAATTTACTATCCCTTTAAGTGATTGTTTGGAAGTAAAATTATGTAGTTGAAATGAATGACATTCATTGTTAGTAGGTTTGTACATGATCTCGGCAAAAGATAGGATTAAGTCTTATTAAGCAACTTATTTTCCCATTATGAATTGGATTGCATCCACTAAAATAGTCTTTAAAAATTTTTGAGCTTTGTTAAAAACATTGTTGTTGGCAAGGTCTATAGAATATAGAGAAACTCTATTCTTTGACACTTTGTAAGGTTTAAGGTAAGCAAGTTGTATCGGTCTTCTACAATCCTCTAGACCTCTTGCTTGAGGATAGATAAATAATCTATTAATACTCATTTGTGAGTCAATGCTTGTTAAGAGTTCCTTAATAAATGTTATTGATGGCTCATTATGCTTGGGTAACCAAGTTAATAGTGTTCTTGATCAAATAGGATCTTTGAGTAAAATGAGTAAGTTATGTCAAGGTGGTAGATAGCTGATATATGAAACATCTAAGTTATAATTCATTGAATGGTTGATTGTATTTTCTTAAAGATTAAGAATACATGAAGTCTTGACCTTTTAATAGGAATTCTGTGGCTGGGAAGGCACATTTAAAAATATTTCTTAAGTATTGGATGATCAAATCCAAGTGCATGACTGAGAAGTAGACACTTAAGTCCTTTTGTGATTCAAATGTCCGAATAAAATTAAGGACTCATAACTTCCTTATGAGGTGATTGTTGGGTTAAGTAGGTATCCTATCTCTCTGAAGATATAATTAAGTATGACTTATATCATAATGGATGCTTAAGCTTATGCCAGTTGCAATGAAAGGAAAGGCTAAGAAGTATGGGATATTATATATATATTATATATAGTATGATCAATATTATTATATGTGGCCTTACTTGAATTTGGATCTTATATATATATATATGATCAAGTTTGGTTGTGATTACTTGAATTTGGATAATATTGTAAGAAGTAACTCAATTGATAGGTTGTATTAAATATTATACAAGATTGTATACTAAGCTATGAAGTATAATTTTTCTTAATTCATATAAGTTATTACATTTTATAACTTGAAGGTATTTGATGAAAAGGAATATACCTTGTTAGGTATTAATGGACTAACAAGAAATACATTGATTGGAGAAGTCATGTTTATGAACTTCTATGGACTGGATATAATGATATAAGTGATATATGTAAGGCTTATAAGGCTATAACATTATTTTTATAGTTTTGACTCTTCTTGAGTTGATGGTAGTTAGTTATGATTGTATGGATTTAATGGTTATTCCCTGTTATATAGTCCAACGAATACAATGTAAAACTATTGTTAATGCCTTCCTTACACCCTCTTAACGGGATATGATGAGAAAAGACTCTTCTTGTTGAGTAGAGTGGACTCTTTATTGATATTAAAAATGGACAAAACCAGATTTAAGAATCATTGCTAGAAGCAACTCAAGCAAATAAAATTTGCATAAGGAAAAGGAACATCGAAAAAGGAAAATGTTTTCCTAGAATAAGTTTTCCTTACAGCTTGATTTGACTATGTGCATATATTAAATAATATTGATGTGTGGATCGGTTGTAATGAAAAATATATATATATTTATATATTTATCAAGTAGATATGTGTGACATGTGACAATTTTTCTTATTGAACAACTGATGATACAACCAATAAATTTATAGTAGATGGATTAAAAAATGGAAAAACAAGAAGTTAATGAAACAAAACATTTGTAAGACCGTTGGAAAGGTAGAAAAAATCAGGTTCGTTGTTTATTTCAGATTATAAAACTTGTTCCGATTGTTTTAGTGTGTATATTATAGTTATAGAATGATATGACTAGCTATAAGGATAAGATTTGATTGAATTTCTAATTGAATGAATTGATTTTTTGTTTTATAGGCTGCTAAAAGCCAATAAATATGAATTTCATGTCTAAAAAAATTGTATCTTTAATGGAAAATGATGATTGGTTCTTCAAAAGATTATTGATATAACTGTATAGGATTGATTTGATTTTGACTATTGAGGAGAAATCATCGGAAGATGATGATTCATTAAGGGGTAGGTATGTCATACCCCTTGATTTCCATTGTCATATTTGGAAATTGTGTCATAATTATTGAATGAATTTTGAGGGCGAGACAATAATCTTGTTGTGTAGCTATGTGTATAGTTGCATGCATGGATGTATGTCCTGAGAAGGATATACACACATACATGTAATCACACATGTAACCACATGACATCACTTATTGCCTAGCACCCGTAATTAAATTTACATTCTTATCTTACCTTTTTTTTGGTAGGAACGTAAAGAATACTTATGTTGAGGAATATATGAAGTTGGCAGTGCATTGTTGTTATCTCTTTGTTGAACTTGATTGAATTATGTAAACATGGTTTTACATCATTTCTATTGGCCACCTTGCCTTCCGTAAAAGACAATTTGATGTAAATTGATATCTTTCTTGATTGTTATTTGTGATGATTGAATGTGATAACTTCAATTCTTATATATTGAGTAGTGACTTGTAAAGGATGACTGAAATTACTCATTGCTACAAAGTATTATTTCAGCATGAAATAAGGTTAATGCAAAATGAATGACCCGCTCTCGGGATGAAAGTTGTAAACCTTGTATGTAAATACTACATGATTGATCTAGTTCATCAAGTATAAAAATATTATGTATGGTTCAATTGTTCTTTGATCACCATTATTTTCTAGTGGTTCGAATGATATTTTAACCCATTCAACTATCGTTTAGTTGAGAAAAGATGAACTTGTAAATGAAGACTGTGGTATTTAACTATTGTGTAAAAGTTGGGTTGGCAATCAATAGTGTTAGCTTAAATATTGCTAAGCCTAAAATGGAAACATTTTATTCTTATTTAAATTATTAGTCAACCAAGACCACTAAGTGAATTTCTATTCTTGGATTATTTCAATATTTGGGGTATAAGACTTGCAATTTTGGATAAGTTGTATCGATTAATGTAAATGGTGAAATTGGTCATTATAGACCCATGCATTATGAAGAATCATGTTTCAAATAAATCTTGACCCAAAAGACTCCATACATGCCATAATTGGTGGAAAGTGTTAAGTGGAGACATAGTCATCATGTAAGTATACTTGACTTAGAATCTTTTGCTCCATGTTGAATGTTGACTATGCATTGGTATTATTAGATTTCTCATGCAAATAGAGGAAGTATTTTATATTCAAAATCCCACTAATTTTAGGGGATAACATTGGTGGCGGTGGAGTAGTTTCAAAACTTCCAACCATGCATTGTATTATTAAATGCATTTAAGTGCATTTAGTTCCTTGGGAGTGATGAAGCTTCTTAGAGAAGCTAACTGCATGCATTCCATTTGGTCATTCTAGTTTTGGCTTGTGGAGTTAAGAAGAAGATGAGGAAAACTATAGTTGAACTCTGTGAATTTTTGAGAAGGAACTCAAGCTCCAGCTCTAGTATTTTACATGCAAGTTTAGAATTAGTTGAGGAATCTTTGAACTGGGTTAAAAACACATTTTGGGATTGTTTTGGGGATGCTGTGAAAAGATTTCGGTCATCATTTTATTTTGGGATGAACTTGGGGGAAAGAGTTGTTAGAAGTGCTTCTTGTGCCTAAATCAATTTGAAAAGGAGATCATTAATGCGATTTTAAGGCATGATAAACTTTAATCCTTTCTCTAGTAGTTTATTCCATTACAAATTTATGTAAATGAAATTCCTTGCAAGAGTTTTGAATGTTAAAATGATTTGGGTTTTGGGTTTTTAATTTCTTGCAAATAGTTATGTTAGGGTATGTAATAGAGTTTCTGATAATATTAAATGTGTGGTAGTTATAGAACTCCTCCTGTGTATTCACCCTTGGTCATGTGAATTCTTGATTTGTTATCTCTAGCTATAGCTAAATATTTTTTCTTTTTTACTATAGTGGATATAAGAGCTCCTAAATTCTCCAAAGAGCTGCTAATAATTTAAAACATAGTAATGGGGTGTGTAGGGAATGTATGTTTTGGATGGCCAATAGAACCCTGTTGGGAATGTGGCGAAAATACCTGAATCTATGTATTTTCATTAATAGTCTGATAAATTATGATGGAGAATGAAACTCTAGAAATGAAACATCTTTAGAAACTCGATTTTTATTTACCAAGATTTTAGTTGTTAGAGTTATGAAATAGAGTTACAATATATTAATAAGTGAGTTGTAGCTATACTGTTTTCCTCAAGTGAATACACCTTGGTTATGTGAGTTATTGATTTGTTTCCATTACTGTAAATAATTTTATAACTAGTACATGGATATGTAAGTAATATATGTTTTTATGGTTAAAAGAATCCCTTGGTAAGGGAATATGCTGAATGAATGCCTGATCCTGGGTTTTATCGAAAATTGTTTGATAAGTGTTTGGAGGGGAAAGGAACACCTAAAATGATTTACCATATGGATCATGGCTATGGTTGTATACTATGATTTAAAGTGTTTAAAAAAGATGAAGATAAAATTTTAAGGAACCGAACCCATGATTCGGTTATAGATTGATTAGGAGCTTGTCATCCCGAGCTTTGTATTACAAATTTTGAGATCTTTATGTAGATAATGGATCACAGAGATAATTCTCTCTGTAGGTGGAAAATAGGATAATAGCTTTAAGTTCTTTCTAACCATCCGGATGGATTGGAACCGTGTTTTAGAAATATGCTCTCGTAATTCTAATTTGATTTTTTAAAAAAAGACATAAGTAGGGAATAACGGTTATGGTGTCTTGGTAGAGAAAGTTTATGAACTTATTTGGGTTAATGAGAAACTAAATCAACCCCTCTGAATGAAGTAACATTCTGAGCTATATGAATGTGTATTATTGCTATGGGAAAATAGTCCCGATATAATATCTATCTTTATATAAATTTTGTAATATACTTACCATAACCTTAAAACTATTATTAGTAGTTGTTGAACCAATTTGTATTGAGTTTCATGGACTATAAGTAGAGAGCTAATTTAAGCTGACTAAGTGTATAATCACTTTTCCTGAAACTATATCACTTAGTTGATCAAAAGCTTCCTGAAATTGATAAGTATTTTGTGATTGTTTGCTAATGGTTAATGGTTTGTAAGTGGCAATAAACACCATTGTGGCTAGTGATATATGGAATAAGTAAATCTGTATTTACTTGTATAGATTACTTAGACTGTAGAGTAAGGTATGAATTAAATAAATATGTACCTATATGAGTTACTTGAGCAATATAGAAAGGTAAACATAGTAATTTCAAAGACCTAAGCTATTAATGTATGAAAAGGTAAGCTGAATGGATTTGTGTTTAGCCTCTAATAGCTAAATTTTAGTAAGTCGATAAGTTGTTCAAAGAAGGTATAATTGTATGGTTATGTTGTTATTACTAACTTGTCCTCTTATGTGGATTATATGAATTATTGAAATGCAGCTTTTCATTTACTTAAATGATCAATGGCATAAACCATTAGGCATGGGATAAAGGTTTGTGCTCAGTTTGTATGAACTGATAGGTGCTAACATGTTTTGTAGATGAAGCTCCATAAGGTGGAAAGAAGACCAAAGTTGAAAATTTATCATTATGATTGATTATACTGCTTCTTGAAGTGTAAATCATTGAATTATCATTATTTTTTCATGTTATTGCAAAAGGGCATAAATTAGATACTCAGTTGTATTTGTTCAAAAGTGAATCAATGAAAGATGAGTATTTGATCTCTACATAGTCTTGTTGTTTAAGCTATGTAAATGAATGAAATAAAAAGGTTGCAGTTAATGAAAGGAATTCAAAGGAATGTGTATTGACTTGACCCTTTATCACTGTCATCATGTTGAGATTTTAGTAAACAAATTAGTATGCCAGTGTGGTAGTACTAATTAGAATTGTTTATGATTATATATTTGTCTTAAAATAGTATGGTGTAATATTTATGGACAAAACTTATGGATAATTGTAATACGAGATATGTATTGCAAAATAAGAAGTGAATTGACCAATATAGAATTGACAAAAGTAATATTATAATTTTAATGAGGAAGTTGTATATTGCTGAGATAGAAATTATATCATATTAAGGATTTAAATTAAGACATGTTGTGATTAAACATTCATGAATTAATGAGCTATGTGAGATGAATTTATTTCATTGGTATGATTACTAACTAATTGTTAGTAGAGCTATAATAAAATGGATCAGTTAATGATCAAAGGAAAATATTTCCAATATGAATATGAGGATAAAATCTTGAATTTGTTGATCCTTTCTAAGTCCTCTGGAAGGACGTTGATATGTATTAAAAATATTAGGAATCACATTTCTTGTAGCCCTCCTTGCATTGGGAATTTGAATTTGGGAATGTTGTAAATCAACATGCATGGGTAACTTGGGAATGCAAGGATTACCTGATCAATGAGTATATTCTATTCAAGGATTAAAAGAAATTAGGTTCTTCCTAAGGACAAAGACTAAAATGAATCATTAGGATCCTTGTGATAAAAGTTACTTGATCCAAATTAAAATAAAAGGAAGTGAACCTTAAGGATGGGCAAGTCTTAAGTTTTAAAGCCTAAGAAAATACTACCATACCATGAACTTATGGTAGGCATGAATAATGACTTATTGTAAGAATGCTCAAATTGAATATTCTCAATTAAGCATAATATAAGAGAAAGAATTATACTTAAGAAGAAAGGTTAGGTATCATCATGAGTATGAGAAATTGATAAAGGGATGATACATTCTTACACCTTACATCAATATGAGATTGCACCTTCTATATTTATAATGAATATAGACATATGATACCAATGCTGCCCCATGGAGAAATAGTACATTAGTGGCTTAAAGAGAAATTATGTTGGTAAAAACATAGGCTAAATTGATTAAGATAAGACAACATTAAATAAGCAATGTTGAACTTAAACAATTACTATTTCGATTACCATATATGGTTGTCACTAACTTGCAATCTAGTGAGGTAATTAAGATATAGTTTAGAGGAACTAAATATTCTTGAATCTAACTGAGATAAGACCTTAGAGGTGACTCATTCGAGGAGGAATAGTCATGAGACATGGGCTATCTTATCTTGGTATAAATTTACATTAAAAACAAAGAAAGATACCCTGCTCCAATACAAAATGCTTAGTGAGCTAACTCACTATATCCACTATGCACGTGTGTATCCCTATAAGGACGTTTTCATTATTTGGATACTGCTGCATAGTAGTTGTATGGATTTTCCTCATCAAGAGTCTATATTGCAACAAGGTATTACAATAAGTACAAGCCTTGATAGAGTTAAAAACATATTTGACCTCCTAAGTATGCACCTTGATATCAACTTATGATGGCTATGGGAAGGAAGTGGTCTAGTAACAAAGGAAATTGTTACGTAGACACTTAATTTCCCATAGGCATCATAGGATGACATAGAGGTATGTATTCACATGGGTTAAACTAGATTTGTTCCTTGTTCAAGATTTTTGTAGCTATTTACAACATCTACATTTGTGAATCCATATAACTGAATAAGTGATTAAGATGAAACAAAAATTCGTAATGATGATTTTTCCGTCATGGAATTGAGCATGGAATACATGACTGTGAAACTTTGTGCAAATTAGTGTAAGTTGTTGATTACACCAATTTCATGATCAAGATTTTCCTATAATCTAAGCATCAAATACTGTGGAATTCATAGGTGGAACCCAGGTAGACACTTAGGAGTATTCACTTATATATCATGTCCTGTAAAGGAGAACCAAAGGATACATTTGATGTATGGGCTCGTATAGAGCATTGAGAGAGAATGAATAGGTTTGGTAATCTCTCATACAACTGCACATGGTTCATGAAAGTTATCAAAAATGGATTGCAATAAGGTTTATGTTGGATTTAAATATATGGGTATTTAAATCAACATTTAATAAACTTGTTACAAAGAAATTTTAAGCATATTTTTGACACTAGCCAATGTCATTATCGCAATCACTTCCACATCCTTCTAGCATGAAGCCATATATTGTTCTTAAACCCTTATCAAAACAATCGAGAGAGCTGAAATAATTTTTGAAAGTAAAACTCAATC
This sequence comes from Taxus wallichiana var. yunnanensis, assembly GCA_018340775.1. Taxonomy (NCBI): domain Eukaryota; kingdom Viridiplantae; phylum Streptophyta; class Pinopsida; order Cupressales; family Taxaceae; genus Taxus; species Taxus wallichiana. The sequence continues at coordinate 480,447,347 of CM031235.1, read as the reverse complement.
AAAAAATAAAAAGTAAAGAAAATATAACTCTCCCTTGGGGTATTTCAAGTATCTCTATCATGGATATGAACACTTGGCTAGCAGAGAGAAATCATATGACTAGAATAAAATACATCTCTGTCAAGGCTATGGACACCGAACTAGAAACGAAGAAATGTACGACTCCTTCCACCCTCCATTTGTAAATCACCTTTCAAAATAAATCATTCCTACACATTGACTAGTGTGTCTTAACTTATTTCTTATCAAATATTCCCTTTAAGAGGTAATTAATTTCCATGTGTACACACTGGATCTCGATGAAAAAACATGATTAGTATGTTACCAAGTTTTTTTTGGATCTTTTTCAGGATCTTTCTTTAGTTTGTATCTTGTCTCACGATTTGTGCCTTGGGATAATAACCTTTTCATCACCAATATTCTAGCTACATTTTCCATATCCTTTCATAACATTCATTGTTATTCTACTTTTTTCAAAACATCCATGTGTATAAGATTTCCTTTTTACCATGTTTGAGGGAAACTTTGTCCCTTCTTTCAATAAACAATCTTGTCCTTCTTTCTATCATCTATTTATTGGCTAGCTTGCACTAGGGGCATGCTTGCTCCTTCTTGGAACTTCATTTTCTTGAGTTCATCATCACATTAAACCTATCCATCTTGGCCTTGATCTAGATTATCTTCCTCTTATATATACATATGGGATTCGCCCTTGTATACTCCCATCTATTGTTGGGGAATATTTGAATCTTAATTTTTCTATACATAGCTTTGAAAAACTTTCCAAAAACCCTAAAAATTCACAAAAACCTTCAAAATCCAAAAAATAGGTACAATTTCAAAAATCTAAAAAATTAGTAAAATTTCAAAAATAAAAAAATTGGTAAAATTCAACAAATCCAAAAATGGGTAAAATTTTAATAATTCCATAAAATGATAAAAAAGTCACACATTTGAATCATTCACAAGACACAATATCCTCAAACATCTAAAATTTATCCTACAAAACATCTTTCTTGGGTTATCACCTATTCTTGCATGTGACATGCGAATCGTTTGGATCTACCTCCATTAACAAAGCTAGTTTTCTTGTTATGTTTGTCTTCCCTTGCACAAGGATTTTCTTGGAGTAGCTTCATAGTGCATGATTGATTTTTCGTAGGACTTGTTTATTCACCTCGCATGCATCCTTGTCTATGGTTCCAATTTCAACCCTTGTCATTTACTCAAACATTTGTGAAACTAAATATCAATAACAAAAACATTGGTACAATTGTCTTGAATGTTGTTTGTTTGAGTACATTTGTTTGTGATTGTTTCTTTATTAGTTTGCTTGTTTACTTTCTCATATTGCATTACGTTATGTATGTTGCATTGAGTCAATCCTCATATTAAATAATTTTTTTCTCGAGAATGGATGAGCGTTGATCATCTAAGCAAATTGATGAGACAAAGTTGTTCCTACACCGTGATATACTTGTTATCTCCATGTGTGAGTTTCGCTCTATCTCACTTTCTAGCTATCATCTTCCACATCTTCTCAATTCTACCAATAGCCAACCAGGCCCATTTAGAATCTATTTCATCCCTATCCACATTTTCTTCCACAATACCTAGGGTAATAAGGATTGTATTTATCCCCCCTTCCCCCTTGTTTCTTCCATCCTTTAAAATATGAAATTTCTTTTCCAATCAATCCATTTGAACATCATCCAATCAAGCCACATTCAAATCCATAATACGGTAGTATATTTAAATTGTGCTAATTTTTTCATCCTTATTTTTTAATCTTCAATTGACCTCTCCATCATCCCATCAACACTCGAGGGGGAATCCTTCATTCCATTAATTTTTATTCCACTCCTCTAAATTTAATTATCTGTAATTTTCTACTATCTTTGAAGTGGCATCACTTGCATTACACCACCCATAAGAGGGGTAAATGTAGACACCTAAAATCCACCTACGTAGTTTTAATACCAATATTACACTAATTATCCTCATTCCCTGTCATTTCTGTTATAACTAGTGTTTTCTTGGTAATTAACTAACATTTCCCTCCATTTCAGTCAATTAATGACACCTTGTTAATTACTATTCTTTACCCCATTTTTTATGCCAATTAACAACACTTTGTTAGTTATAACCCTCCCATAATCAATTAATTAAGCCTTTATAACCTTGTATTTAATTAATAAACCTTCTTATTAATTAAATCCCCCTTTTAAATAATATTAATCCAACCTTTTGCTCACTAAACCACCACTAAATAGCTTTCTAAGCTTATCTTGGCCTATTAATTAATCCTATTTGATTAATTAAATCATCTCTAACTCCCATGAGTTGTTAATTATACTTAGCTATTTCTAATCATGCTTATCCCTTCTAATTTTACTTTATCTTTTATCCCACATTCACTAGGTTTCTAGCTTCTCCCAAATTGGAAAGCTATATAAAGAACCTACCTCCTTCCTTCACACCTTACACCACACTTTTGCTAGTGATTTTATTATGCACATGATAAGAGTATTTTATTCTTGAAAAGATTATTCATTATTGCATCCACTCTTCTCATTTGTGAGTAGTAAAGGAAGATCCAAACATGGCCATTAAGCCATTTTGGTGAGATTATTTCCTCATTTGGAGATAACATTAAATTGATTGGTTATGATCAAGATAGGTTGATACTAAGAAAAATTTTACATATATAAAGCACATCTAAATTTCAAGAGTATTGCTTAAATATTTAGTGTTTTTAATTTTTGATGCATTAGATTAGCTTTCCTCTTTAAGCTTTATCATGGTGTTTTGTTTGAATTAGCTTAGCTAATAGGTCTACTTGGTGTTAGATCTAGTTATTTAGTTCAACATACTTTAGCTTCCATAAAACCATAAGAAATCTTATAGGAATCTCAATGCAATGAAGTTCACAAGTAAGTTCAATGGTGTTTATTATTCTTGCAATATCTTTGGTCATAGAGCTAATAATTATAGGAAAATCAAGAATGCATTTCCATGGATCAATGGTAGATATGATCATTCATATCAGTCAAGAGATATTACATGATACAATTTCCACAAAAGGGCCATATTTCTAAATTTTATCATCAATAGTCTCCAAGAAAAAGTTGGAGGAATGAAGGTAAGAATGAGGTCATTTTTACAACTGTAATCTTGCTGGTCATATTGCTACATACTGCTATCCAGGACCACCTAGACAAAGAGATGGAGCTTATAGAGGTAAAATTTTTATTATTTTATTTTGTTGGACATTATGTATTGGTGCTGGTATTGATGTCAAAGCCATTTATGGAAAAGGGTGTGTAGGTGTCATGTGAGTTTCCATGAGGTTTCTTTCAGTGTCAAACATAAAGGTTGATTAATAGTGTCATATTTTGGTCAAGTTGCAATGATGTCCTGGAGCATGGTTAAGTGTGTATGGTCATAATATGAGATCTCCTAAGCTAGTTGAAGGGTGGCATAAGGTATTTCAAGGTCCATATGATGTGTCAAAGGTGTATACATGTTTGCATTGAGTCACCATGGTTAGTTCATGGTTTTTCATGATGTGAAATGGTCATTTTAGCCCTATTTCTTGTCCTAGAACATGAAAAATGAGTTAGAGGTATGAATTTTGGAGCTGATCATTCTTCTCAAAGCATGGTAGGAGCATGGTGACATTTTATATGAGGTGTATGTGGATTTTTAGATCAGTTCTCAGAGGTATGATGAGGTCTATAGGTATTTTGGAGTAAGTTTGTTAAGAAAAAGATAGGATTGCATATGTATGTCATTGTGGTTGGAGAGTTTTATAATAATTTGAGTAGGGATGAGACTTGTGTAAGTTAGAGGAGGTTTTCATGATGCTTCATGATAAGTTTTAGGTCCAGGTGATGAGTATTGTTGAAAATATTTCATTTTACTAAAACTAGGTTTGTAAAGGTGAATATTTAAGGAAAAAGTTCACTTTTGGATGCTTGTTGTGGACTGTATGCATTGCATGGGGACATGAGCTCTTTGAAATAGATTTTTAGGTCAGCTATGAAGATTTTCCAAAACCTAATAAGGTGTTTTTATTGGAAGATTTAGGTGTTGTCATTGATGGAAAATCCCATTAATGAAAAAGTGGATGATGGCGAAGGATCGACGATGCTCGAGAATGATGATGACATGCAGTTTAGGTATGTGCTTAAGTGCATGAGTTGTTTTAGTGATAATTACTTGTTCTAGTAAGCCTAATCAGTTGACCTAGCTAGCCTAGGTGATTTTGCATGGTGATTGGAACTTATTGATAGCTTAAATAACATGTTAGAAATATGGAGAGAATAATTAGAGAGTTTTTACACAATCACATGAGTTTCAAGGTGCAAATATAAGTTGAAGACCAAGTTGCAGGTGCTCATTTGGACCAGGTATGGGTACTAGGAGGAATGAGGATCAGTTTTGGAGCCATATGAGCTCATGGATGTATGTAAGAAGATGGTTCATGATTTAAAATGTATGTTAGGAACTTTTATAGAGTTTCTATGATGAGTTATGAGGTTTTTTCATTTGACCTTATCCTAGACAATACAAAACCATGAGGGATAACTATGAAAATGAGATAGTTTTGAGATATGGAGAGATATTTATGATATGGTTATGATTGGAGATGTTATTAGGATGTTTCATGATGTTGTGGGAAAATTTTTAGGTTTCCATAATGAGTGTTTTGTAAGTTATGTAAGCTTTGGTGAAACAAGGTCAAGAAGAAGGTCATTTCTAGCTCGAATTGCACCTTCTAATGCTCACCTTGAATTATGTGCTTTGCATTGGACCTTTGGATTTAAATTATTTTTATAAAGTGAGTATAGAAGGTTTCACAAATATAATGATTTAATTTTATCATCACTTTTTATGAATGAATGTTAAGAAGGTAACAAACTTTTTGTTTGTTTGAAACCCTAGCTCGAAAGAGGTAAGAGATAAATTGATGATAAGTGGCTATAATTTATTTTTAGTTTATGGATGATTATTATATCATGTAGAGGAATCCTCCAAGTTTCTAGAAAGGTATGGTAGAGCTTGTGGTGATGAGTGGACCCCACTCAAATAGGCTTGTTTATGAAGAAGTTTAGTTTGAGACAAGGTTGTCTAAAGGAGTTGCAAACTAAATGGACATTATGGTACTTTTGTGATATTATCTTGATTTAAATAATTGTTATAGGTTATGGTGATGCAATTTAATGGTTAAGTATTCTCAATTCGTGTTGGCCGGTCAAAGGGAAGTTTTGGGGCGAGTTTTAGACAGGTTTGCGAGAGATGAGCTTGGTTGAAATCCTCCCACTTAGATTTGTAAGGAGTTCCAATATGTTATGAAAATAATGTTACAATTTATTTACAGTGGTATAAGTTTTGTCACATGATTATTTTATTTTATTTGGTTTCCAGGTTAGTTTGTGGAGATGAAAGTTTCTTGGTTTTTCAGGACAAGACTCCTTTTTCTGAAAGATTGAGTTGATTGGAGCATCAAATGGATGTGTTGATGCTTGATATCATATGAAAATTGAATAGGGGTGATTTTTTCATCAATTGAATTTTTTTATATTCCTTGAAAGTATCATAAAGGGTGTAAACTATTTGAGTTTGCAAAGCTGATTTTTGGGCATCCTGTTTTTGTGAAATTTAATGTTGTTGTGGTTTGAACATATGATTATTTAATGAGCTATAAATTGTGTGTGTGTATATATATATATATGTTATATAGGTTATTGTAATTAAATTTAGTGGTCACATGACATATTTGAGATCATCTTGGGTGGTCTTGAGGCCCAAAGGTGAAATCAGGTGCCGGAAACAATTGTTTTGAGAAGGATATGAGCTAGTGGGCCCATTAAATGAAATATTTGATTGGTTAAAGTAATTTTACAATCATGTATAATGATTTTATGATATATTAATCATGTATTTTGAATTAGGTATATTTAATATTCATGGTTTTGTATGAGTATATTTTTCTCATCCTAGTGATGGGGTTTTTAGGAGTTTTTATGCATGGTGGATATTTCTAGGCATGACCAACCTACATGGGTTATATGTTATTTTTTTAGGATTCAAATGAGATGTTATGAAGTTTAATTTGTCTAACAAAAGGAAGGAAACCTACCTTTTTTGAATTTGAATCAATGACATCTTATAAAAGTTATGTTTTGGGTGCAATTTACAACTAATTGTGCATATGTGAAAAGTAAAACCTAGGTAAGAGTGTTTTATAGGTATGAAGGATGAATTTGAGAGCTAATAGAGTGCATGGTAGGTTGAAGAATTTTTGTAAGAGTGTGTGTAAGGTTCTGAAGCAAATATAAGTGAAGAAAGTGAGAGATAGAGTGAGTTGGAGAAGTTAGGGTTTGAGCAAGGGTTTGAAAGTGTTTGGAAATGAATCTTGTAATCAAAATAAATTGAGTTGTTTTAGCATATCATAAGTGATATATTCATAAAAACATTGTGTGATGAGTCATATTTATATAAGTTTCTTGTTGTGAGTAATATCAATAAGGGTTTAGTGGTGCTCCTTGTGGAGGTGGTTCCTCACCAAATAAATCTATTGTGATGTGTAATATTCACTTGAGTCTTTTTTTGTGTGTAAAATAAAATAAAAAATTAGTGGGTTTTATTCCCTTTAATTTTTTCCCGCTTACATCGTATATTATGGTTTTTTATATTACTTGTGGCTAATTGAATGGATGTTGTATATTGTTGTGGACATACTAATGGATGAATAATTGATTAATGGTTTATGTGAGTGATCTAAAATTGAAATTGAATGTTAAGGAATTATTCACCCCCTTCTCTATCCATTTTCTTCCAATAATTTGTATCAAAGAATTTCCTTTTGGAGAAGTTTGATAACTTTAAAGGATATCCTTTGAAGCATAAAAAAATGATAAGTAAATAGAGTGGTTTCTATACCAGAAAGTCACCACTATTTTATGGAACAAACTATTCTTTTTGGAGTTTTAGAATGAAGACTCATATCATGTCTATATGGTTTTATGTTTGGAAATATGTGGAAAATGGATATACTACTCCTACCACTCCTCCTACTAAAGCGTAGACAAGAAGGCATGTGATGACAATTAAAAATATTTTAATGCTATCATATGTGGTCTTGGAGAATATGAGATAGGAAAGGTAACACATTTCAAGTCATAAAAATGTCATGGGAGAAACTACAAGTTTTGTATGAAAATGACTAAAAGGTAAGAATTTCTAAGCTTAAAAATTTTAGAAATCATTTTAAGAGTCTTAAGATGAATGAGGGTGAGATTATTGCATCATATTTTCTTAGAGTTGACAATATTTTTAATAACATTAAAGGGTTAGGAGAAGATGTGAAGGAATAAGTTGTTTTTCAAAAGGTTTTGAGGTCTCTAACTCCTAGGTTTGATTACAAAGTATTTTCCATTGAAGAATCCAAGGATTTTACTAAGATGAAGATGGATGAGTTACATGGGACATTGGTCGCTTATGAGATGAGGATTTTTTATTGTGAACTAACTAAGAAAGAGGTTTCATTGATATCTGAAATGAAGACTAAGGGTAAGAATACCAAGGAGGTTGATGATGCTACTGAGATTGAAGATGAACTCTTTGCAATGCTTACTAGAAGATTTAAGGTTGGCTCTGGAAAATACAAAGGTAAGCTTCCTTACAAGTGTTTCAAATGTGGTAAAGTAGGAAATTTTTCTATCAATTATCCTCATAAGCATGATGAAGATCATGATAAGAAGTATCAAAAGTATGGTAAAGGAAATAATAGTTTTAAAAAGTTTGATGACAAGAAAAATAGTTATTACACAAATGAAGAGGATTTATTGTATGATTCTATTAGCGGTGTTTCAGATTCTGAGTTTGAATATGATTATGAAGATATTGGTAATGATGCATTATTTATGAATAAAGATGGCATGTTCAATAATGATGAATCTTCTCAATTAGGAGATTTTATATTAGGATATTACAATTAATATGATGAGAATAAAAAGGATATCAAAGGTGGTCTTGAGGGCATCCAAAGAGATTTAAATCATGCTGAAAATGATAATAAAAACTTGAATCTTCAGGTCAAGGAGTATGAAAACAAGATTCATAATCTAGAAGAAAAGTATAAGTCTAAATCAAGAAAGAAAAATGAGTCAATCAGATTGTTAGAAGAGAAGGTAAAGTATCTTGTCTTAATTTTGTAGGATAAAGAAAGTGTGTGCTCAAAATTTGAAGAAGATATAGAGTTCCTAAGGGAAGAGCTACTAGAGGTTGGAAAGAAAACTATGTCCTTTCAGAAGTTTGAGAAAAGTGCCAATGATCTAGATGATCTTCTTGGAAAACAAATATCAACATGTGATAGATCTAGTTTGGGTTTCAAAGAGGAATCCAAAGGAAAGGAATTGAAGCAAGAGGGCCTTATTTCAAGAAAGGAAGTAGGTGAATCTAGCATCAATGAAGAAAATAAGAAGGTTCTTATCAAAGACAATGAGAAGAACAAGCCTATTAGGAAACCGAATTCCTCAAGGTATGAAAGATATTTTAATGGGTATTACTTTACATGTAATAGATTTGGTCATAGAGAAAAAGAGTGTAAAAGGTATACTAGAGATGCTCTTCCATGGATAGACAGTAGGAGTGAGAAACCTAAGAAAGTGGTGTGTTACAAATGCAATGAGATATGTCATGTTACTATTTTTTTTTTGAATGATCCACCTAGAAATGTTGAGGGATAAAAAGGAAAGAGTTCTGTAGTATGTTACAATTGTAATGGAGTTGTTCATATTGTAATAAACTGCTATCATGGCTACTCATGTCAAGACCAAAGATTTCAGGGTCCTAATATGCAAGAGATAAGATTTTAGAGGCCTAGGATGCATAATAACAGTCAAGGAAGGACTTGGGAACCTAGAAGAGACAATGGTGTCTTTTCAAGCATATTAAATGATGAAAAACAAAGCATGAATCAGATATCAGATCTGAAACAAGGTGGAGAAGGATATTCTTAGGTGTATAAGAAGGTTTGGGATCTTTTTAGGTCTTTATTTTAGATCCTGCATGGTGTCATATTCCTCTTCTATGATTCTCAAAGGTATATTAGTTAAAATGAAGAATTAGAGTGAGGGGGATTTGTCTTGGTATATGTTTATATCCTCCATGATGTCAAGGTATTCCATTTCAAGTTAATATGGTTTAATATGGTTGATCATGTTGTGAAAGTCAAGATCTCTATGTCATGATATTTTGGTGTGTATGTCTACACTCTTAAAGTTTGTAAGTTTCTTATTATGGTGTGTTGTCAATTTGGGATGAATCAACGGGTGTAAGAGTCATGTTGTTGTCTCATAAGAGGTGTTTTGTGTCATGACATCCATGTGAAGTGTCTTATTTTTTTTTGAGTCTGTAACTAGTATTGTTATCAATTTTAAAGGTCCGTGATATCCAAAGGAGTCAATTATGAGTCATGAATAGAGTGCCATGAGTTTTTCATAAGCTGTAAGTGCATGTATCAAGTGTTTCTAAGAGTGTATGGTGTATGTGAAGCTATGAAGTGGTCTCAAAATCAGTCAAAGTGTGAAAAGTCTCTTTGAGAATTCAAGGTCATTCATTGGTCTGTCATGGTCATCTAGGGTTGTTTAAGTCCAAATGTTTTAGGCTATTTATTAGTGTGATGGTTTCATCATGATTTTAGATGCTCTAATTCTATGTGAAGAAGGATTGAAAAGGAATGAATCATCAAATGATTAGGACATCATGGTGAAATAGATTGTAGCCGTGTTCTTAAAGATTGGAAAGTACAAACCAAGGAGGATTTAATAATGTAAGTGGTGTTCATAAAACTTAATCAAAGAAAGTGTTTTCATGGAATTCGAAGGATGGTGATACATATTTGGTGGTAATATTTGAGACCTTGATATACAATATATGCATTTTAAAGTTGATTTTACCTTGATTGGGTTTTGAGTGTTCTTACAAAGTGTTATGAAGGGAAATTTCAGATTGAAGGCACAAATGGTGGATTCCAAAGCCAAATTTTTGAACAAATCATACGAGATAAGCATTAATTTGAGATTTAAGAGGTTTCAAATCTTGAAAAATTCCAAATTTCTTAGGATTTTGACAGCATAGAGAGTTGTTTGAAAGAAAGATACAAAATACCTAATTGCTAAAAGATGAAGCTGCAAGATGGGAAATTTTTATTTGACATCAAGCTTAAATTTTCATGAAAGTGTTAATTTGGTCAAATGGGTGTTTAAATCAGGTAAGTATTCTTAGTGCAAGTGTCTACACAAAAATTTAGGTGTGATTTTTAGTTCATCAAGGGCTACTAAACTATATAAAGGCAAACTACTACGTCCTATATGACTAGATGTTCATTATGAGTTAAAGAGAGAAATTATTGAACTCCTATCTATGTTTTTAGAAGACAAATGGGTATTTCATGATGGATAATAAGAGGTTTTTCAAATAAATTTTTGAGAGTGTTTGATGGCTATGACTAATGAACATTATGATTGAGACACAAAGAAAGTGAATGTTACATGTATGAAATGCTCCTAATGAGTCCTCAAGATATTTTTGACAAGTTTTGGATGATCTAAAAGGGGTGAATCTTATTTAAAGATTGTCACTAGTACATAAAAGTGATTTGGTCTTGTAAGAATTTCTCAAGGTGATAAGATTGAGAACACAATGAACTCAAAATTTTGAAATGAGCTTTTACAGGTATGAGGTTAGGGATACTGCAATTTTTGATGAGTCTAAGCTTCAAGAAGTTGGTACATGCATGTGTAAAGGTGTTATGGGTCCTAAAGTTGAGAAAAGAAGATAATCTTAGGAATGGTAATCTTGGTTGGTTCACTTGGTTCTCCTTGAGAAAGATGACTTACTACAGTACAAGGTGTGTGTGAGAGGCGAGCATGATGTTTCTATAGGTAAGTGGTGTCTATCTATTCCATCTATGGTGTGTTAAAATTTTCTCAAACTTGTCTATATGGTCCAGAAAGTGAATGTCATCTCAAAAGAAGAAAATGACATTTTGATCCTTTTTCTCCATAATCACACCCTACATGCCTATAGGTGTTGATCGGGTATTGTGAAATTTAGGATTGAAGGGTACATGGTGTATTGATTGATTTATAAGGTTGAGAAAGTTAATTTGATTGTGGAAGAGTACTATTATAGGCCCATTAGTTTTTATTGGGTTAAAAATATGGATCCAAGACCTCATTTGGTCTGATACAATGCTACAATGTTGTAAATATGAAGCTACTACGTATGTTTGAAGTCTATCAAACATGGAGAGTAAGTCTTGGTTCTTTAATTAAGAGGTCACAATGATATGGAAAGTGTTTTAGCATGATTAAGTGAGATGCAAGATTCATTTAGTTAATATTTCACCTAGATAATATTATTACTCTCTTGCAAAATGACTACGGGGTTGAGAATGCATAAGAGCTAGTATGCTACATGTATAAGGATCTTTGCATGACAAGGGGAACATGAGGTTTTAACTCTAGAGGGTGTTATAGATGAGTTCAAGGAATACAAGGTATGATATGGTTGTCTACCACATGTTCAAGCAGGTTATGGTACATGTATGCATAACCTCATCCAAATATGAGTGTTAGGACTATGAAAATGCTTTAGGAACTTGTGAAAGTGGTTGAGTCTTTTCTCAGGAAATATATCACAAGGTAAAGCGTCAAATTTTGTGTTTTTAAATAGAATAAGATGGTACTAGCTTAGGGGGAGCTATGGAAAGTTGTTCCATATGGTCAATAATGCTTTAAAGCTTGTCAAAATTGGTTCCAAATGCATTGAAGACTCATTTCAAGGATTTCAGTCCTAAAGTGATGTGTAGATCAAGATATGGTTGTGTCAAGTAAAATTTGTACCTTGAAACTTTGAGTAAGCCCAATAATAAAGGTGAGTGTAGTAATTTTGGTTCTTAGTCAGTATTTTTAGCATGTTCATGAGATGTTTCCATCAGTCTTAAGATTTCTACAATGGTGTCTTGAAGGCAAAAATAAAGTTTTTGTGTGTACAATGTCAAAATTTTCTTGCTTGAAATGTAGATGATGGTACTATAGCAAAAAGTAGAGGTATTATGATTATTTATTCATAATTATTGGAATGTTTAGGTGTTTTATGTGCTTTTACCGGAGGGAACATAATGTTTACAGTGCTTGAAAAATGGTCAAAATTCAGATTTTGAGAGAAATGACTTGTTTGTGAGCTAGAATGAGATCTTTGGTTGATGTTTCCAACCAAATGGTGATACTATGAATCTGAGAACGATGAAGTCCATAAAAGCATAGGTATGAATTTTCCATTAATGTAAAATGGGAGAGAAGTTTAGGTGGTTTTCCATCAATGACAAAGGGGGAGATTGTTGGCATATTGTGATTTAAATGTTGTCATTGATGGAAAATACCATTAATGACAAATTGAATGATGGAGAAGGATTATATGATGCTTATAATGATGATGAAATGGATGTTCAAGTATATTCTTAGGTGCATGCATTATTTCAAAGTGATAATTGTTTATTCTAACAAGCCTAATTAGGTGATCTAGCAAGCCTAGGTGAAGGTTATTGAAGCTTCTTGATAGCTTGAGGATAATTTTGGAAGTATGAAAATCATGATTAGAGAGTTTTAGGCACTCATATGAGTTTTAGGATGTAGATACATGTTGATGACCAAGTTTTGGTGCTCATTTGGACTAGGTATGGGTGTTAGGAGGCATGAGGATGAGTTGTGGAGCCATATGAGATCATGGATGAATGTAGGAAGTTGTTTCATGATGTAACAAGTATGTTAGGACCTTTTGGAGAGTTTATATGATGATTTATGATGTTGTTTCAGTTAACCCTAGCCTAGACAATACAAAACCCTAAAGGCTAGCTATGCAAATGAGATAGGATGGAGAGATGGAGAGATATTTGTGACATGGTGATGATTGGATATGTTAGTAGGATGTTTCATGATGTTGTGGGAAAAAATTAAAGTTTTCATGATGAGTATTTTTCAAGTTATGTCAATTTTGGTGAAACATGGTCAAGAAGAAGGTCATTTCTAGCTCAAATTACACCTTCTGATGCTCACCCTAAATTGTGTGATTTTTATGGGAACTTTTGGATTTCAGGGATGTTTATACATTGAGTCTAGAAGGTTTAAAAATAATAATGAGGTAATTTCATCATCACATTTTTATGAATGAATGTTAAAAAGGTAAATATTGTTTTGTGTGTTTAAAAACCTAGCTCAAAAGTGGTAGGAGAGAAATTGATGCTAAGTGGAAATAATTTATTTCTGTCATATGGATGATGATTTCATCATGTAGAGGAATTATCCATGTTTCCAGAAAGGTATGTTAGAGCTTGTGGTGGTGAGTGGACCCCACTAAAATAGGTGTGTTTATGAAGAAGTTCAGTTTGGGACAAAGTTTTCCAAAGGAGTTGAAAACTAAATGGACATTATGGTAATTATGTGATTTTATATTGATTTACATGAGGGTTTTAGGTCATAGTGATGAAATTTAATCGTCAAGTATGCTTAATTTGTGTTGATTGGTCAAAGGGTAGTTTTGGGGCTATTTTGCAGAGATGAAATTTGTTGAGGGCCTTTTACTTGGATTTGAAAGGATTTACAATATGTTATGGAAATAGGATTTAGAGGGATTTATAGTGGTATAATTTTGGTCTCATGATGAGTTTATTTATTGTCATTTCTAGGTTAGTTTGAAGAGATGAAGGTTTCTTGGTTTTCACAACAAGACTACTTTTCTTTGAAAGATTGAGTTGATTGGAGCATAAAATGGATTATTTAATTCTTGATATCACCTAGAAATTGAATAGTGTTTATTTGGGAATCTAGTGAAATCATTTAAAGGACTTGAAAGTATTATAAAGGGTGAAAACTAGTTGATTTTACAAAACTAGTTTTTGGACAACCTATTTTGGTGAAGTCTAACATTGTTGTGGTTTGAATATATGATTGTTTCATGAGATCTAACTTGCATAGATGTTTTATACAGGTTATGAAAATTGCATTTATTGGTCACATGCCATAATTTATATCATATTGGGTGGTCTTGAGGCCCAAAGGTGAAAACAAGGTGCTACAAACAACTGTTTTGAGAAGGATATGAGCTAGTGGGCCCATTAAATGAAATATTTGATTAGTTAAAGTAAATGTGTGACCATTTATGATGATATTATTATATTAATAATTTATGGTGAATTAGGGAGCTTGAAAATTCATAGTTTTAGTATGAGTGGATTTTTATCATCCTAATGATGGGGTTTTGAGGATTTTGGTGCATGGTGGATAGTTCTAGGCATGACCAACCTACATGGGTCACACATGAATGTTTTTATGATTCAAATGGGATGTTATGAATTTTAATTGGTAAAAAAGGAGGGAAACCCACCTCTTTTGAATTTGAATCAAGGAGATCTTATAAAAGTGATGTTTTGGGTGTAATTTTTAACTAGTGCATATGTGAAAAGTGTGACCTAGGAAAGTTTGTTTTGTAGGTATGAAAGATGAATTTAAAATCTGAGTTATTGCATGGTAGGTTTAAAAATGTTTGGAAGAGTGCATCCAATGGTTTAGAACAAATATAAGTGAAGAAAGTGAGAGATAGAGTGAGTTAGAGAAGTTTGGTTTTGAAGGTGTTTGGAGCTAAATCTTGTGATCACCATCAGCTGAGTTTTTGTAGCATATCATTAATGATAAATTCATAAAAACCTTGTTTGATGAGTCATATTCATAAAAGTCTCTTGTTGTGAGTAATATCAACAAGGGTTTAGGGGTTGGTGCTCCTTGTGGGTTAGTGCCTCACTAAAGAAATATATTGTGATGTGTAATATTCACTTGATTATTTGTTGTGTGTAATATCATAAAAAAATTTAGTGGGTTTTATTCCCCTTGAGGATTTTCCACTTACATCTTGTGTTATGGTGTTGCTTATCTTTCTCATGGTTAATTGAATGAATGTTATATGTTGTTGTGCACACACTAATGGATGGATAATTGATTAATGGTTTATGTGAGTGATCTAAAATTGAAATTAAATTATAAGGACTGATTCACCCCCTCTAAGTCCATTTTTCTTCTAACAATTTGATCTTCATATTTTTATGGACAATCGTTAAGACCTTAAACATGTTTAAAACCATCCTCAAACCTAGCTAAGTTGCAACTTGGAATAAAATGTTTGCAGTGACGTAGTTATGATTATTTTGGAAAAAGTGATGGAATGATGTTGTAAAGGACTCCTCAAACTATCTCCAGGTGTGATTTAGAGTTTTTGAAAGTATGTTTTCCCCACACAAAAATATTTTTCTTGAAATTTTTTGTTTGTTGCAAAGTTTCCCATTAGACATATTGACTAATTTACCATTTATGGAATCATGGGATTTTTACTAAATTTCCATCATGATTTCCAATCATGTTTGCAACTATAAAGTAAAAAGTGTGCCCTATTTATGAAGACTATTTTTAGGTAGTTTTGGGGTAGTTTTGAGTATTTAGTGGTAAAAATTATTTTTCAGGAGTTACATGGAGGATTAAGACTTGGTTTAAATATTTTCATGATCCTAGTTTCAAGATATTTCTAATGATATATCACACTTGAGTGTTTTTGAGGTATGAAGAAGTTATGACCCATTATGTAATGGTTAATTTTCTTGTTCTTGGTTGAGCATGGTTCTAAGAGGCTTCATGAGGTTTTTTTATTGTTATGATTTGTTTCATGCTTGATGGAGGTTTATAAGATATTATAATTTTTCATAAGAATGCTACATGTATTGTTGAATTTGGTTTTTGTCTTCTCCATTTATTTTTGGCAAGTTGGCTTGTTTTAGTGCATTTGGGATTCTTGTGTCCCAAATGAGTGTTTTTGAGTTGTTTATGATATGGCTGACCTACATGGTAGAGTTTTTGATGTTATCATGATTTTATTATTATGTTTTCATGGTATGTTCATTCTAAATACTGACCTACATGTTTTGGAGGAAGAAACAAGTATAAAAGCATATTAGAAAGCTCATTTATGACTAGTTATTTCGTGGATGAAAAGTGTGACCTAAGAGGAAAGTTTGGGTTTTTGATGAAGGTCCTTGTGACATTGTCGAGAGGGAAATAAATGTGTTATGATGATATAGATAGAGAGAAGGAAATGGTGAGCTAGGGAAGGTATGAAATCAACTTGAAGGAGAGGGCAGATTTGAGCGAGTTGAAGAAGAGCTTGTTTTGAGAGGGTTTGAAGAGAGAGGAGCTGAATTTGGATCACTATAAATTAATTGAGAATTATATCATCATTGATCATATATTTTCATGTGGGTGAGTTGGTGCTTGGTTATCTTAGGGGTTGTAGCCTCCTTGTGGGTTTCGTACCTCACTATGTAATAGGTTGGTGATTTTTATAGGGTTGGTGCTCTACTAAAGTAGGCATTGGTGATCCTTGTTGGGTTGGTCCCTCACTAAATTATGGGTTGGTGATCAAATGCATTTAAAATATGGCCTTAATAAAGTTTTGTTTCAGTGGGTTTTCTTCCCCTTAAGGGTTTCCCTCTTAAATTTGATATCCATGTGTCATTCTTACATATGCTTCAATGGTTGTGTTATATTGATCAATATTAATGAATAAGATATGGTGAATGGTTGATGAATGTTAATGGTTAAAATGAATAAAATTTTGTATGCACATTGATTCACCCCCCTCTTAGTGTTTGTGCTTCAAAAATTGGTATTAGAACTAGGTACTTATGAATAAAGTCTAACCACTTGAAGGTGATCCTAGAAGCTCAAAATGGTGAAGAAAATAAGGAAAATAGAGGAGTTGAGAACCATGGCTAAGAAGTTTGAAGAAACCATCAAGTTCCTCATGATTCAGTTAGATAAGGCTACTTTATATCTGAGTACAAAGGAAGAGGAGTGTGACAAATCTAAAAACAAGCCCTGTGGATTTTGTATGCATGATCAATTTGACCTTAAAGAAGTTGTGATAGGTCTACAAGAATATTTGACATTCCACAGAAAGGAGAAAATGAGTTTTAAATAAGAAATCAAGGGTATGTTAGTAACACTCAATAAAAATAAAGAAGTGCATGTTAAGCTCAATGAAGAGGTAAAAACATAAGAGTAAAAAATGATGAGAACCCTAATCAAACAAGTCAAGAAGCTAGTTCTTGTTCCAAAGGAGATGAAAATTAAAATGTTCATCCCAAGAAGGTTTACTCAAGGGCCAATCCCATCAAGAAGCCAAATTTTATGAGGTATGCAAGGTTATTTCATGGTTACTTTTATTCCTATAATGGATTTCTTCATATGGCAAGAGAATGTAGAAGAAGCTCCCTCAAGATTCAACATACATGGAGAAATGGAGGAAGTGATAATATTCATTCAAGAGGTAAGAATGTAATTTGTTTCAGTTGTCATGAAATAGGTCACATTAAAATGTTTTTTCATCATACTACTCTAAGGCAAGGAAAGATGTATGTTCCTCCCAAAGTCAATAAGGAGGTGTGGATGCCTAAATCAGTCAAAATTGGATCAGAATTAGTCAAGGAGAATAAATCAAGGTCAATTAAGGTTTTCAAAGAATATGATAATGGAAATGAAGTAAAGAAGGTTGAACGAATAGTTGAAGAAAATCATATGTGCCTAACATCTATCCAGTCTCCTATTATTGACAAGTTGAGAAGATTGAGAATTTAGGATACTTGAAAGGGTCATAAGGTGTGGAATGTGATCTATCTATGAGGATTGTGTTTGAGAATTATTTCCAAGTGTCTGAGTTTGTGTCATTCATCAAATAATTTTCCTTGAAATAAGAAATCTCGAGTTAAAGGATGTTTGCGAGTGTATTGAAGAGTATTCAAAAGGTTCCAAAGCTATGGAAAAGTATCTTAAGGTCATAAGTATGTTAAGTTTGTTCTTTTTTAAGATCATTATGTCCTAACCTGTATAGTCATGTCAAGATTGAGGATCTATGGATTTCATGATTTATATCAATGTCTCTACTACAAGAAAAAGTTGTCATGAATGAGGAGTTTTCTATTTCAAGGTCTTGTTTACATCATTCTAAAGAGTATGGTATGGGTTCTTCATCAATGTTGTGTCTTTGAAATAGTCCAAAAGGTTGTTGGTATTCTTGGTAAAAATTATATACTTGTGGTTGAATCTCTTAACAAAGTAAGATTGAGTCCTATCTATTTAATAAGTTTAAGGTCTAAGTCTGCATTTGCGTCTTAAGGTTTCTTCCAAGATGTATGTGATTTTTGAAAAAGGGTTTGGATTATCAATTTGACGAGAAGAGTCCCTAAGATTAGTTCATCAAATGAAGAGCAGAGTAAAATCAAGAGGATGTATTTTGGAATGATTCGGTGGTTTCAAGTATGTTGAAAAAGTATGTAGGTGTTTCTAGTTGATGATAAAGGTGACTAAGAGAATGAAGAGCTCAAATATTTGTTCCAAGTAAGATTAAAATGTAGTTAAAGTGCTATCATGATGTAAGATGAATCTATTACTCAAAGAAGGTTTTAGTGTTACCATGGTAAGTGATGTAATAACTATTTAGTCTCAATGGTTGCTAGTACATAACGTCATGATGTTTTGATTTATTATTCTATTCAAGTGGTCTAAAATAGTGCTGAAGTTTTAAAGAGTAATGCACATCATTTTTTTTACTTTGAGAGATTTTTTTGACTCTTAAAGTTGCAATCATGTTTGATCTATGAATATTTATCATGAAAAGATTCTTGACAAGTTTTGAAAGGTGTGATTGTGCATCCATGCAATGAACAATGTTAGTATATTTTCATGAAGTTTGTTTAGCATCAGTCAACATGACATTTTAAAGGATTAAAATTAGGGTCATAGGTCTCCAGCCTAAGTATGAAGACTCCTTATCAAATGTGTTGAGTTAAGATTGTTGTAGGAACTCAAGGGTGTCTACAAGGTCTATCTTTGTTGTATAAGAAGATCAAATGTTATCATCAATCAGTTGGAGAAAAATAAGGTGTTGGTGAGTTTTAAGATGCAAAGGTTGTTAAGGTCCTATAATGATTCATAAAAGTTTGTATTCCAAGGCTCAAGGTTGAAGATTTACAATTGTCAAAAGTTGAAGCTTTAAGTAGGCCAAAGTGTTATTATACCTTGAGAAGATAATCAAAGGATGTATTATCATGATGAAATCAATATTCTCGAGATATCAAGATCTACGAGTTAAGAAATAATCATTTAAGTATTAAATTGATATGATATTATTAAGAATATCATGTGTATGATATTTTTTGAGATACATTAAAGACATGTGATGGCTTACTAGCTAGGATAATTGTTTGAACAATGTGTATGGGCTTATGAATATGTTTTAAGATCTTCAATTTGGGCTTGATGGCATATCAATGTAGTTTCACAAGTATATCTGTAAATATGACGACTTAAAGTAATAATATTTGTGTCAAAAGGTTAGTTTTTTGCATATAATCATGCTTAGTGGCTTGAAAAATTTTGGTATGGTCTTTAAATGCTTAAGATATGAGACAAAATATATCTTGAAGGGATTGGAATCATGGTAGAAGACTTGATAGATCCTTTTGAAGGTTTAGACTCTAATGATACTTGAAGACATAATAAGTTCCTTTAGATATATGAGGGGACTATTATCCATTTTCACATCCAAGGTGAAAATGGAAAACCAAGATGCCTTACATATAAGCAATATCAATAGGTCACCATTCCAATACGGGATGTACAGTGGGTTTGAGTGTTCGGGCATCATCATGGTCTCCAAGAAGGTTAGAAACCATTAAAGGATTTTTTTCCTCTTCCGAGGTTTTCATGAGGTTTAAGTTTTATTCAGTTGAAGGAATGAGCAATGAGGCCCATTCAAAGGAAAAATGGTAAAAATGTGGTATTGTAGTCTGGGCCACTCCATGACATTAGTAAATTTCCCTTTTGATCTAGAGGAACCCCAAAAAATTCATTCAATATGAAGGGAGTGGAACAGTTGAAAATATTACATTTTGGTCCTAGGAGAACTAATCAAGCTTATGTCCAGAGCTACTCCCAACTCATCGAGTTGTAATGTATTTGTGCGAGCTACTTGTGAAAGAAAATATGTTTGGGGTTACATTGAGATATTTTCAAAGGGAGTGAGCTCTTGGATCATCTCGTGAATGAGGAAGGAGCTAGTTGCATGGAGGATTGGTGAGATCTTGATGTTGAGATTTATGAAGTGAGAAGGAGCTCAAGTGGAGTAGTCGATATCTCAACAATGGAGGCTAACTAGGGACGAGTTTTTATGGTTACACATATCGTTGAGTTCAACGGTTGATAAGTCGAGATGTTTTGTGGTGTACCGATGTGGAAGGAATGAATCAAGCTCAAACTAGGTATGCGTTGAGAACCTTAGCCAAAATCGAGGCTAGAGACTATATGGAAATAGCTAGTGAAGAAATAGGAGAGACTCAGTTATTGAGGGAATTTAGCTTTGTGCACATCAATGAAAAATTATCTCAGGATCGAGGGACGAGTCGAGTTGCTGAGGCAACATGCGGTGTGAAATGTTTGAGCTTAGTGAACTCAATTTTTTCAGGATAAAGGAGTGCATTGGAATCATGGTAGTCAAGGTCTATGTAACTCATATGTAAAAAGGCCAAGCTAATAGAATACTTGGACGGGGATGACGTAACAAAAAGGAAAAGAAAATGAATCTATCTCAACGAGCCAACTCAGTGATCCCAGAAGGGTTCTGTAGTGAGAAAACATGGCCACATTAGAAAATTAGGGCCCAGTTGACCCAAACAAACTTGGGCCGCAAGTGCACAAAAAAACCAAAAATGTTAACCTAGATTGTGTATAGAGGTTGAGGTAGTGAATTCCCCAATGCCGGGGTCAACCGAGTGCTCGGAACAATATGAGCACATGGAGGGCTCGAGGAACTCCAAAGAGTTGACAAGATTCATGTGGAATGTGTTACGGTCAAAGGAGTTGGTGTGGGTACTAAGGAAGTCTAGGGAATGAGCCCAAGAGAACTGAGTTCCCACACAAAACATATGCCTGTAATGCATTACAAATGGCATAGTGACCAAGGTCTAGTGAGGTAAAAATGTGGAGGGGTCACCGATGTGGCACTGGGAACATAATGTAAAGACCAATGCAAAACATGACCCGATGTATATGGAAGATATCTAGGTAGCATTGAGGGGTAGGGTAATCCACAGCAGGCAATACATCGTGTGGTAATAAAAAAATCATGGGCACTGCAATGGTTTTATTTGCAGTATTCTTATCTATTATCTCGGAAATTTATAATTTTTCTATTTTGGCAGAAGTTTTCAACGTAACATTGAGGTTGAAATGAGTCCCCACCAATTCAAACAAAATGGGTCGCCATGAAGATTAAAATAGAGGGTGAAGTAGTCATCAAGTGGGTAAGACAAAGCCTAATTCACATAAATAGCTGATGCATATAAAGGGGCCATCTTGGTGAGCCAGTGGTAAGATGGCCAAGTTGGCCCTTAAAGCAAACATTAAAACACTACACCCCATTTCATTAAAAATGCAAGAAGAAATGGTTCCCACAAACCATTTGAAATTCCTAGGTCATTTAAATGATGTAAAAAATATTATAAAGAGATAAAATTTTTAAAACAACCACTTTGAGCTACAAAAATTATTACACGATCCTGTAAAGGAGAGGCTAAGCTTGGAGATGCCAAAATAGTTGTTTATACTCAAATGACCATAATTTTTGTGTTTTTAGCCAAATAGTGTAAAATTTGACTTTTTGGAATCATGGTTCTGAGATCTACAAAAAAAATCAAGAAACTAAAGGATTGACCAAGATTTTGTGGTGAAATTTGTGGAAAACAAACCCAGTTCAAAATAAAGACTTCTAAGTGGTTGAAATGGCAATAAATGAGCATGCATAACCATTTTATTTTGATGCAAGTTATAAATCAATGTGGGATGGCATTTACAGGTGTCCCATTATCATTTTCACCTTCTTTTGGTACTTTTTAAGAAAGTGGAAGGAAAAATACGAGTTGCATGCAACCTTCTCTCTCACTCCCTC
Organism: Taxus wallichiana var. yunnanensis; assembly: GCA_018340775.1. Taxonomy (NCBI): domain Eukaryota; kingdom Viridiplantae; phylum Streptophyta; class Pinopsida; order Cupressales; family Taxaceae; genus Taxus; species Taxus wallichiana. Next base: position 480,425,231 of record CM031235.1, on the reverse strand, counting down.
ATTATTTATAAATTGAAGTTCTCTCTCATTTGAGAGGGGGGCTTACTCTTATAAAAAAACTATGCCATTTTTGTTTTAGAACACCAATGTGCCATATGCCTTCATATTGGACTTGTTGTATGTTGATATAGGTATTTATCTTTCTTTGTAAATGAAGCTGTGCATATCAATGAAGCAATAGCTTCACATTTGTGGATATGTTCTTCACTTTTCTATGTTTATTGCATTACCCTTTCCTCTTTATTGTGATTATAGGTGTATTGTGTCTCCTTACTCACTTTTCAAGGTCTATTATTGTTGTTTTTTCATGGAAATGGTGTTGTAAATGTTGTTGTTGGAATGTGGAGATTGTTCTCACCCTCTCTAATCAACATCTCTTCTCATTTTCACACATTAGAGAGTCTTTCCCACACCCTTTTCTTGGTGCATCACCTCTGTTAGAGTAGATTTATTTCATTTTCATGCTATTTCTCTCTCATTGGTCCCTTGGAAGTTGTAGGATAGAGGTAGTTAGCAGATTTCCTTCATTAGAGTAGTTGTTGCATTAGATTAGGAAGAGGAACCAACCTTCTCTAGAGGTCTATCTCAAGTAGCAAGTCCCACAACTTGAGAGATAATACCCATTCTACCTACTCAAACCGCTTGCCTTAACACAATCACATGCTAAAAAATTAGAGAGGGTATTATGATTCGGTGATAAGAGTTTTGGCATGGCTGGTCATATGACAAGAAGTATTTATTTTTATTGCAATAAGATTGGTGTGCTCTTGTTGTAAATTCCATCCTTTAAGAGGCCTTGTAACAGCACATTTGGCCACTCCAAGGGGAAGAATTAAGTGGTTTTAACAGCCCAAGTTTGTCAAGTTCATGAGAAGAATACAACTACAATAAAGAATAAGAGAATAAAGTGTTTTTGAGTATTTGCAGCTATCTCCAGGAAGAGAAATAAGGGGAAGAAGAGTTCTAGAGATCTCCATCTCCACCAAACAGAACTTTGTCAACACCACCACCTGGTAGGCCTTTTCTCCAATCAACTAGATTTCTTATACCAATCAAAATGGCTCATCAACAACCACCACCACCAAAAAATCCCTTTGTTAATTTTACGGGAAACAACCCACTTGCTCTCAATGCACAAAACCCAATCCCAATTGCAACATTGAAGAACATACCATATTTCATTGGGGAAAATCACACAACTCCCATTGATCACATTCAAGACATCACAAATGTTTACGCCATTCATGAGGTCAATGAGATGGATGTGAGAGTAATATTATTATCTTCTTATTCCAAAGGAAAGGCTCTGCAATGGTTCAAGAGCCTCGGAGTAAGATCAATTAATAATTGGGATAAATTATGCACTACTTTTTATGGCCAGTTTGGAGAAAAATTAGATAAATTATCTCTGTTGGAGTAATTAACCACAATTAAGAGAGCACTAAATGATAAAATAACTGATTTCAACTTCAGATTTCAAAGGACATGGGATAGGATTCCAATTTCCATAATACTGGTAGCTGAAGGTGATTTTCTCTACTTTCTAAAAGATTAAATTAGCCATGATCATACAATCTATGGGAGGTACAACTTTTCCGCAGCTTATAACATCACTATTAGAGCTGAAATTTGTTTGATTCAAGCCGGTAAACTTGCACCTAGGCCACCTATGCCTCTTTATCCAGAATGGGGAATCCAAGCTCTAGTCAAGCACCTATATTAGCTCCCATTCCTACCCCAAAAATAAAAATTCTAACTAAGCTTCTAATTATTCTTCTACCATCTAAAATGAGCTCCAAGAAGTCATGAAGAAGTTGCAAAACTTAGGAAATGAATTTGTGACAATTAAGAGGCAACAAGCTTAGAATTTTATATCATATCAGCCTCAAAACCAACCCAATACACTTTTATATTAGCTAAATAGGCCACCCGATCAAGTGCTAATAAAAAAAGGACAACCTCCGCTAGTAAACAATTTCAACCTTATAAGCCTAACACTACTTCTACATCTATAGCCTTAGTCCCAACTCAAAACAATATGGCACAAGAATATGAATGGTTCTTCCCATGTAATCAACCTCACAATCAGGAAACATGTTTCAATGGTGCTCTAAATCAAGATTTGATGGTGCAAATGGTTGGTGTGTCTCAAGTGAAAAATCAAGAAGAAATTCAGCAACATGAAACCACTCAAGAAACACCTCTAAGTAAAACTATGCTTGTGAACTAGAAAGTTGAGGATTTATATGGCATAAATAAATCTCTCTTCTTAAAGTGTGGCAAAAAACATGAGGTCTAAGAAGAGGAGTATAAAATAAGGAAAATCATCCAATCCAAGTGCTTCTCAACATGTTGTCACTCTACAAGGTGTTAGCAATCAAAGTGCAGCTCCAAATGTGCAAAATCAGCCCAAACCACCTTCTAGATCAGCTCATGTACCAGATATAATAGCTCATGTGTAAAGAAAGGGAAATAGAAGGATAGCTCATCTCCTTTCAATATCATAGAAAAAATGTAAATATATCAATGTGGGATTCATTAGCTATCTCGGGCCAAAGAGATCTATTACAAGTAGCCATGGAAAATTGGTCCACATCAAATGAGTTATCCAAGGATCAAGAAAAGGTGCTCACTAATGCAGCTCCACAAGAAGGAAATCAAGGAGGTCAATAAGGTAAAAACATGAAGCCTCCTCCATTCTATATATATCTAATCATTGGAAATAATATTGTGCATAATTGCATGATTGATTCAAGAGCAAGTAGTTATGTGATGCCTAAGTAAATAACCGATTAGTTGTGCATTCATTATGAAGTCATTTCTAGAGGTGTAGTGCAATTAGATGAAACAAAAATAACAAATTTTGGCATGATCAAAGGATTGATTCTTACACTGCATGTATGCCCAAATGTCATAGTCTTGCAAGATGTGTTCGTTATTGACTTGTCATCACTCTTTTCTATATGCTTGTCTCGAGACTTCACCGTTAACATTGGAGGCTACTTGTTTGATGATTGGTCACATATGCTATTCAGAACAAGATATGGAGCTAAGGCTATAATAAGATCTGAACCTATTGAAAATTTCCATATTGAGCCTCATGTACCAAGTCCAATCAATGAAAATTTCTCATCTTTTGACCAAGAATATTTCCTAAGGTCCAAGGAAGCACATACCAAGGTTGGAAACATTCTAAACTTTAATCTTGATGAATGGGAAAATAAAAGACATGCTTTTTATCCATACAAGGAGATGGAAGAAGTTGAGTTGGGTATTTATTGTTTGTATGAAGAAGATACACCTCTTCCTAGAATCACCAAACCATGTGGAAAAGATGATAACAAAGTATGAAAACTATTCTTTGATGGTTCAAGGAGTACGAAAGGTGTTGGAGGAGGAGAAATGTTTATATCACCTCAAGGTATAAAATACTACTCAACTTTCCACTTTCAATTTTCTTGTTCAAACAACAGAGATGAGTAAGAAGCATTGATTCACGGATTGTATTGGGCAAGAAAGAGGGAATTAAAAACTTGTAAGTTTTGGAGATAGTGAGCTCATTTAAAATAAAATTAGGGGACAAAACAACTGTGTAAAAAATAATTTTTAAAAGGATACAAGAATTGAGTATGGGATCTCATTGAAAATTTTGAAGCTTTCAACATCATTTCCATCCCAAAGAAAATGAATGAGGCTATGGAAAAGCTTTCAGCAATTGGGGAAAATTTTGACATTATTTATAACGTAAAAAGATATCAATCTCAGCCTCATATCAAAGTGGTTGTAAGACCAGATGTTCCAAACAATAATAAAAGTTGGAAATTCCTCGAAAATGATAAGAAAATCACCAATTTTTTAAAAGAAGAAGTTGAGTTCTCTTATAGAAACCAAGATAAATTAGAGCAACAATATGGTGACCAAGAGGTTCAATTGAGAACAAACAAAATTCCAAAAGGCTTGGTGACTTTAGATTCAATCTTCAATCCCAATGACCAATTCTAAAAAGAGAAATAAAATATTCAAGTCAAGGGTGAAGACTCAGAATCAATTTTAGTAAGTGAAGATAAGATGTTACAAATTGGCAAGGTGAGTACTCAACAAGAAAAATATGATTTTATCCAACTTTGTCAAGAATTTCTGGATGTCTTTGCCTAGAATTATAAGGATTTGAGAGGATTCAATCCAAAATTGGTACAACATACTATTGAATTGGATCTAGAATCCAAGCCCATTAGGTAGAAGCAAAGATTAGTGAATCCTCACATTGAACCTCTCATGAGAAAATAATTGAATAAAATCATAGAGGAAAACATCATTTTTCCAATCAAGCACTCAAGTTGGGTTGCAAACTTGGTACTAGTGAGAAAAAGAAATAGAGAAATTAGTTTATGTGTGGAATTCCATGATTTTAATACAGCTTCACTGAAATACCACTATCCCCTTCCCTCTATGGAACAAATATTGCAAGTAGTAGTTGGTTCAGAGAGATTTTCATTGTTGGATGGTACTTAGGCTATAATTAGGTCATGGTGAAATAAGATGATCAGTTCAAAACAACCTTCACTACAAAATTGGAGACATATGCTTATAAAAAGATGACATTTGGGATCACAAATTTTGGTGCTACATTCTAGAGAACAATGGATATGGAATTTAATGGGTTGATCAACAAGATGGTGTTGGTTTATCTTGATGATATCACTATGTTCTGAAAAAACATCATACCACCTCTTCCACCTTAGCAAATTTTTCCAAAGATGCACTAGATTTAGAGTGTCTTTGAATCCCAAAAAAATTATATTATTGGTTCACGAATGGAAGCAATTGGGCCCTGAGTTTCGAAGGAAGGGTTAACCATTAATGTCAAAAGAGTTGAAGCTATTCATGCTCTACCATTTCAAAGTCACAAGAAGGCTCTTCAAAAATTCTTGGGGAGAATAAATTTTGTCTGGTTTGTGCCTAAATTTTCCACTCTTTTCAAGCCATTGATAATGATGTTGAAGAAAAACATGGCATTTAAAAGGAAAATAGAGGGAAAGGATAGTTTTGTGGCCATCAAACATGTAATATCCCAAGCCCTAACTCTCATTAATCCATATTTATCAAAGGATTTCATGCTATATGCCTTTGGTGGTTCGGAAACAATCTCTGCCATCTTAGTGTAGCTAAATAAGGAAGGATCGAGATAAACCTATTGCATTCATCAGTCAAATATTAGAAGACTATGATGTGAGGTAATATTTTATTGAAAAGCATGTCCTCTTTATTATAAGAATCCTAAATAATTTTAGACACCTGGTCTCAAATAATAAAAATTTAGCTACTAATATCACATGTGGGGGTCAAAGACTTTCTTTTGAACAAGGATTTGAATGAGAAAAGAGCAGGTTGGATCACCCATGTGATGGAGTATGATATTTAAATCAAGGTGACTAAGCTGGTTTGTGGAAAATGTTTACGTGAGTATCTACATTCCAAATCACATGTTGAGATAAGCAACAAGGAAGAAGTTGTCAAGTGCTACAAGAAGATCATGACAAACAAGTTCATGATGTGCCTACTCCATGTTAGAATCAAGATATGATGCATTACCTTAAAATAGGTCTATGCCTTCCGAAGTTAAGAAAATCAAAGAGGAGGTTTTTAGATTCCAATCCATTCTGTATGCTTTAATTGGTGGCATCTTGTTTAATAAGAACACAAATGGAGTTATCCTAAGGTGTGTCCCAACAAATCATATTGAGAAAGTGCTATAGGAGTTCTATGATGGAGATGTAGGAGGCCACTTTGCTCCATGAGTAACATATCTCATGGTCATGAAATTTTTTTACTATTGGCCTATGTTGTTCGGGGACTACTATACATGGATTAAAAAGTGTAAGAAATATGCATTATTCAAAAGGAAAGAAAATCTAGCAGCACTCCCCCATCATCCAATCTTATTCAATCGAACTTTCATGCAATGGGGATTGAAATTCATTGGGATCATTAATCCAAACTCAAGCCAAGTCCACAAGTGGATTCTAATGGCAAAAATTACTTCACCAAGTGGACTAAGGTGGTGATGCTCAAGGAAGTAAACAATTCGAGAATCTTGTTTCACCAAATAGTTGCATACGTAAGAGAAAAATAGATAAGGTAAGGGTGAGGAGGAATACCTATGAATGAAGGTGGAAGGTAGAGTACGTGTGTTCTGATTTCCCAATCCAATGCTGATTGCGAGAACTTCATTTTTTCTAGGAGGAACTACCTGTAAATACAAAACAAGACCACAAGAGGAATATTAAACAATATATGTCAGTGGAATGCCTAGTGTATGCTAGATCTAGGAAGTGTAATACTTCCTAGATGGCTATCAATCCACTGTTTAAAAAACTTAATGCAAGAAATGATGTAAACCAATAATGTCCTACTATAGTTGATATGATTTAGGTGTCTCATTCAAGTAAAATAAGAAAATATAATATAACAAGCTAGGTTATGATCAGATCTAGAAGTCAGATAGGTAAATAATGTAGTTGGGACAGTCAGGGTCAAGCTTTAAGTGATTTGGTTTATTTAGGTAAATTTTATAGGGTTGCTGTTATAGGTAGATTTACTAGACATAGAGACTGGCATCAATCTGCGGTATAGTCGATCTTTGGTTGAGAAGAAACTAATGAAGGTGTAGGTGACCGGCATCGTAGGGTTGGGCTAATAGAAACTCAATAAGGTTTGGTTTTGGATATTCTTTTTATTACACAGAGAATGGAAAGAGAATGGTGAGGTTGATGAAAGTGCTAGGAATAATTAGATATGTTTAGAGTTAGGAATGGAGGGATGAGAGGTTAAAGGTGATTAGATGGAGGGATTGGCAGGAAGGTGAGAGGTGATGAGATGTAAAGGAGACTAGGAATCCTAAACAAAGATAAAGAAATTGATCTAAATAAGTATGAAAAGATACAAATCTAAATGTAGTTACTTTTGATTACAAACCTAGTGGTTAGATGGAGGTGATGGTTGATCCATGGAATTGGTGGTTAGTGATATGGATGTGCTTCCTAGAATGTTACCTTAAATGCTTGATTTTTAGAAAAGTTCTTGGTCTTTGCTTGAGGATGTTTGGATGTGCATGAGTGCTCTGGTGTGTGCTTGCATGTAGATATATCTTCTCCAAAACTTGAATAATTATTCCAACCTCTCAAACAAGGTTATCAAAGTGAATATATGGTAACTAACAAAGGTTTAGTGTGACCAACATCGGTGTTGGGTTGACCTGAGTTGGTTAAGGTAGGAAATCCTAGGTTTACTAAATTGACAGATCTTGGCCATCTTTTTCGCTAGCTCTATCCATTGTCGCAGATAAAAATGGAATATTGCACTTAGATAAGTGGGCATGCAGTTAGAGGAAGAATATGCATGTGATTTTAGGGTTGAACTAAATCTTAGTTAGTTATGGTAAGTGGAGATTGAGTCCAAGTAAAAAGGATACATGCTAAGAATAGGTTTATGATGAGGTGTCTAGGTGATGTGGTGGGGTGGGGTGAGGTGTCTAGGTGAGGTGGAAATTAGTTTAATTAAGGTAATTAAATAATGAATATTGTGATAATGGGCATTAATTTAATTAATATAATATATATGTGTGGTGAAGAGGAAGTGTGACCCAAATTTGGTGTCTACATTTCCCCCTTTTTAAGTAGCTGGTATTGGTAAGCGATGTTAACAAAAATAGGAAGTGGTTTCCCCATGTGTGGGTGGAGGTGTTCCCCCTCAAACTAGGCAATCGATGAGGTGTAATGCGGAATTGATGAGTAGGTTGATGAAGGTGTAGTTGGTAGAGGTAAAGGTAGGTGGGGAATGGTAGTGGTCAACTTGGGTAATAGGTAATAGGCTAGGATCAAAATTACATAATGGGAAATGAAAATAAAAATAATACACATGTATAGATTGCAACACGGTACCAGGTTGAAGAGCTTGCAAAATCTACATTGTCCAAGGTTGATAGGTTTATCAAAACAAGGGTGAAGTTATTTAGGTTTCAAAGGTATATGATATGGTCTAGAAACACAACGTAGGTCCAGTACAATAATATTTATGTATGTTCCGATACACCAAAGGTTTGGTCAGGATAAATAGAATGACAATAGGCAAGGTATGGTTGTTAGGCTAAAACAACATAGGTAATAAAATCACAAGGTATAATGAGTACTTAAAGTCAATGGTCACACCAAGTAGGTCAGAGTTTAGGAAGATAGTTTATGGCACGAGGTAAGGCCAAGGTATAAGTAAACTAACAAATCTTGAGACACAACTAAGGAAATCTAGGGGTATTTTGGGCTTGTAGGTATGGTTTAATAGGTGATAGGCATGGTTGAGTCTTAGGTGATAGTGGAAATATTTTAAAATATCGATGTTGATGGTCTGGTCTTGTATAGGGTAATCAATAAGTAATGAAGAAGGTGAATGGTAAGAGGTGGTAAAAGAGCCGCTTAATTGATAAGAACCCTAATGAGTCCACCATACTAAATATAGTCTTACGAATGGAAGACGCGAAAGGCATTACATAATGGAATATTCTAAGGGTGAAGAAAGTCACATGATCATGAAATGTCATAGTTACGGTGAGTCCCTTGAGCAGATAGGAAATTAGGGTGAAAAGGAAATGAGGTGAAAATGGGTGGTTTAGCATAAATTAGTGTATGCAAACATGTTTACTTGAAAAGTAACCCATGATCAAAAATAGGAAAGTCCATGACAAAGATATCATTTTCTTCATTTGTTTTTGATAGATTGATTGATGCGGGAATTCTATATAGGATGAGTATATTATCTATTTGAGGTCTTCGTGAAGCTGATCAATGCAGGAAGATTTTGAATATTTTATTGTATTTTTGTAATGACTTTATATAGTTGTCCTTTGAGGGAGTAGTCTATTTATAGTGACGAGATAGAGAGAAGAGATGTCCCTTTTGAGGGATTCATCTTTTGCTAGAAGTTTGACTCAAGGAGTTGAATCCCATTTTGATTTTGGATGTTTAATTCATGGACAAGACTATAGAGAAAGATTAGGTTCTTGTTTAGAAGACAAAACCATAGCACACAGAGGTTAACTATGAAAGAGATGGTTTCAAGTGATGAAAAACCATGGGATTCTATATTTGAAAAAGATAAAAAGTATCCATGAGAATCATGCCATGAGTAGAGCCATGGTACTCATATTGAAGATAAGGTTGAAAGGTGATGGGTAATCACATGATTCTTGTTTAGTTGTTGATCCTCAAAATGAGTAACATGGAAGGTGAATGATGCTCAAGGGATGAGTGGTAAATATAAATAAGGTGATATAGGACTAGATTTCAACAATAAAATGGTCTAAGATGCAAGGCATTGAGGGCTCAGGTTCAAGTTTACCTTCTAGTGAAGATAAACGATAAGCACTTGATCCATAGGTATGAGTAATGATATAGGGTCCAAGCCAATTAGGAGAAAATTTTCCCCATTTACTTTTCTTTTCTTTGGTTACATGTTGATTTTCCTTCAAGATGAGGTCACCAACCTGAATATTTGCCCCATTTATCATAGGCACACTTGATACATTTTTGGTAGATATGGAGATGATCAAGAGAATTGAGACGATATTCATTTAACAATGCAAGTTGTGCCAAATGGCCCTAATGAAAGTCATCATCGTTGAGCATGTCTTGTAGTGAGATGCAGAGAGATGGAATCTGGACTTTGAGAGGGAAGATAACCTCGATACCATAGACCAGAGAGAAAGGTGTGGCAGCAGTTGAGGTGTGAATATTAGTGTGGTAAGTCCACAAGGAGAAAGGGATGTGCGTATGCCAATCCTTCCCAAAGATCGTCAACTACTTTCATAAGAATTTTTTTCAAGGTTTTATTGGTTGATTCTTCTTGTTCATTTATTTGTGGGTAATAAGATGATGAGAAACTGAGTTGAATTCCAAAAGTGTCATAAAGCTTTTGTAGGGTTTTGGTTTTGAATTGCTTTCCATTATCAGTGATGAGGTGTTGAGGGACACCAAAGAGACAAATGATGTGATGGTTGATGAATTCACAATTTTTCTCAGATTTTGTAGAAATGAAGTGAATGGATTCTACCCATTTAGTGTAGTATTCAGTAGCGGTTATAATTCATTGATGGCATTGTGAAGAATGAGGATTGATCTCTCCAACAATATCTAAACCCCATTGAGAGAAAGGCCAAAGGTCTTGTGCAACTCAGTAAGGCACAACTAGGTGTGTGATGAATATTATCATGTTGATGGCATTTCACACAATGTTTCACATAGTCACAATAGTCATAGTTTAGGTCCGGCCAATAATATCCAAGGTGAAGAATGCATCTAGTAAGATCTAAACAAATAAAGTGACCTCCACAAATTCGTCGTGAACTTCCTTGATGGTGTAAGGAATTTCAGAACTTGTAAGGCATCATAAGAGAATATTGTCAAAGCCATGCTTATAAAGGAGACCACCCATGATGACATATCGAGAGACACCTTTAAGAAAGGCACATTTTCCATTACGAGTGAGATCGGGAGGCAGAATGGAAAGGGAAAGGTAGTTTGCAAACTTCTTATACCAAAGGTCACGTGGGTTAGGTGCAACAATTCGACGGAGTTGACCTCATGAGATAAATAAGAGGGTAATTGCAACCTTTGTATTGTGACAAAGATTTTGGAGTTAGCAGATGAAGTGGGTATCTGAGAAGTCATGCAGGCCATGGTATCCAAAAATTTATTAGTAGAATGTGGGTGGTTTGAAGTTTGTAATGGTCAAAGGTAGTCAAAAGTATGTCGACGTGACATTTTTACTTTTGGAGTATTTCGTTACAAAACTAGTATATACCATTGACTTGGTTTACAACCAGTTGGGAATAACAAAATATATTAATTGATTTAACATATAGGGAGATGGCGGTTTGAATGCCTAATACGAGTGCTTCATATTCGATGATGTTGTTAGTGCAATCAATTCTAGTTTGAAAGATAAAAGCATAGGTTCACCATCAAGAGGAATGAGGATAACACCTACACCGCCTCCACATTGACATTTGGAACCATCAAAGAATAAGGTCATCTGGTAAGTGGTATCATCCAAAGAGAGGGTAGTAATGGATTTTCATGGAAATCAAATTTAGAGGGTTAATCTACAAAAAGAGGTGCATCTGCTAGTTGGTCAATGATGGCTTGGCCCTTAATATATTTTTGGTGGATGAATTTGAGGTCAAGATCTACAAGAAGCATGAGCTAATGTGCAACACATTGATGCTGGTAGGGTTTAGTGTACATGTAATGTAGGGGATCTATGTTAGTGATGAAAAATATTTTATGGTTGACTAGGTAGTGATGAATTTTAGTAGTGACAAAAATAAGGCCAAGAAAAGTTTTTCAAAGCATGGGTGTACCTAGTTTTGTAGTCTAGAGATATATGACTTATGTAATAAACCACTTGCCCCCTATGCTGCTTGTCATGATGATCGAGCATGGCACCTAAGGAATGGTTAGTAGAAGGAATGTATAGGTAAAAGGGTTGGTCATCCTTAGGAGGAATGAGAACCCATTTGGTTGAAGAAGGTATTGTTTTAAGGTGTCAAAGGCTTTATGGCATTCATCATCCCATTTGAATGAGACGTACCTTTAAGGAGATGACGAAATGGTTGAAAATGGCTGGAAAGTTGTGAAATAAACCGATAGATAGATTACAACTTACCTTGCAAACTTCAAAGTTGACAGAGATTAGAAGGTCAAGGCTTTTTGAGAATAACCTTTACTTTAGTAGGATCGACTTCTATGCCACATAAAGAAATAATGAAACCAAGGAGTTTTCTTGAAAGCACCTTTGTGAAGACACACTTCCTATGTTGAGGGCAAACACAATACTTGAGGAGGTGGTCAAAGATGACCTTGAGATTGATCAAGTGTTTGGCCCAATGTTTGAATTTGGCAAGAATGTCATCCAGGTAATCTTCCAATATGTGATGCATTATGTCATGTAAGATATAAGTCATAGCTCGCTGATATGTAGCACTAATGTTATTAAGGCCAAAAGGCATGAATCAAAATAAAAAGGTCACCCAAGGAGTGATGAAGGAAGTTTTGTGTTGATCTTCTAGAGCGAGTAATGTTTGATTATAACCCAAGAAACCATCCATGAGTGATATCATCTCATGTCCGGTATTAAGATCAACCATTGGTCAATACCTAGTAGAGAAAAATCATCTTTGATGCAAGCTAAGTTGAGTTTGTGAAAGTCCATGCAAATGCAGAGTCCCCTATCTCTTTTCGATAGGAATTTTATTAGAAATCCATTCGGGATAGTCAATGGGTAGGATGAAGGAAACCAAGAGAAGGCACTAAAGTTCTTATTTGACAAGAAGAGAAATGCAAGGATGCATTTTATGTAGCTTCTATTTTATGGGTTTGGCATCAAAGATGGTTACAATATTGTGGACCACAATGTTTGGGCCAACACCGAGCATAGCAACATAGGACCAAGCAAAAGTGTTGTTATGGTCTCGGAGGAAAGAAGTAAAAGCTTCATGTTTAGTAACATCTAAAGATTGGCCTATCTTTAGAATGTGCGGGTCATCCTAAGTGTTAATTTTTATTTCAATGGTTGATTTGTTCAACATGGTTTGCATCTTAGAAGGTAACGATTTGGTGAATATAAGAATCTTCGCACCAAGGTAAGTGATTATAGTCTCATCGTACTAACATTGAATGACTTTAATAGAAGGTGTATCATCATCGATCACGTTAGGATATAGGAAGGGAAGAGAAGAGGGAGCCTCACCATTGTGTTGATAAGTTAGAGGTCCCAGGGAAATCGTGTTCATGAAAAAAGTTAGGAGGAATAGATTCGGGATCTATGGACTCCAGTGGGTGAAGGTGGTGATGTTGGTGAATGGGGTGGAGAAGGTTTGTTGTCCTCAATGAGGTCAATGTGGGCCTTCTTGGAAGATGGTGTGGAAAATACAATGCCACTGCAATCTTTGTGTTTATGGGTGGTACATGGGATGACGGTATGACGAACTTATTCGTAAAAAACAAAGCCAAAGCCTTTTCATGTGTAGTGGTGAAGGAAAGTGTTGGTGAAGTAGCAATTAGTGAGAGATTAGAGCTCAGATGAAAATGGTCGTGTTTGGGATGACAGGTTTTTGGTAATAAGTGGTACTATCAAGTCCCCCATATGTTAGGTTGGTGCGAAGGTGGGGAGGACCATAAGGAAAAACCTATCCTATGTGATGGTCATAACGATGGTGCTGGCATAGGTTTCCATACTCTTGTAGAGTTAGGAATGTGTTAATGTTGTATAGGCGGTACTCCCCCAGAGTGAGGCGTTGAAAAACACCTTCTAAGGGATCAGTAGTAGATATGTGGGTAGTAGGGATAAATGAATCACTAGATGATTAGGAAGGAGGGGTATCGGTTGGTTGGGAAGTAGATGGGTCAGCTGTAGAGGCTACGGTAGTAGTAAGAATATAAGAGTTAGGTGTGGGAGAGGTGGTGGAAGCATTGGTGGATGGGGTCGTGGGTGAAGGAGAAGTGGGGGTAGTGGCAGATGCCTTGACTAGTACAAGTACATCATTAGGTCGGTACAACATGTTACAAGTTTTGAATGGTGACGGGTTGGTGAGGATGGTATAGTTATGTCCTTCATGTTTGAATTTTACACAATGGTGTAAATTTTAAGGGACATAACCCATGATGTGAATTCAAGGTCTTTCGAGTAATAGGTTATACTGGAATTCTCCCACCAAGACATAGAATAATTCCAGGATAGTGCGAGGGCCCACATGAACATGGAGAATAATGGTGCCAAGGGTGGAGGTGATGACATTATTGAATGAGAAAAATATAATGGGTTATTATGCATACAATTGGAAGGGATGCAAATTTGATTATATGCGTGGGAGGAGATGATGTTAATGTTAGCACCACCATTGATCATGATGCATCGTACACGTATGTTATCGATATAGATGGAAATGAAAAGGGTGGGATCAAGGTCATCTAATTGGAGAGGTACAATCTCCTCATTAGAGAAACTGAGGGTGGTGACTTGATGAGTGGGCATGGGGGTAGAAGAAGGAGATGATTTGGTAAGCGAGGCCACATGGTGAGGGGTGATAATGGAGGCCACTAGTGTGGGGTCATTGGGTAAAACTTTAATGGATTACAAAACCTCCATAAGGGCTTGTCTATGAGATTCAAAAGTTTGGACGAGATCATATAAAGACATATTTAGAGGGGATTGATGTAATTATTTTATCATTGTATGATGGGTGACCCCATTAGAGATAGGGTATGTGGGTCCTCGAATGGTGATTTTTGGTGTGGGTGCATATGGTATATTGGGAATGGGGTTGGTTGATGGGCTAGTTGATTTTTCTTTTCCTTTGTCCTTTGTCATGCAGTGCGGTGGCAACTTGGACCATGTTAATCTAAGGGGAGGTGGTAAATGGAGAAGGTGTAGGATGAGTAGTGTAATGACATGATGGGAAAAAACCTAATGGGGAAAAGCCTTGTGAAGTGTGTATGGCACACTAGAATTTGGGTGGTGATTTGGCCAATTCTCTAATACAGACCATGTTGATATCAAATTTTGGAGGTGGAAAAAAATTTGTGGGGGTGGAGATGTAGGTCGTTAAAGAAGAAAGGGATGATGATGTGTGGTGATAGGTGAAGGTGGAACATGGTCCTCATCAAGAAGGTCATCATCATTGAAATTTTGTTCAGGAGGACAAAGTTGGAGAAGAACAGTTTTTAGAGCCTTATAATTTTCTACATCATGTCCTAGCACATGATGATAGGCACAAATCTTGGTTTCATCAAACCCTTTTGGTTTGGGTTTGAGAGGGTCGTAAGGTTGAAGTGGTGGTAATGTGATGATAGAAGTCTCTAAGAGGTTGGTTAGAATGTTGGCGTAGGACCCTGCCAACAGATCACAATGGGAAGTGAGTGTGGGTTTGGGTAAAGGTGTGGATGATCATGAGGGAAGAGGCGTTATAGGAGGAGGAATGGGTTAGCCCATTGGTTTGGTAAGTGGTATTGTCTTAGGTTTTGATGGCATCTACTTGGGTAAAGGTATGGTAGAAGAGCTAGCGATGGAAGGTTTTGTTGGTTTAACTACCTTATTGGAGGGTAGTGGGTTCTTATCTTTGGGTTGCACCTTCTTGGGTAAAGGTGACACGGGAGTATGTGATGTAGAAGGGAAAGTAGATGGGGAAGAGGATGGGTTACCCATGGGGACAACCGAGTTGTGGTGGAAGTGGTTAGTAGAGGTTGGGTGGATGGTATGGGTTGAAGTCGTATAGGAAAAGTTGGGGTTATAGTAACTAGTGGAGGTATAGGTGGTAAGAAATACATGGGTGGGGGTGAGGCTATGGATTTTTGTAATGTAGGTAAATGAGGTGTAACAAAGGCTTGTGATGAAGAAGTAGGCTGCTTAGCTTTTGACTGACCTTGGGTAGGAGACTATCTGGTCAGGATTGAGAGATGGGGCCCTAGGATGGACGAGAAGGGGCGAAGGTGACAAAGGTGTGGTATGCGAGACTAGTGTATGTGGCCTAGAAGGTTGGGTATTCCTTTTAGGTGGAGGAATAACTTTGGTGTGGGTTTGGGAAGATGTGGCTAAATCTAATTTGACAGGTGGATGGGTAAGGCTTGACGTCGGCATGACACCCAAGGTAGTGATGGGTCTAGATATAAATGAAGATATAGGTGTGGGTAGGTTCTTAGGTATTAGAATGGTTTTAGTCATGGGTAAAGGTTTTTATGTAGGTAGAGGTGATGAGCAAGAAGTTTTTCGATAGGCATGGTCAGGGTCGATCTGGTTTCTGGAAATACCTATGGGTAGATCGTGGAATTATCTTTAGGAAACATTTACATTTGAGTTGAAAAGGGGAGTCGAAGATGTTCCCATAGCATGGAATTATCAATGTAATCTAAGCGATCGGCCAGCCATGAAAATGATAATGTTGTAGGAAGATATGCATTGGTTTGGTGGCAATCCCTATAAAATATGTCTATGAGACAGGAATTGGCTAGCCTCAAAATCTATGGATAAAAGAGTAGAGATTATTTCAATGGGGTCTTGGGATCTTTGAGGATGATTTCCCCAATAGGTAGTGGAATTTCTGAAGAATCTCCCATGGGTAGGAGAGATGGTAGGTGGGGTGAGGTAGACTTCTCCCTTGGTGGAGGAGAAGGTGATGATGATTCTCCTATGGATGGGAGAGTTAATATTATTTACTGTTCGGTAGGTTATGAGGTAGATAGTGGAATGAAATCAGTAGAAAATGTGGGTTCCTCTGTGAGAGTAGGGGGAGATGAAGGGGAATCCTCTGTGGGTGAAGGAGTAGAAGAGGTATGCTCCTCTGTGGGTAGAGGATCTCGTGCCAGAATTTATTTAATAGATGAAATAGGTGGAATTTGAGGAACGGAAGGTACAATATCCAAAAATGTGTGGACTTCATGGAAATTACTATCACTGGATGAAGGTTCACTATTTTTATTAGATGATGGTTTATGGTTAGGGAATGGATTCTTAAAGATGTGAAAATTTTGATTTTCTAACGTGTTTAGGTTGTCCACGACGAGATCTCCATTATCTATCATATCTTGGACAATGTTCTTAAAAGTGATGTAGTTACCATTGTTATGGCCTTTGACATGATGATAATTATAGTAGTCATGTTCCTTATACCATGCAGGCATAAGATGAGCGGGATCAAAAATAGTATGAGGTTTTATGGGAGGAAGTGTAATGGTTCCAACTTTAAGAAGCTTTTCCAAGAATGAAGAATAGGGATCTCCAATTGAAGTGTACTTCTGCTACTCTCTGTCGAAACTAAAAGGTCTAGACATGGGAAAGATTGGAATAAGGTTGGGCTTGATTAGAGGGATGGGATGGACCCACTTTGATAACTACCATGTTGGTAGATCCTTTAGCTTTTGAATAATTATTTTGGGGTTTTGAAGATGAAGAAGAATCGTTTGGTTTGAACGGAGCGTTATTGTTTTGTAATTAGAGTTTTTTTCTTCAATGGCTCAAATTTCCATCTTTCTTGCCATGGTGAACACTTCATCGAAGGTTTGGAAGGTTTGTACCTATAGAGTTGGTGAGATGTGTCTGGCATAAGCTCTAGTGAACAACTTAATAAGTTCAGTTTGAGGTAACTAGAATGTTAATTGGTTGATAAGACTCCTCCAATGAGCAATGAAATATGTGATAGATTTGTCAGCATACTTTCAAGTCGAATACAGGTCGGTCATGGTGACCTTCTTGAATACATTAATCGAGAAGAGGTCCAGGAATTCGTAAGCCACTTAGTTGAAGGAGTAGATGGAATGTCTAGGTAAACTATTGTACCAATCTAAGGTGGGTCATGTTAGGGACATGTGAAATGCTCGTAAGAGAAAAGCATCATCATGGAAAATTAGGTAGCACCCATGCTTGAATGACCGCAAGTGATGTTGCGGGTATTATTTACTATTGAAGTGGTTGAACTTGGGCATTTCCAAATGCACGGGCTATGGGTGAATAGGAATGGATGGATTTATAGGCTCATTACAAATTTTGTCATAAGTCAAGGAGTTACGAGAGTTGGAAACTGATTCTTCTAATGTCTACATCTTTCCATCATCATCCTAATGAGGTCATTGGTGGGTTGTGAGGAATGGGTGCCTCTTGTAGTAAAGGGAGGTTGATGATGGGTATATGATGTGGATGGAATCCTAGTACATAGAGGTGTCGAATATGAAAACTGTGAAGGGGGATAGATACAGGAAGAATGTACCCCAAATAAGTGATAGATGAGATTGGGGGCTGTTGGTGATGTGTGTAAATAGGTGGGGTGGTCACAACAACTCTCGTGGTAATGGGTGGTAGAGACTGAGGGATGGAAAGAACCAAATTTTGGAAAGGGGTGTGGGTTACCGACACTAGAGGTGGTTATGATGCAACTAATATATACAAGGAAAAGGGGGCAGATGGGGCTATGCTCAAGGAAGTTAGTGAAGGAATGGTTGACACCACAGTGTAATAGACATCGTTGGGGTAGAAGTTATGGCAGAGGTGGAACCTAACTGAGAGACCACAGGGGGTAATGTGGATGAGGGAAATGCCAAGCTTGTGGTAGTGACATGAAAGTGGGTATGATGGAAATAGGGATAGATATAGGCATGTCATATATTAATTGTCCTGAGGAGTCCTAGATAAATGAGTGGGTGAGATAGTATTGTAGGGTCGCAGAATTTTGATCAAGGAGTCTTGCAAAATCTTTGTCACCGGTAGCAAAGGGGATAAGATGAGTTAGATCTATAGATAACAGAATGGATGGCGATGATGGAATAGGTGGGAGTGGTTGATGGCTAGCATGAAATACAAGGGCATTAGTTTGGCTGTGAGTTAACACCATGTGAATTAGTGTTGACTGGTAAGATCTGTATTCTCAGTAAATGAACCGAGAAAACAATAGAAACAGAGAAGGATGAAGTCCAGGGGGTAAATCTGGTCAGTGTTTTGATTAAAAATCAAATATGGAAATTGACGAAGGTTAGTACAACTGATTATGGTTACAGGAAACCGATTAGGGTTACGATAATCGATACCATTCACTATGGAAAATACCAGTTTTAATAAATGATACAAAATTGATGAATGTGTAATGGGGAAATTGTATCTATAAGACATATTAGAATGTTGGGTATATAATGATTTTCTAAGGACCAAAAACATAAAAGAATAGGTGATGAAGGTTGTTTTAGGTAAAATAACCAAAGATCTAGAAGCCAACATCGTTAAGTAAACCGACAATGATCAAATTTAAACCGACGATGGTCGTTGGATCGACACCGATTCTTGAGAAATTAGAAGAAATGAAGAAAAAATGGATTTTGGTGAATTAAAATAGATGAAGGATCAACCCAAAAATCTGAGAATGATAAGATGAGGTCCTGACACACTCAGAAATAGCTAGAATACTCCAACTATGATGGGGAGTGCGAAAGGAAGAAGAAAAATGAAGAATCGTAACTCACACCTCAAAACGTAAGTCAAGAATAAAGCTAAGAAAAACACGTAATCCTAAAAGTGAATTTATGTTTTTTTATCTTATGCTATTAAGACTGACTTGTGAATTTAGAATAGATTTTTGGTTAGGAAGGTGTCCTATGAAGAAGGAAATCTAAAGGTGAGGTTTCAGGTTATGTTATGGTGGGGGTCCCTTTCACTGAGGTTATGACTGGAAAAAGATAACCAGCTGGGAGCCCACTATCAATCCTTTGATCATGTGCTGATTGACAACTTCTTCCAGGAGGGATGTTATTTAAGAATATGTGAAAATTCAAATGTGTAGTTTTTCAAAGAGAGAGAAGAGAGAAATGTGCTTTCTAGGGTTCAATTGTGTCAACCATCAACTGGGCATGAATTCTAGCATATAGGTTGCCCTGATTTTTAAATGTGTGCTAATAATGCAGCATACAAGGATGAAATGCAAAAAATTTTATAACCCAAATTGACAATTATATTCGATCAGGAAAAAGATGAATAGGTAAAGAATGTGCTCTTTCACTACTTTGCAAATGCAAGAAGGAAGAATTGGTTCATTTTAATCACCAAATGACAAATGTCGTTTAGACAATTAGAACAAAAGAATATTACCAAGGAGAAGATTAAATGTGTATTTTTCAAAATGAAAGAAATACACAAAAGGTTTCCTATATGAAGAAAATGCAATGAACCCAAGAGCAAGTCCCACCGACTTACCAAAATGTTTTTCCGAATAGTTGCATACGTAAGATAAAAATAGATAAGGTAAGGGTGAGGAGGAATACTTGTGAATGAAGTTAGAAGGTAGAGTGCACACATTTTGATTTCTCAATCCAATGCTAATTGTGAGAAATTCCTTTTTTCTAGGAAGAACTACCTGCAAATACAAAACAAGACCACAAGAGATATATTAAACAATATATTCCGGTGGAAATCCTAGCATATGTAAGATCTAGGAAGTGTGATACTTCGTAGATGGAAGTCAATCCACTATTTAAAACAACTTAATGCAAGAAATGATGTAAACTAATAATTTCCTACTGTAGTTGATATGATTTAGGTATCTCATTCAAGTACAATAAGCATAATGTAACAAGACAAGTTATGATCAGATCTAGAAGTTAGATAGGTAAATAAGGTGGTTAGGACAGGTCAGGGTCAAGCTTTAGGTGATTTGGTTTATTTAGGTAAATGTTATGAGGTTTTTGTTATAGGAAGATTTACTAGACATAGAGAATGATGTCGGTCTGATATAAACGATGCGGTTGAGGGGAAACCAATGAATGTTTATGTCGATGCGTCGGTAGGGTTGAGATGATAGAAAATCAATAAGGTTTGGTTTTGGATATTCTCTGTGATTGCATAGAGAATGGATAGAGAATGGTGAGGTTGATGATAGTGCTAGGAATACTCAGAGATGTCTAGAGTTGGGTATGGAGGGATGAGAGGTTGTAGGTGATTAGGTGGAGGGATTGGTAGGAAGGTGAGAGGTGATGAGATGCAAAGGAGACTAGGAATCCTAAACAAAGATAAATAAATTGATCTAACCAATCTCAATGTAATTTCTTATACTTGAAGAAATGGTGGTTAGATGGAGGTGATGAGTGATTCATGGAATTGGTGGTGGTGTACAAGGCTTTGCTTCCTGGAATGTTACCATGAATTCTTGCCTTTCAAATTAGTGTTTGGTGCTAGTTCAAGATGTCTAGATGTGCAGGAGTGCTCTGGTGCATTTCTTGCATGCAGATATCTCTTCTCCAAAACTTAAATAATTCTTCCAACCTCTCAAAAAAGGTTACCAAAGTTAATATATGGTAACCGATGATAGTTTCAGGTGACTGGCATCGGTTTTGATTTGACCGATGTTGGTTAAGGTGGGAAATCCTAGGTTTACTAAAATGACAGATCTTGGCCATCTTTTTGGCTAGCTTTGTCCATTGTCATAGATCAAAATGGAATGTTGTGCTTAGATAAGTGGGCATGCGGTTAGAGGAAGAATAGGCATGTGATTTTAGGGTTGAACTAAGTCTTAGTTAGTTATGGTAAGTAGGACTAAGTCTTAGTTAGTTATGGTAAGTGGATATTGAGTCCTAGTAAAAAGGAAACATGCTAAGAATAGGTTTATGATGAGGTGTCTAGGTGATGTGGTGGGGTGGGGTGTCTAGATGAGGTGGAAATTAGTTTAATTAAGGTAATTAAATAATGAATATTGTGATAATGGACATTAATTTAATTTTAGGTAATTAAATTAATATATATATGTGGGGTGAAGGGGAAGTGTGACCCAAATTTGGTGTCTACACATCTTAGATTTCTATGAGGGGATAGTAACCAAATTTAGAGTTCTAGTTACCATCATCTCGATAATGCTCAAATTCGTTGGCAAAAAGATCACTGAGTGGGCTATTAGAAATTAGAAATATATCAATACTTCATCTAATTATTACCCCTAGGGTAATGGGAAAGCAGAGTCCACAAACAAGAACTTCTTTGATAATTATAAGGACTCTAGATGAAAACAAGAGAACCCGGCACACAAACCTCAAATCAACCTTATGGTCCAATAGAATCACACCCAAAAGGTAAAAAAGTAGTTATCCATAAAATCTAGTCTATGGAGAGGAGGTAAGGCTACACATATCACTTGAGTTCCCAATATTAGAGCTTCTCAAGAAGCTGGAGTTAGCTAATTTTGATCCCATGGAAATCAGGTATGCAAAAATCATAGATTTGGAAGAAATAAGAGAGCATGTAATGCAAACCATGGACAAGGATCATTAATTAATCAAGAGGTCATTCAAAAAGAAGGCCATGGTAAGAGATTTCCAAGAGGGAGACTTGGTGCTAAAGTAGGATGTAGATCGGGAAAACCGGGAAAGCATTCCAAGTTTGATGCTATATGGAGTGGTCCCTATATGATCACAAAATGCAAAAGTAGCAATTCCTTTCGACTGACTAAGTTGGATGGTGAAGAATTGCATATTCTAGCCAATGGAATCTATCTTAAGAATTTCTACTAAAAGTATAATTCTCACCCTTGTACATATTAGTTTAGGATTTTCATTCCTCCAAGTGCTTGTGCACATTACATTGTTGTTAGAATAGGTTTAAATTCCCTAAGGGTTGGTGCACATGTTTTAATGCTTCTAGTGTTGTCCTTGTATAGTTCACCATGCTTCGAAAAGAGAAATTACAAGTAAAAAGCTTAGAGTTTCAAGCAACAGTTACCACCTTCAATAAAATTCAAATGTAGAACAACTAAAATTATATGAGGAATATTTTAGAGTTTTCTTTCCTTTGCTTCTTCAGATCATCAACTAAACTTCTCATGCCCTCCACCAAATCAAAGAATTATTCTTGCGGAAGTTGTGGTGTTGTAGAAGATGATAAATTTAAATGCCTTGCAAGTTTCCATTTATTCCAGCCCTGCAACAATGTTCCCAAACATTTGGTTCGAGTAAAGAAAAATATAATTTTAAAAGAGTTCCATGATGTCTAAAACCAGCAATTGTTTTACACAAAACTCTACAATGTGTTGTTTGTGTAAAGTGATC
Organism: Taxus wallichiana var. yunnanensis; assembly: GCA_018340775.1. Lineage (NCBI taxonomy): Eukaryota > Viridiplantae > Streptophyta > Pinopsida > Cupressales > Taxaceae > Taxus > Taxus wallichiana. The sequence goes on along the minus strand of CM031235.1, from coordinate 480,402,618 downwards.
ACCGGTTTTAGTGTGCTTCTTACTTAGCAAGATCAATTTTTGGGGACAATTATAACAATTTATCTTTCATCCCATTAGATCGGATGTGCGGAGAAATGAAATGAGGAAAGAATTCAAGATCAAAGCAATTTACCATTCTCACAATTTTTTTAAGATTTTCTTATTGAAGTTGGAAAATGCAAGTGACAGAAGACATCTCCGAGTTCAAGAAAAAATATTCCAAGTAATCCTAGGCACATGTTTTCGATTCAAATCAGCTTGGGGTGATCATTAAGGATTATGTGCCTAATGGATAAGCTAAAGGCAGCTGGTCTACTTCATCTAACATGTAGATGGTCCCACGAGTCACCAAATTGTTATGTATTTTCACCTCCTGGGTGAAAATGGACAACTAGGATGCCTTGCATGTAAGCAATATCAATAGGTCCACAAGCCAATCTAGGATGTACATTTGGATTTAAGTGTTGTGGGCATCATCATGGTCTCCAGGATTTTTGGAATCCATTAGATGATTTGTTTCCTCTTCTTGGTTTTCATGAGGTTTAAGTTTTATTCAGGTTGAAGGAATAAGCAACAACACCCATTCAAAGAAAAATGGAAAAAATGTGGTATTGTAGTCTAGGAAATTCCACGACATTAATACATTTCCCTATGGCACTAGAGGAACCCAAAAAAATTCATAAAATTTGAAGGGAGTAGAAAAGGTTGAAAATATTGCATTTTGGTCCTACGAGAACTGACCAAGCTCGTGGCCAAGATACTCCCAAATTAGTGAGTTATAATGTATCCAAGCGAGCTACTTATGAGATCTAATCTTTTTGGGGTTAAAAAAGCTATTTTCAAATGGTAGTGAGCTCTTGGATCAGATTGTGCACAAGGAAGGAGATAGTTTCATGACATATTGACAAGGTCTTGAGGTTGAGCTTTGCATGAGTGGAGAAGGGATCTCGGGTGGTGTAGTCGGGCTCTCGAAATTGAGGTTGAGAAGGGATGAGTTGAAAAATTTACATAGAGCATTGAGTTAACTAGTTGATAAGATTATATGTTTTATGGCGATCGATGTGGAAGGAATGAATCGATCTAAAAATAGGTCTGCGTGAAGAGCCTTAGCCAAAATGAGGAAATTTGGAGACTATATGGAAATAGCTGGTGAAGAACTCAGAGTGAATCGGTTGTTGAGGGAATTTAGCTCTATGTAAATTAATGGAAACTTGGCTTGGGCTCGAGGGGTGAGTCGATTTGTAGAGGAAACATCTTGGGTGAAAGGCTCGAGCTTGGTGAAGTCGGTGTTTTGTAGGATAAGGGAGTGAATTGGAGTCATGGTGGTTAGGCTCTATACAACTCGCATGTAAGAAGGCCAAGCTAACGAGAAGACTTGGGAAAGGATGACTTAAAAAAAAGGAAAAGAAAATGAATTTGGCTCACCAATCCAACTCGGAGAGCCCAAATGGGTTCCGCAGCAAACAAGCATGGTCACATCGATAAATTGGGGCTTGAACAACCCAAAATAACTTGGGTTACAAGTGTACAAAAACCCAAAAACACCAACCAACATTGTTTGCAAAGGTTAAGGTAGTCAATGACCCAATATGGGTGTCAATCGAGTGTTGGGAACAATGTGGATATACAGAGGGCTCGAGGAACACCATGGAGTTGATGAGATGCATGTAGAATGTGTTGTAGCTAGAGGAGTTTGTGCAGTACCAAAGTAGTCCAGGGAATGGTCCTAGATGAAATGAGTTCCCTACGTAAAAATATGCCTATAATACATTACAAATGGCCCAATGACCAAGGTCTAGCAAGGTAAAAATGTGGAGGGTTTCCGATGTGGCTCTAGGCATGTAATGCAAAGCCAAATGCAAAACATGACCTAACATATAGGGAAGAGAGCTTAGCTATGTTGAGGGGTAGGTGGAAGTTTTCAACATGGTGTCGAGATGGAAATGAGGTCCTACCAAGTCAAACAAAATGGGTCACCACAAGAATTTAAACAGAGGGAGAAGTGGTCATCAGGTGGGTAAGATGAATCCCAATGCACATAAAGATCTCGATGCATGTAAAGGGGCTATCTTGGTGAGCCAATTGGCGAGATGGCCGAGATGGCCGTAAAAGAAAAATTTAAAACACTTCACCCCCTTTCATTTAAAAATGGAAGAATCAATGGGTCCCACAAACCATTTTAAATTACCAAGTAATTTAAATGATGTAAAAACATTATAAAGAGATAAAAATTTAAAAACAACCACTTACATCTATCAAAATTATTACATAATCTCGTTAAGGAGAGGCTAATCTTAGAGATGCCAAAATAGCTACTGCACTCAAATGCCCATAAATTTTTATGTTTTTCAGCAAAATCATGCAAAATTGGACTTTTGAGAATCATGGTTATGAGATTTACACACGAAATGAAAAAATAATGAAGATTTTGTTGTGAAATTTTTAGAGAATGAAACCAGTTCAAAACAAAGACTTCTAGGTCACTGAAATAACAATAAATGAGCACGGGAAACTATTTTCTTTTGTTGCAAGTTAAAAATCAATGTGATATGGATTTTTTATACATCCCATCATCATTTGAACCTACTTTTGGTACTTTTCAAGCAAGTGGAAGTCAAAATCTGAGTTTGCAACCTTCTCTCTCTCTTTCCCTCATTTTCTATAAATTTAAGTGCTCTCTCATTTGAGAGGGGGATTGCTCTTGTAACAAAACTCTACCATTTTTGTTTTGGAACACCAATGTGATACAAGCCTTCATATTAGACTTCTTGCATGTTGATCCAGGATTTTCTCTTGCTTTGTAAATGAATTGTGCATATAAATGAAGCAATAGATGCAAATTTGTGGATATTTTCTTCCCTTGTCTATGTTTATTGCATTCCACTTGCCTCTTTATTGTAGTTTTAGGTGTATTATGTCTCCTTACTCACCTTTTAGGGTCTATTATTATTATTTTTCATGGAAATAGTTTTGTAAATGCTACGTTGGAATGTGGATACATTCTCACCCTCTTTAATCAACATCTCTTCTCATTTTCACACATTAGAGAGTATTTCCAACACCCTTTTCTTGGTGCATCATGTTTGTTAGATTATATTTATTTCATTTTCATGTTATTTATCTCTCCCTAGTCCCTTGGAAGTTGTAGGATAGAGGTAGTTTACATATTTCCTTCATTAGAGTAGTCGTTGCATTATATATTAGGAAGAGGAAGCAACCTTCTCTGCGGAGGTCTATCTCAAAGTAGAAAATCGTACAAATTGAGAGGTAGTACCCATGTTACCTAGTCACACTTCTTTCCTTAACACACTCACATGCCAAGAAAACATAGGTTGTTGTGATTCGGTGATAACATGGACTCTAGTCTATTTTGGATACTCCTAGAAGTGTGAAGTTAGAATCAAACCTGGATTGAATGCTCTCAGGTGGACTAAGTAAGTTGGTTAATGATTACATTTTTTTAATAAGTCAAATATATTATTTCTTGTTAGAATAAATCTATGTTGGTGTTCTACATTATATCACTCATTAAGGATTGTGTGAAGCATAAGTTGTTTCCTTGAGTATGAAGCAGTCAAAATGTGAAAAGTTATGTCTTGATTTATTCATGTCCTTATTTTCATTCAAATGTGTCATAGTTTTAAAGTTCCTTGAAACTAATATTTGAAGGTGTTATCATGATACCTATACAAAAGGTCAAGTTTCGTATTTATGATGATTATAAAAAGTCAAAAAATTGTTTCTTGTGTAACCCAACGGTCTCTAGTAGTTACAAAATAGTGTCTATCTCTATGTGATATGTCCAGCGATCCATCTTGTTTTAGGTATGTATAAAATTTGAGCATGACAGGTTGAGAAGTCATTGTATTCCTATAATATGTCTTCAAAATTCATTATCATATGTAATGGTGACCTAGAAAATTAAAGGCGATTAATGTTCCCAATCTTGAAATCAAGGCATGGTCTTAGTCTGTGTGAGCTCTTGGAGATGTGATTGGTATTGAAGATTTATAAAAAAATAATGAAGGCATGAAGCTATGTCAGTATCTTGAAGTATTCTACAGTATTATGGTCTAACCAAGTGTAGTAAATAGGGTGTGTATGTAAATATTAGCATACATAAATGAAGTTATGAGAAGAAGTTTGATGAAAAGTGTTCCAAGACAACATGAAGGTGGTAAATAAAATCAAACTATGAGTTCAAAATAATATTTCAAACATGGTAAATCATAAGTGAAATATTGATGGTCTCTTTGGTATAGTGAAGGTCTCTAAGAATCTTGAGAAGTGACTCGAGATGCCGTCATATTATAAGGTTACTAGATTCGTGAGTATCAAATGTAAGTTGTATATTGCATTACTGGTGTTCTTCCCAACATGTGTACAAGATGATAATTTGGTTTGTAAAATTCTAAAAAAATGTAATAAGGATAAGGTATGTGCTTGAATTTTGAGGCTAGTTGTGTGATCTTGAAGGGTAGTGTCAGAGGTGCCGGGGACTATGAAAAAGTTGATAAACATGAGCAAAGGTTCCATAAGGTGTAATGTATCATATGGACTAGTTATATATGTCCAAAGAAAGTTGTGACAATATATGGATTGTGTGAAAGAGTTTGAAGTAAGGAGTGCATTCTTGATCAAGAATTTTTTGCAAGTTCATCAAAATAAGGTATGTTTTTGAGTTCATGCATTGTGACGGTTTAAGAAGTGTTGACAAAGGAATGTCTTGAGTTTATCCTCTTGAGAGAATGTTTATATTCATTCAAGTTGATGAGTATAGAATATCTAAGTTGCATCTAGTGGGTGTAATAGATTTAATTTCATGATCATAAAAACTAACAAGCTATGGTGTCAATAAGGGATAGTCTAAATAAATTTTATTGACTATTTTCAAGTATATTGAAGAGAGGAGCTTGTCAAATCTCAAACAACTGTGATAGCTTAAGAAGGATGAAGGAGTTGTATTAAGGACTTGATGTGATTGATTATATCTCTCGAATCACAAAAAGGAAATTATTTAGAATATAGGGATGATATTTCAAGGTCATATGTTGTAAAAGTTGTAATTTGGTGAAACATGGGTAGTATATACTAAAATATGGGTTCAGATCTATCACATTTTAGCTTTCCTATTTTCAGACCATTTAATCAAGGTGTGTGTTTGAATTTTTTCATAGATAGAGAGAGGATGGTAGTATCTTGATAGGGGAGAAATAAGGTGATGTTTTATATGTTGTAATTGATTCTATGTCTAGTTTAATTTTTACTAGTTTGGATTTGCAAATGAGGTTTAGGGACATTGGTCCTAAATAGTGAAAATATAACATTAAAGAAAGAGTTAGTGGTTTCTTGTATGATACATACCTAGAAGATAGTTATTGGTATATTTTAAGAAAAAAATAGAGGATATTAGTTCAGGTGAGCTTTGTGGATGTATTGATTAGTACATGGATCCTTTTTTGCACTGAAGAAGATAACAAGAAGAGAAAGTACAATGCAAGGTAGAGTCATGTAAGTAAATAAGTTTGAGCATTGTTTGCATTTTATATTATATTTGAGTTGTCATTTTCCAAGTATAATTATAATCGTATCCTTTTTCATATATGTAAAATGGGGAGAGAAGCATCAGAAACATGAAAAAGAGGTCATGTAGGTGTCTAGTCTTGTTGGTTATCATCAATGACAAAGGGGGAGATTATTGGCCATTGTGTCTTGGTGTTGTCATTGATGTCAAATACATTGATGGAAAAGGGTGTGTAGGTGTCATGTGAGTCTCTATGAAGTTATTTTCAGTGTAGAACATGAAGGTTGATTGGTAGTGTCATGTTTTGGTCAAGTTGCAATGATATCTTGGAGAATGGTTAAGTGTGTATGGTCATAGTATGAGATCTAATAAGTTGGTGAAAGGGTTTCATGAGAATTATAAGTTCCATATGATGTGTTAAGGGTGTATATGTTTCTGCATTGAGTCATCATGGTCATTTTTATAGTTTTTCATGATGTGACGTGGTCATTTAGGCTTATACCTAGTCCTAGAACACGTCAAATGAGTTAGAGGTATGATATTTAGAGATGACTAGTCTTGTTTAAGAATGGTAGGAGCATGGTGAAATTATATATGAGATTTATGATGATTTTTAATTCATTTGTCAAAGGTATGATGGTGTCTCTAGGTCCTTTGAACCAAGTTTGTTGAGAAAAAGGCAGGATTGCACATGTTAGTCATTGGGGTTGGAGAGTTTTAAAAGTATTTGAGAAGGGATGATACTTGGGTTAGTAAGAGGAGGTTTTCATGATGATTCATGAAAATTTTTACATCTAGGTGATGACTATTTTTGAAAATGTTGCATTCTTACAAAAACTAGGTTTGCAAAGGTGAAGATTTGAGGAAAAAGTTGACTTTCAGATGCTCGTTGTCAACTGTATGCTTTACATGGGGACCTGTGATATTTTGAAAACTGTTTTAGGTCAGATATAATATCTTAAAAAAAAATCATTTGGTTTTATCATCACATTTTTATGAACAATTGTTAAGAAGGTAAAGAGGTTTAAAATCCTCCTTAAACCCTAATTGAGAAGCAACTTGGAAGAATATGCTTGTAGTGACCGAATTTTGATTGTTTTGGAAAAATTGTTGATTGGATGTCATATATGACTCCTCTATCCATCTTCATGTGTTATTTATATTTTTCTACAATATGTGGGTCCCGCCCAAAAATGCTTATTTCTAGAAGGTTTTGGTTTATGGAAAAGTTTCCCATTAAACATATTGACTAATTTACCATTTATGGAAGCATGGGAGTTTTATTAAATTTTCATGATGGTTTATGGTCATTTTTATGCCTATAAAGTACAAAGTGTTCCCTATTTATGAATACTAGTTTTTAGGTAGCTTTGGGGAAGTTTTGAGCAGTGTGTGGTAAAAACATTTTTTTCTAGAGCTACATGTAGAATTAAGACTTGGTTAAAAAAATTCACGATCCGAGTTCCAAGATATTTCCAATGATATATCACACTTGATATTTTTCTAAGGTATGAGGAAGTTATGACATGTTATTTGAAGGTCAATTTTTAGGGTGTTTGGTTGAGCATGGTTTTAAGAGGCTTCATGAGGTTTACTAATTGTTATGAGTTATTTTAAGCTTTTCGGAGGTTTATAAGATCTTATAAAACATGTATAATCATGTTCCATGTCTTTGTGAAGTTTTTTTTGGTCTTCTCCATTCATTTTTGGTGAGTTGGCTTGTTTTAGTGCATTTGGGCTTCTTGTGTCCCAAATGAGTGTTTTTGAGTTTTTTATGATATGGACAACCTACATGGTCAAGTTTGTGATATTATCATGTTTTCATGGTATTTTAATTATTAAGGCTGACCTACATGTTCTGGAGGAAATAAACAGATATAAAAGTATATTGAAAAGGTCATTTGTGACTAGTTGTGGATGAAAAGTATGACCTAGGAGGAAAATTGGGGTTTGTGATGAATTTCCTTGTGACCTTGTTGAGAGGGAAATAAGTGTGTTATGTTGATATATAGAGAGAGAAGTAAATTGAGAGCTAGGTAAGGTATGAGATCATCTTGAAGTAGAGGGAAAATCTGAACGAGTTGAAGAAGAGCTTGTTTTTGAGAGGGTTTGAAGAGAGAAGCTTAATTTGGATCACTATCAGTTGCGTGAGTAGCATATCATTAGTGATCATCATTTTTTAGGTCTATGATTTGGTGTTTTTTCATATAAGAGGTTTTTAATATTCTTGTGGGGTTGGTGTTCTTCATAGGGTTGGTGCTTCTTGTGGGGTTGGTGCTCATTTTTGGGTTAGTGCTCGACTAAATTTGGAACATGGTTATAATAAAGTTTTTTTGGTTGGTTTTCTTCCCCTTGAGGGTTTCCCACTTAAATTTTGTGTTCATGTGTTATTGTGTTCTTCTTGCATATGTTTTGATGGTTGTGTTATATTGATCAATCTTAATGAATAAGCTATGGTGAATGGTTGATGAATGTTAATGGATAAAATGACTAAACATTTGTATCGACTTATTCACCCCCTAGTGTTTGTGCTTTCAACAAATTCAAATGTAAAAATTTTGTCCACATTGCAAGGTATTGTATAATGAATATGAATTTATACAAAAGGAAATAAGATATCAAAAGTAAACCTATAGAGATAGTTAAAGAAGAATCATGTAGAACCATGGCAAACAAAGAAGTTAACCATGAAAACAAGGTCAAAGAGAATGAAGCTAAAAGCATAAGATATAATGAGATAAAGCATGATATGAAGGAATATGGTTTAAAGGAGAAATAAATAAGGATAGAAAATTTAGTAAAAAGAGAGTTAAGCTCAGTAAAGAACATAAACATTTCAATCAAGGCTTAGAAGAAGGATTTCAAGCTTAAATAAGGTCAATCATCAAGAAAATAAGGTATGTTCATTATTATTGAAGATAAACCAGAGGAAAACAATATCATATGTGTTTTATAGGTATATAGTCAATGAAGGAGAAAAGAGATAAAAGGGATTTCAAGCCTAGTGATCCAAAGAAGAGAAAAAGGGTTTTTACGATTTACAACAATGTGGATAGGAGGAAGATGGAGATGTGGGAATCTCTTGAGTTATGGGTGTTTTAGTGTCCCAAGATTCATTGGGTGTCTTCATCATTCTTATTGAAGACATTCATATTTTATGATAAGAAATATAGGTGAATTATCATGTTAAAGGACTGTGTTGTGTGTTGGTCTAAAATGTTTCCAAATCTGGTATGTTTTGATCCATCGAAGATATGCCATTTTTGTATAGATGTGTGTCATACATAAGAAGTCTATATAGTAAAAGTAGAATTTTTTTCTGAATATGAATTCATGTCATAAGAAGGTTGTCTTAGTTTAGTACATATCCTTAATATCAGTCAAATTTATCATTGTGTCACCTATTAGGTCTATAAATGTTGTTTGAATGTATTAGAAGTTCTGATATAGTCTATGAATGGTTATCAAGTAAAAATTCTATTAGTACAATAATAAGAAATGTTGTTCATATAAGAAGGGTCTAAAAGTATCATGAATTCATGATGATACAGTTGAAAACTCTAAAGGTATGATGTTAAGTGTACCATGAGTACAAGATAAGATGTTTAATATGTGAAAGTACAAGTAAAACTTTAACATGTATGGAATAATTAAATTGTAATGTTATTGGGTATTCATGTCATCTGAAATGAATTCTTCATTACGTAAATATGGTCAAGTTTATCTAAGGTTAAAATCAGGGTATGGTCTACTTAAATATCTCAATAGACAATGTAAAAAGAAGATAAATAGGTCCGTGTCACCTAAATCAAACTATTAAACAAAAATATGGGTAGTATCATTTGATTAGTGCATATTAAGTTATCTCTTATCTCGACTTGTTGAAAAGGATGAGGTTTCTTCATGCTTGAGTAAATGGAAGTTTGAGATCTTAAGGCATGGAGATGAAGGCGAGTTATCATGTAGAAAACAATATTTTTGGACAAGTATAAATCTTCAATATTACAGGTACATTTTTATGTCTGATTTGAAAAAATTAGAAGTTTTAGTTAGTTTTACTTAAAGAAAGAGAATTATTTCGTGGGGAGTACCTGTTTCTTGAAGGGTTTGATTTATGACTATGTTTATTTCTTGTCATGATGTTCTCATTGGGTATTTGGATATCTTCATTATATGTAGAAGATGGCGTATACCGTGTGAAGCATGGAAGAATTTAAGTCATATTTGATCAGAACATCAATGCATGGGGTATTGTTGTTTCCAAGGAATTTAGTTTATGTTTCATATGCTACATTTTATCCTATTACATTGAGAAAGTTGGGAAATCTGGTATGAAGGAGTGCTTTAGGCATCACGGTCCTAAATGATGATATGCTAGTGTTTGGAGGTAGAAATTATTGATTTAAGCATGGTACAAACCTAGAAGATGGTGTATAAAAGGTATGAAAACAAAATATAGTGAATATACTCTTGGGGAGCTATTTTTCATGATCATATCAGTTTTAGGGATCTCTTATTATAGTGTTGAAGTCAAGAAAATAAGGTACAGTTCAAGGGGAAGCTTATGAGAAAATAAGTCGTCATTGCATTATTGTAATTGTGTATTTTCATTTTTTCATGTTGAGTTGTCATAGTGACTTTTTCATAGATTTCAAAGGGGAAAATAGGATAAGAAACATGAAAAAAATTCTTGAAAGTGGTTGCATTCATGGTTTCCATCAATGTTTCTAAAGGTGGTTGCCATCAATGAAAAAGGGGGAGATTTTTGGCCATTATGTCTATGGTGTTTTCATTCATGTCCAATGCCATTGATGTCAAATGTCATTGATGTAAAATTTCATTGATGGAAAAGGGAGTCTAGGTGTCATAGGTGTCTCCATGAGGTTTAAATCAAGGTCAATCTTGAAGGTTGATTAGTAGTGTCTGGTTTTGGTGTTGCTATGGTGTCTTCAAGCATGGTCTAGTATGCATGATCATAGTATGAGTTCTCCAAAAGTGTTATAAGGTCTCCATGAGATCAAATTTTTTATTCATATCTATAAGGGGTGTTAGTGAGTCTTACAAGAGGTTATCATGTCTTGTTCATGAGAAGTCATGGTTGAGTCAAGTCATTTTAGGTCTATTCTTAGACCTAGTGCATGGTGTATGACATGGAAACATGAGATATAAAGTAAGGAAGTCATGTATAATCATTGTATGTATGCAATGACACTAAAAATGAAGTGCGAAAAGCATCTTAGATCATTATTCATAGGTTTGATGCATGTTCAAGGTCCATTGAAGAGAGTTTCTTAAGAACAAGACATGCTTACAAAGGTAATTCATGGGGTCAGATATTTTTAGATGCATTTAAGCATGAATGAGAGTTGATAATCATGGAGGTGGTTTCCATGGTGCTTTAGGTAAAATTTCAGGTCAATGGAGTGATGGAATAGTAAGGAAATGGATTTTTGGCAAAACAAAGTTCTTAAAAAGGTAAAATCTAGCTTGAAGGTTAACTTATTTTCTCACCCACATGTGTGGGTTCTGCATGAGATCATGAGGCTTTGGGGGATATTTTAACATTTATCTAAGATTGTTTTGATAAAATAATTGATTTATTTTATTGTCAAACTTTTATGAATAGATGTTAAGAAGGAAAGTTGGTCTTAAACCCTAGTTAAACCCTCATATTAGAGAGATATTGAAGAAATGAGTTATATGGGTTCCAAATGGATATGGAAAATTGGTATGATGACTAAGAGTTAGAAAGGGATATTTAGGGTGCCTAATGGTGGTGGTTTCATGATCCATTTGTTCTTGTAAGGAATAGAAAAACCCTTAGTTTTTGGATAGTCGTAGTTTCAGGGCTAAAACTGAAGTTTCATGAAAAAATAAATTTTTCCTGAAATATTGAGAGGTGTTATATATATCCATGAAATTTTTAGGTAGGTATGATGAATAATTTATGATTTATAGGTCTCCAAAGTTTCCCTACCACTTTTGGCCTTAAGGGATAAAACATAGCCATGGAGGTTTGAGATGAGCTGAGTTGTTTTGCATGTTCGGAAGAATTTTATGATCATGATAATTTGGTACAAGTATGATATGAGGTGTTTAAGCTCTTGGAATGGTCAGATGTGATCATTTTATGATTAAGTACTATTGGTCTAATTAAACCTATTAGGTATCTCAAGTAGGTGTGATGGGACATGTATTAAGGAAGGATTTTCTCCATAAGACATATGCATGTAAGTGGTTGAACATGTGTGTCAGGGTCCTAATGAATTGTTACAATTGGTTTCAATTCTTGGAATTTTCTTTGGAGGTGTTTGAGCATGTTTCTCTCAAGACTGGTTGATGATCTGTTGTTGGCGTTTTGACTTGTTTTGAGATATTGAGCTGGTTGAATTTTTGTGCTATGTTTTGATGAATGTAGTGAGTTTTTATAGAAATTAGATTTCATGAACTTTACAATGGTATGTTGTATGATCATTTATAATGAGTTTTTTTATGTGAACTCATTCAATTTTTAAGACTTATTGTTGGGTACTTAAAGACGTTGTTTGAGTGGATTGCTTCTTAGTATGATTCATGATGATGGTGAATGTTGCATATTTTCTTGAGATAGTTGGAAATGAAAAAAAAATCCTAATTAGTGTGGAGCTTATGAAGCCACGAAAAATATGTTATATTCCTTTGTAGTTCATGATTCATCCGTTGGAGATGAAGACATTTTTTTGAGCTTATTTTGGAAGCCTTGAGCTTGTATGAGTTATTTGGGATATTTACGACCCTTAAAGTGTCTTAAAGTGTATTTATATGTTGTCTTATATGTATTACATTGTTGGTTTGAATGACCTTAATGGTCATGGCCAACCTAGAGATGTGTACGAGTTGAGTCATGTATATAAAGCATGTTATATTTTCTCATTTGTACTACTTGTGGAAATGAGGATATGAGTGAGCTATAGGAGGTAAAGGAATAATATAGAGGGGTCAAGGGAAGAGTTGAGAAGAGGTATAAAGGGATGATGAATATAGAATAGAAGGTGTGTAAGGTTGTAAGACCTAATCAACAAAAAAGGACCAAATTTTAGAGAGTAAGGAGAGATATTGTTTTGAGAGGGTTTAAGGAGTATGCATGTAAATTAGATATCACAATCAGTTGTGGGAAAAACATATATTTAGTGATCATCAATTTCAGGTACTGTGTGGGTTCTTATTCATCTTAGGGAGGCTGTATCCTCCTTATATTTTGGGATTGGGGTCTTGCTAAACAAATCTTGTGTGATGTGTAATATTCATGCAAGTTCTTTGTTATGAGTAATATTAGAAGAGGTTTCAGTGGGTTTTCTTCCCCTTGAGGGTTTCTCACTTTATATCTAGTGTTCATGTGTACTCTCTCTTGTTTCATGTTCTTTTGAATAGATGTTGCACACTAATAAGTTCATAATTGGTTATGGATGTTGAATGGATGTTTTGAATGATAAATATATGTAATGGAAAATAAATTAAAGGTTTTTGTATAACTGATTCACCCCTCCTCTCAGTCACTTTTCTTCTAACATGTGCATGTTATAAAATTTTAATGCATTCTCACATCACTTTGTAGACCTTCATACACTATCTAGAAACTCTCTTAATGACATCATGAATAAAATTGTATATGAACATTAATTTGAACACATCTCTAAATAGGTGAGCATACTTCAAGACCTTCAAAATTATTCTAGGAGGAAATGATACACTTTTCCTTAACATGATTGAATATATTAAGGAAAGCACACATCTCTTTTATAGTAAATAAGCAGATCATGACAATACATACCTTAAGAATATTCTTCAACATGAATGTACTAGTACTATCACCAACTTAAAAACCCTATCTATGAGCTACATAACTTCTTGGACCTCATGGGATACTGAAATCCTCATGATAATGCTTCCTAGACTCAAACAAGACTTTAAAATATGATTTTTTAGTATTATCATTGCATAGTTCATTCCTTCGTCCTATTTATCCATCCTTCAAACAAGAATTCAAAATCATGACATGACCTCGTGAATGATATAGAGAAAATTAGGGCAAAACATACCTAAACCATCTTCATTTGTCCTTTTTACACATCATTCACAAGACACATAGTGATTCCAACTTTGAAACAAACCCTCATTACTTCTTATGGACTAGATAATGATTTTATAAATCCTAATACGTACACCTCTGCTTTGTAGAGCATTAGAACAACACAAACTCAAGAGATTCCAAAATATCCATCTTCTTCTCATCTAAATTGCAATAATTCTTTAAGATCCTCTTTCTCTTCTTTAGAAAACTAGCATTAATGATTACATCTTCCTTTTCTTCCTCTATAGATTGGATTCCTATCAAACACACATGATTTTCTTGTATCAATTTATTTTTACTACCATGAAAATCATTATTCCTTGCAAATAAAAATGGGCTTGATTATATTTGGCTCATTATTCTTAGCCTCATTTGCATGATCAACCTTCTTGACTATACTTAATGCTTCTTTGATTGTATTTGACATAGATACCTCCTTGAATTTTAGAGTAACAAACTTCTTTCCTTGACTTAGAGTAAAGCACGATGACAATGCCTAGAAATATGACCCTTCTTATTATAGTTATAAAAATAATATTATGCATAACACTTGAAATGGAAGTGAAAGTGATGGAAGAGATCATGCTAATTGGGCAACCTTATGTCTTGACACGTAATACTGGAATCTGAATCTAAGGAAAAAATCTCTCTCTAACTTGAAGGGGTGTGATGGTAAGGTCTGATATGATAGCTACTCGAAGACTCCAATCGATGTCTAGTTCTGCCAAGATTATATTGATTGGTTATGGAATATGTGGAAAGTAACTGCAGGTGCCTCGTATGGGTTTCAAACAAGGTCATGGAAGTGAAGACAAGAGGTGTAGTGGAGCTGTAGGAACTATGGGTGATTTTTTGGTCTTTTCTAGAAATTCTTAGCTTGATCAGCTACTATGTTCAACAATGAAAGTTGTGTAATAATATCGGGTGGAAGTGGTGAAGATATGAATACCAATGTGCATAAACTAGTGTCAATATCTAGCTGACTAGTAGGCCCATGTTGGGTTACGGGACCTATGGATCACAACCAAAGACTCGTTGGGGTTGTGGCCCTCGTATGGTCATGCATGCAATCAAACCCTATTTCTAGGAGTAGTCCAAAAGTCGTAGGCTTGATTAGCAGCTATGTTCAGTGTATTGAGTTGTCCTATTTTCTCAAGTATGTTGCAGGTGTGCGTAAGAATGTTAAACACAAACTTGTGTCAATGTCAATTATTAGCTCTAGCCATTGGGTTGTGGGACCAGGGGATCACAACTATAAGTCTTTTCCTATTGTGGACCATTGATGGTCATGCAAGATGAATTGATTTGCTTTTAGTAAATAAACTATCTATCAAAGGAAATCTAACCTATGTTTTTGGTGTTTTCTCAATATATCGGAACAAAGTAGTAAAACAAGCTAATCTATGGAAAGTAAATGTTTTTGTTCTTTTCTAACTTTTTAGACAATGCATCTAATCTAATAAACAAATTAAATACAAACAATTAGCTAGATGTAGCTAACTATTTGTGCAAGATGTGTGAATCTAAATCTAAAAATCTATTCTAATTCAATCAAAATCCTTCCAACCCTACCTCAGAAGTGAAGAACAAATCATAACCCTAACAGAGCTATTGTTCCCCATAGCTTCCCTAGTAATGTTGAAGAGAAAACTTCCTATTGATTTGATCTACTTGAGATTATCTAGCTAATTGGAATGAACTATTTCTCTACTCTATTTGATATGCAATTAAAATTAACAATTCGTAATTGACAATTTGATAAACAAAGAAAACAAATACACAACTCCAACCTGGAAGAGCAAGAATCTTGGAAAATCAGTAGTATCAGTATTATCCCCTCAGTTATTTCCTTTCTTTCTCTGAGTGTTCATGTGAGTCCAAGGGATTGGGAATGCAAAGAACAACAACAAGAGGATGACACTTGAGCAATGACAGCTTGGAAGTAATCTGGATGCAATGCATGTAGAAGAGAGATAACACAAGAGATCTGAGCTTGGCTATGCAATTCCTAGTGAGATTATGGAAAAAAACAATACAAGATACACAAAATTCTTAGTCCCTTTTTCTTGAATACAAGCATGGAATATATAGGAATGGAGGCTAGGAGGTTACTTCATGCACAAGGAAAGAAGAGGTAGTTCCAACTAATTAAATCTTATTTAAAATAGAAGGAGCAAGGAGAACCAAGCAAACAAAGCTAATTTTAGCCAATTCGGCTCATAGATGCATGCAAAAAGAAAACTTAAGTGAACTGTCACATGTTTAAAACATGTGTGAAGAATCTGGAAAAAAGGGTAGGACCGTCACCCTGTGTAGGGTGGTGGTTTTAGGACCGCCACCCTAGGCTGGGTGGTGGTCCCAGCAAGGTGGCAAAGGCCAAAACAAGCACAGAAAGAGGTGGGGAGATGGAAAAATGCATGGAAAAGTTAAGTAAGGCTATCTAGGCTACAAATATACACTGCGAATGGGTTTTGGAGCTCGAACACCTTCTTGAAAGGATTTTGAATCATCATTGGGGATTCTTGTAACCATTTTTCGAAAATGTAGCACATGTAATTTTGGGTGTACATATTTCCCCCTCGGAGAAGCGTCTTAGCCATGAAAAGGTGTAAAATGTAGAGTCGAGTATGGCATTCCTGAAATGGGGAGTTAGAAGCTATACCTGACATGCCTGTGTGTTGAAATGTCACCATCCAAACTCCCACTTCCTATAAGAAGAAAAATAAGAATCAAGTGTAGATAGATAAAATATCAAAAAATAAACACTAAATCAAAATGACAAGAGGACTTACCATTTGTGGGGATGTAGAAATATACCTATGCCAACGCTCCAGCCCTATAAACACATACACTCAAAATAAGTTTAAAATTATATATATGACATATATATATATATATATATATATATATATATATATCGAAACAAACTCATTTTTCAATTCATTTGTGTATTGTTGATTTGGTGAATTTGGAGCTCTATGGACCCACGTTGACCATTTTTGACATGAATACAGCCAAAATGACCATTGTGAGATAGTGATCATGCCTCCATGAGTGGGAGATCAGCCGGTGCATTCTCGGGTTAGTTATTTCATCTTTTGTCTTTTTGTGCCCTAAATATTAAAATGTTGAAAAGTTCACCTAGGGGGACATTTTCAAATTTTCTTGTTTCAAATGAGTCCTTAGGGGGGGCGCCCATAGGGCATTCTTTTATTTTTCTAGAAATGGTCAATTTTTTTCATTTTTGGGCATTTTTGGGGTTAAGGGCATGTTTTGGGAAATCGGGTTAGGACCGCCACCCAAGATAGGGTGGTGGTCACGGGACCGCCACCCTGCACTAGGTGGTAGTTCTAAACAAAATGTCTAAAATGCACCTTAACTTGATTTTTTTGTGTTTTCAATATTTTTCTATGTTTTTGATGAGCTTATCATGTGATGTACATTACTAACTTTCTCTTTTCTCATGTTTTGGTGAAAGAAGAAGGAGGAATACATATGCTGGAGCAGAGAGAGAGAGAGAGTGTGATTGGCTCCCTAGGATTTTGGATCAGCTGACCACCAGAATGAGACTGATCTTCTTCAGAGGGCCGGTATTTGGAGGATTGCATGGGTGCCCCATGTCACTCTGCTCCAGTCATATTCTATGTGACTTATTTTCCTATTGGGATGCAGACTGGAAAACACTTTCCGATTTCCAGGCATTCAGGGTGAGTGGACCATCACCTTAGAGGATGTATACCATATTCTTGGGCTCCGATACTTGGGAGGAGACTGACATTGGAGATAGCGGGGTCAGGGCCATGATGACATAGTGGGCCACATATATGGGGGATGCCCTTGTTTCATCTGGGCTCAAGAAGGGAATGAAGGTTTGGTCCATTTCTACTGCTCCCATTCCTATCCTTGGAAAGCCATCATGGGTATCCTATCCTCGAGACTGATCGAGGACAAAGGAGGAGATACACTCTTATACTATTGGGCTCCCATCATTGCACAAATCGAGGGTCATGGCCATAAGTATGCATGGGGGTAGATATTTAGGGACTACCTACCATGATTTATATAGGGTAGTTAGATTGCTAGGGACATTGTTGAGCCACCCCACTCTTGTTATGAGTTGGGTTTATGAGTGTTTCATCCCCTATGGCAGGGGAGTACTAGTGTTAGATCCAGGGGCTATTCGGGAAGCTAGATGGATAGGTATGTTAGTACTTAGGATGCCACATCAGCCTAGTGGCTTCCCTTGACTATGGTAGACATGACTGCTACACCCTACCAGGACATGGCAGGGATATGGGGAGTGGAAGTTATGATGGTGGTGGCTTGCTCTTCCATGAGTCAACTAGTTGACAAAGCGAGGGAGATTAGAGACTCACCCATTTGACCGGGTACCTTAGTAGTTTGGCCTTCCATACATTGATGTGCTCCCTCCCATCACTCTAGTTTATAGGACTATTAGGAGGCTCGGAGGGGTCCTAGAGGGGATCTTGGTTGGATAGTGGTTACTCTGGCATGCCTATTGTAGTTAGGTGGTGTGGTGGTAGGCTCGGATGGGAAGCTAGTGCCCCTCGAGCACCTTTACTTAGGATTGCGGTTGTTCTGCTCATAGGGGAGGAGGATGAGCTGATTGATTTGGACTCCAAACTTGAGGAGGATACGGGAGATGATATGGAGGGGAGAGTGGAGAGAGAGAGAGGAGGAGGATGAGGGGTAGGACCTTTTAGAGGAGGAGGAGAGTGACCCTGAGTGGCATGACACTCAGGAGATCCTCAGAGCAATGCATGAGGAGGCGAGCAGAGAGGTAAGAGAGAGAGACACTGGTCTCGGAGGAGACATTTGGAGAGGATGATGAGTCTGTGATTGGACAATGTCACACCTCTAGATTTGGTGAGGCTCCCATGCGCACCAGCAAACACTGCTGCAAGTAGTAGCCACTGATCCCACATGGATTCCTAGAGACTGAGTATGTTTGATACTCCTTTCAATTTTTCTATTGATTTTTGTATGTTAGCTTAGTATTCTCCTTTTGACTTGCATTCTGTGATTTTCTAGCTCATTTATATCTCTTTTTTTGTTTTTTTTTGTAGCATCTACACATGAGTGGTGAGAACTCATTTATCGGGTGTGTGTGGACACCCTATTGATCCCCTCGGGGAAGACTCGAGCTGAGTTGACTATGGATTCAAGACATCCCTTAGCCACGGCTGACATACCAACGTGTTCACTCCATCTGGAAGGTGGTGGAGATAGTGACCTCCCTTTGTACCTAGGTAGCTAGATATGAGACTATTAAGCACCTGATGAGGTAGAGCCACTCTCACAGTGAGGCTATGGGAAGTGAGGCACCACCATGAGCACTCACACCATTCAGTCCATTCTCACTGCCATTGTAGCAGCCATAGCAAGAGCCCTAGATGTGGTCGTGCACCATCCGAGGGATCCCACAGGATTGATCAGGCCATTGGGCCTTTATTGTTTTGAGACCATTTTCTCATATGATTCTTTTTTTTGTATCTTTCGGGCTCATTGTGAGCATTTTGACCATGCCTAGTGCATGATGACATTGTATACAAACTTGATCTACTATGATATATACAAACTCTATTTTTGGTTTGGTATTCCATTGTATCTGAGTTGACTCTCTTTTGGCTTATCTCTCATGTGTACTCTAGATGTTTAGAATTTCCACTTTTCAATGCTTTTTAGAATGTATGCAATGGATGTGAAATGATAACAAAATGATTTTATTTTTGTATTTCATAATGTTGATATATGATGATGTGAACACAATGTGATGTTTGAATTTTAGTTTCCTTAAGCAACCTTGATACCTCATATTGTTTTGGAAAAATGTGGTGACAAAATGATATGATAAGAAGAATGAACTTTCCCCACTCCTAACTCCACGCAACTAGTAAGATGTGAGGGCTCATCACCGAGAGCCAGAAAAGGGCACAAGTTATGAAATTTGTTGAATGGTAATGATGAGGGAAAGACAATGGTTTGACAAGACCAAATTGAGACACTACAACCTCACCCTACTCAAGTTACCTCATAGCTTAGAATGTGAATTGCTTTGTAGTTTATCTAGACTTGGATCCATAGATGGCCACTTGGTTGAAAAATATGGGTTTGGGGTTTTAAGCTCTTTTGGAATTTTGGACATCTAACTCACTTTGTTTTTTATTTAAGAACTCACAACATTTGGGAGAATTATTTGTGACTTTCAAGTTTATCAATGAGACCCCCTACTCCTTGCCCCATGCTACCAAGAGGAAGCATGGGCTCATCACCAAGGACAAGGAATAGGTGAGTAAGGGAATTTCTCTCCTTTCCCAACCCTACATCACTAGTAAGAGATGTAGGCTCAACACCGAAGGTTGGTAGGGAAAAGAAATGTAAAAAAAAATTTTTTTGTGGATTTGCATTTGACTTACTTATCTAGACAAAATGTTTAGTATGTTCTTATTTCCAAAGAGATTTTCATGGGATAGATGTGACACCATGAAGCTTCTAGAACAAACTATAGGAAAAGACACCTAACCTAGAAAGAAACTATAAGTAGAACCAAGTATGCAGGCCTTGGTATGATCATGGTCAAAACTTTGTCTTATCTTGCTTGAACTGATGAGATGATTAAAAATAATTGATGATACTATGAATATTTGAAGAGATATGATCTGAATGTTTTGCCAATGTTTTTAGAAGTTTTTAGGAGTTTCCATAAGAATAAATCCCTTGATCACAAATTTTACAAAATGAACAGGTGGATGAAAATGCAATGTAGATGTAATAATGTACATATGGAAATGTTGGTGGATCATGCGTAGTACCTCTTTAGGTGAAGAGAGTTCATGGATTCACTAAACTCCTCACCTTCTAGTGTACACAGGTGAAATGCCCCATTTTTGTAGTCTTCTACTACTCGATATGGACCTAACCACCTAGGTCTGAATTTCCTTCCCTCCGGTATTTTTGTCTATCTAGATATCGAGTCTTAATACCAAATCTCCTTCGTAGATCTCACATTCGTAAACCTTCTTATTGTATTACCAAGCCATCCGGTCAAGCGTAAACATGTTGTGTTTTTTGGCATTCAATCTAGCCTCATCGAGACTTTCTAACTGGGAGAGTCATGCTTCTCGATAACCCTCCTCCCCTAGGATCCCATGTAGTGAAATAGAGACTAGGTATTTTGAACTTCAAAGGCAAAAAACCACCTCAACACCAAACACTAAAGAAAAGGGGTTTCCCCCATTGGTGTTCTAACCGACATTTGGTAGGCCCACAAGGCTGGAAAAATATTTAGGTGCCAATCTGTTTATTCTCCTTAATGGTTTTGAGAAGGATGGCCTTTAACGTCTTATTTGTAGCCTCAAGCTTGTCCATTAGCCTGAGGATAGTAGAGAGAAGCTGTGTGATGACTTATTTTGAACTTTGTACACAACTCACACACCTCATCATTTTTGAAAGATGTCCATTATCAGAAATAATGACTTATGGCACCCCATACCTACAAATGATCTAGTTCAGGATGAACTTAGTGATTACAAGAGCTAGGTATGGTGGTAAGGGGCATGGCTTCTACCCACTTGGTAAAGTATTTGTGGCCGTGATTATGAAGTTATGGCCATCATTGATGAGGGAGAGAATTTCCCTATCAAATCTAGGCCCCATGTGGAAAAGGGCCATGGGGTTGTGATTGGTTACAAAGCTTGTGTTAGTATATGGATCTCATGAGAGAACTCTTGACATTTGTGGCATCATGCACAAATTCTACTATGTCATGCTCTAGAGTGGGCCAGAAGTAGCCCATCCGATGTATTTTTAAGCAGTGGCATGGCCACCAAAGTGACCTCCACATACCCCACTATGTGACTCATAAAGAATATTTTGGGATTCTTTGGCATCAACACATCTTAACAACATTCCATCAAAGGCTCTACGGTAGAGAGCACTTGTTCCAAAATAATGTACTTAGTAGTAAATGACATGTAACCACCTTCTTTGTTGTGATGTTTCCCCTTCTTTGGGTATGTGTGGTCCATGATGAAATTGACAATGTTGGTGTACCAAGGACATAGAGATAGGGGCCTGGTCTCGAAAAAATACATGCACTCATCGGGAAAGTCTAAATCTACCAAATCACCCCCATCCAATGGATTTCAACCAACCAATCTGCAATGATTTTTCCCTTAATGGATTTTGATTTACAAATGTTAGTTCAAACTCACCCATTAAGGTTATGAAACACCCGACCTTTTTAGACAAGGATCCTTACATGAGGAATGTCCACAAGTGGTCTGTCTTAACAATAACCCTTATTTCTTGATTCAACATATAATGCCTTAAACATTTTTTTCAAAACTATGGCAAGGCATTCCTTTTCTACCTATGTATAACATGTTTCATAATCAAGCAACATCGACTAATGAAGTAAACTACACGTTCTCATTTATCATCATCCTCTTGAGCCAACATGTAGGCTAGTGAAACATCCATAGCTCATGAATACAAGATCAATGGGTGATCTGATCTAGGTGGCATTAGTGTGGGAGGGGACAAAAAAATTGTTTAACTACCTCGAAGGCCTCATTGCATTCTTCCATCAATCAATGCTATAATCCTTTTTCAACAAATTGTTGATGGGATGAATAACATAGGTCAAGTTAGGGATGAACCTTTGGATTGCACCAAGTTTCCCAAGAAAAGATCTAATACCAGACTCATCGATGGTGGAACCATTTCTAACACAACCCAAATTTTGGTTGGGTCGACATCAATCCCTCGTGAAGATATAATGTAACCTAGAAGCTTGCCTCTGTTATGCCGAATACACATTTCTCTAGATTTAATGTGACACTCGTATTCGATTAAGCATGAAAGAATGATATGAAGCACTTCTAGGTGATCACAACACTTCCTAGCCTTGGCCAACAGGTCATCCATGTATGATTCCACAATCTTATGAATAAGATCATGGAATATGTATGTCATCTCGTTGGTATGTGGCGCCAACATTCTTAAGACCGAATGGCATGACAACATAGTAGTAGGTTCCCCAAGGAGTTATAAATGTAGTTTTAGCTTGATCCTCTTTGGAGATTTTGATTTGATTATATCCAAAAACCCATCCATGAGAGACAACAATTCAAATCTAGTTGTTTGCATCAACAATAACATCGATGGATGGTAATGGGAAATCATCTTTGGGGAAAGCTTTGTTAATGTCCCAAAAGTCTATGCAAATATGAATCTTTCCATTTATTTTTTTAGAGAAAGGGATGATATTAGATACCCATTGTGAATAATCGACTGGCTTGATGAATCCCACCTGGAGAAGTTTCATTACTTCTTCTTTCACCATAAGGGCCACTTTTGGCTTCATGGGTCTTGAATTTTTCTTAATTGGCTTTGCATCCGGTTTGGATGAGATTGTGCACCATGATATGTGGTGTAATTCCTGTCATTTCTTTGTAACTAAACACAAAATCCTTTTGATGTTCTTTGAGGATCTGGGTATGTATTTCCACCTCCTCTGGAGTTAAAGAGGATCCTAGTTTCAAAATATTTGGTTCTTCCTCTATTCCAATGTTTATATCAATCATTCCCTTGATTAAGGAGGCATTTCCCTCCTCAAACTTAGGTGGGTGGGGAGAGGTAACTCTAAATCCCCTTCTTCTTCTACCTCGTAAATCTCAAGACCCCTTCCCGGGGAAGATTTGATCATGGGATTCACAAAATAAGAAGAGGAACATGAAATCAAGGAAAGGTCTATCTCGTGGTAGGTAAGATGTAGTTCCGCCAAAGCGTTTAAATAACTTAAAGTTGATTCATCACTATTAAATGCTCTCTGAACAATCAAAGTTGACTCTTGGTTTCTACTATGTATGTCAACATTGGGGTCATTGGTGCTTTACGAATCAAGGGTTCAAGTGTGAATTGAAACCATGAAGTTGGTATCTTCCAAGTCACTACTTGGGGTGAAGTGTGAAGCAAAAGTTGCTATAGAATCTATGAGAAGGTTTTGTTCATGTGGAACTACTTCAATTGAGATGAAATCAAACTCTTTTTTAGACCTAGCACTGTTGTTTTGTAAAGTTGTAGATGCTCAGCTCTAGTCTCATATACTTTGGATATCTGATTTGTGACTAGTTGTGAATCACCCAACACCCTAATATTGAGGATCCCATCCTCTTAGCTAATGAGGCCTAATAGGAGAGCCTCATATTCAGCCCCATTGTTTGTGCATTCAAAATTCAACTTGAAAGAAAAAGGTAGAATCCTTCCTTTGGGTGAAGTAAGGATCGTGCCTACCCCAGTGCCAAAGTGACACTTGGCTCCATCAAAATGGAGAGTCCAAAACTACTCGGAAGAAGATGGAAGTTGAGTCCTCCTTTGTACCTTCCCCCTTTACCTTGGTTACCTCAACCATGCAAACCTCATCTGCTGGAAGGGAACCGAGTCCCAAGGCATGTCCCATACCCATAGAATCAAAGGGGAGGAGAATAGGAAAATCCTTCTCTAATAGCTGAAAATATTTTTGTGGTTCCTAGTGACACTATCTCTATAATAACATTTTCATCCTTGACCATTGGAATGCCTTCGATCAAACCCATGACTTCTAACTCCATTGTAGGAACTAGTTTTTCTTTTGGTACCATGCTTGTAGGTTTGTTTAACTGGTTTGTGGGAAGCTCAAATTCAGAGTGGACCCTGGCCTTTTCTTTAAGTTGGCCAAATGTATATCAAAGGGTTTTGGATCACCTTGTGCCACAAAGAATTTCCCTAAATGCAAGAATTTGACCTCTAGAATAGAGTGGAGGGGATTTCCTTCATGTGGTGGATCCAAGGATGGCTAAGGATCATATTATAGTTGGTTTCCTAGTCTATAATATAAAACTCAAGTGAGTACCATCTTGGGCCCGAGAGTAACCGATAATACTATGGTTTTGATGAGGTTTCCTTGAGGCTATCATAGCCCCTCAGTGTGTTTTCATGTCGAGGAGAAATTGGTCTCCCCATACCCTAACTTCTGAAGAAAAGAGAAGGGGACTATGTTAACTACTGCCCCATCATCGATCATTACACATTTTACATAGTTATTGTAAATCCAAACTTGCAAAAACAAAGTTGGGTCACCCCTATGAGCTATCTCAACATCCGTGGGCATCTTACTGATGTCAAACATGAACCCAATATCTCTCTCTAGGCTGCCCTAGAGGACTAACGTCAAAGTCTATGTGATTTATTGTGCCTCTGGTGGAGGGGTAACATTAATCAAATGGCCGAGACCTAGCACTTCTAACAAGAGAGCATCTCGATGAGTAGGGAATTCTTTAGTAGATCCAAGAAGGAAATGTGTGAAAAGGTCTTGGTTAGATCATTGATTAGATCATAAGCCCCTACTAGCTTTCTTAGTGTATCATGAGCATTTTCTGACATAACCGGATAAATCGGGATTGTCTATATAGAATAATCCTTGGTTCTTGTAGTAGCGTTAATTTGGGGTTTGACATCTAACTCTACCAATCCCACAATCTTCATTTTTGGTGACCATCCAAAGGGGGTGCCACCTATGGGTTTGACAAAGTTGAAGCTTCATGATCATGAGTCCCTATTACAATACCTTTATTCAAACCATTGGGATCTAATCTACCATCCTTTGGATGTGTGGGGAGAGGATCATTGAAGATTCCTAGTGGTGTGTTCTATGGAGATATTGGTCCCATGTATGCATTTTGAGTGGGTGTTGTTGGGTTTTCCAAAAACATGTCAACAAATAATTATCTTTGGTCCTCTGGAAAATGCTGTAAAAACTTGTTACAATCATGAAAGTTCTTGCATCATGCCCATGAACCCTATGGAAACCACAATATAAGTCAGGGTCGTAATCTCGAGGCCTTTGGTTTGTTCCTGTTGTGGTCCAAAACTACGGTTATTGTTTTTGTTGTTGATTGTTATAATTAAAATTTTGAAACCCTTGCCCTTGGTTTTGGAATTGGTTAGGATACCCCCAGGTATTGACTAGGGCTTGGGGTTGGTGTTTGTCTCTGTTGTTGAGGTTGTTGTTATTGTTGTTGAGGATGATTAAAATCCACAACATTTACCGAGGGTGAGAAATTTTTGTTTCTCTGATTGTTTCCATTATTATTGTTGTTATTTGTAGCACATGTATTGGTAGGATTAACAACATTAGGATTTTTGGGCTGGTCAGTCACACCATCGGTCGTGACTCCATGATTCTTATTAAGGATCTTTGGTCCTTGATTGTTGTTTGTGTTGTTGGAGTAACCAGGATTATTTTGATTGGGAGTGACTAACTTCCCATTTTCTCCATAGGTCTTACGACCACTGTCAATGGCCACTTGGTTGATCCGAAGAGCACCCTCTAGCACCTCTTCATAGCTCCTTAGTGGGAAATTTTGAACCTCTTCCTTCATCTCTCTATTGAGAGAGTGAAGGAACAAATCACAAAGTTCATTTGATCCATATTTGGAGCACTTGAGAGGAGTAGAGAACTTGTCACCACCTTTGAATAAAGTGGGCTACAGACTCATTGTGTTCTTACTTGATATGAAGGAATTCCCCCGATTCTGTTCTCAAAAGCTTGTTCATATCAAAATATTTGATAAAATCTGATATGAGTTGCTTGAATGAGTGTATTGAAGCCTCGTATCCTATAGTACTAGTTGAGAGAAATACCTTCTAGTGTCTTAGGGAAAATTTTTCACAATGACTGTGTCCCATGGGAGTAGCTCTCGAATGGCCATTTGCATAAGCCTTGATGTGGGCATTAGGATCACCCTCCCCTTTGAACTTTGGAAGATCAAGGAAAGGGTCTCGGGAGCATGACTATCTGAATGGAGAAATCTAGGGGTTCCTTGAGATATTAGAATAGGTTCCCATTTGTATGTTTCCACCATTGAAGATCCTTGTTGGGGAGGTGGGGGCTGCATTGGTTGCTAAAATGGGACAACATAGACATTTGGTGGGGTGCATATGGCATCCCCTGTGGTTGTCCATATGGACCTGGGTAGGTATACATGTCCCCCTGTGGAGATTTAGAATACATGTGTACATAGGGGGTTGATTACCTTGATATGGAATCAAAGGCATGAAGCTAGGGAACATTGCATTTCTCGGATGGTATGGCATTTGAGAATGCACTTTTGGCTAGTGTGCCTTTGTAGATATCCATATGTGGCTTGGGGGGGCATACCCAAGGTGCCCGTCCCCATAAGTAGATCTCATGGTTTTGAATATTCATGTAAACTGGAGGATTCTTGTGTAGTAGGCATTTTCCATAATTTATGGGTAGGAAGGAGTTTCGTGCTTGCCCTACATATGAATTCTACATATTTTGGGAAAGCTCTAACTCTTTGAATTTGTTTACCAAATCTGAAATGACATCACCCATTGATGGGGTGGTGCCTTGCTTAGGCACCTTTGTTGAACCCTCGGAGGTGGTTGAGGAGTATGGTATCCTACTATGAATTGTTCATGATGTTGCCACCCCTCATTGGCTATATTGTTAGTTGGTGGTGGGGTAGTGTTATTTTTTGAAGTAGGACATCACCTTGTCCTTGCAACCTATCAAAATATTGGTTCATGTTCTGGAAGTTTTGTTCACTCCTAGCATATCATGCTAAATACTCCTCATCTAGATGGGGAGTTGATCGGATTGCATGCTAATGGGATGTCGAAACAATACCCGAGGAGATGAACTTGCTTCACTAGTGAATGTCATGTTATTTGAACTTGATTGTTTGAGGGGATAGGTCTGAGTGACCTGATCAAGTTCCTCAATACGTATAAAGAAGAACCGACATTGGTTCCCTGAAGCAGAGGGTTTTGAGTGGATGAGCGGTTGTCCGCCCATGTTGAAAGTGAAGGTGATTGTTGTGGTATACTTGATTGGTAATGGTACATGTCAAAACCTGGGATGGGTTGACCATACTCATCATATCCCGACATATTCGGGGTATAAGAATACCCACAGAATAAAGGATGGATGAAGAAAGTGGAAATGTTTAGAGACTAGCTCTTCACGTTGGGTTCACCAATTTTATATGATAGAAAATCAACACGTGACCTTCTTCGCACCCGACCTCCCGAGGTCGTGCCATGAGACAGCCGGTGTGGAATTGAAATGGAAGTGAAAGTGATGGTGGTGATCAAGCTAATTGGGAAACCTTATGTCTTGACACGTAATACTAGAATCTATGAATCTAAGGAAAATAATGCTCCTAACTTGAAGGGGTGTGATGGTATGGTCTGATATGATAGCTACTCAGAGACTCCAATCGATGTCTAGTTCTACCGAGATTCTATTGATTGGTTGTGGAATACATGGAAAGTAACCTGTAGGTGCCTCGTATGGGTTTCTAGACAAGGTCATGGAAGTGAAGACAAGAGGTGTAGTGGAGCTGCAGGGACTATGGGTGATTTTCTGGTCTTGTCAGAAATTCTTAGCCTGATCGGATGTTATGTTCAACAATGAAAGTTGTGTAATAATATCGGGTGGAAGTGGTGAAGATATGAATACCAATGTGTGTAAACTAGTGTCAATATCTAGCTGACTAGTAGGCCCATTGGGTTGTGGGACCTATGGATCACAACCAAAGACTCATGGGGTTGTGGCCCTTGGATGGTCATGCATGCAATCAAACCCTATTTCTAGGAGCAGTCCAAAATTCGTAGGCTTGATTAGCAAGCTATGTTTAGTGTATTGAGTTGTCCTATTTTCTCAGCATATGTTGTAGGTGTGTGTAAGATTGTTAAACACAAACTTGTGTCAATGTCAGTTATTAGCTTTGGCCCATTGGGTTGTGGGACCAAGGGATCACAATTGTAAGTATTTTCCTATTGTGGACCATTGATGGTCATGCAAGATGAATTGATTTGCTTTTAGTAAATAAACTATCTATCAAAGGAAATCTAACCTATGTTTTTGGTGTTTTCTCAATATATTGGAACAAAGCAAGTAAAACAAGCTAATCTATGGAAAGTAAATTTTTTGTTCTTTTCTAACTTTTTAGACAATGCATCTAATCTAATAAAAAATTAAATACAAACAATTATCTAGATGTAGCTAACTATTTGTGTAGATGTGTGAATCTAAATCTAAAAATCTATTCTAATTCAATCAAAATCCTTCCAACCCTACCTCAGAAGTGAAGAACAAATCATAACCCTAATAGAGCTATTGTTCCCCACAGCTTCCCTGGTAATGTTGAAGAGAAAACTTCCTATTGATTTGATCTACTTGAGATTATCTAGCTAATTGGAAATGTTTCTCTACTCTATTTGATATGCAATTAAAATTAACAATTCATAATTGACAATTTGATAAACAAAGAAAACAAATACACAACTCCAACCTGGAAGAGCAAGAACCTTGGAAAATCCAATAGTATCAGTATCTGTCCCCTTAGTTCTTTCCTTTCTTTCTCTGAGTGTTCATGTGAGTCCAAGGGATTGGGAATGCAAAGAACAACAACAAGAGGATGGCACTTGAGCAATGACAACTTGGAAGCAATCTGGATGTAATGCAAGTAGAAGAGAGATAACACAAGAGATTTGAGCTTGGCTATGCAATTCCTAGTGAGATTATGAAAAACAATACAAGATACACAAAATTCTAAGCCCTTTTTCTTGAATACAAGCATGGAATATATAGGAATGGAGGCTAGGAGGTTACTTCATGCACAAGGAAAGAAGAGGTAGTTCCAACTAATTAAATCTTATTTAAAATAGAAGAGAAAGGAGAACCAAGAAAACAAAGCTAATTTTAGACAATTGGCTCACGGATGCATGCAAAAAGCAAACTTAAGTGAACCGTCACATGTTTAAAACATGCATGAAGAATCTGGAAAAAAGGCAAGGGCATGACCGCGCCTATGCAGTCGATGGTGACGATGCCCTGATTTGAGAAACAACCCCAAAATAAGGCGGCTGAGTCCACTAGATGGCCAAAAAAGCATGGAAAAGAGGGGGAGATGGAAAAAGCTAAGGACTTCTGAAAGGATTTTGAATCATCATTGGGGATACTTGTAACCATTTTCCTGACAATGTAACACGTGTAATTTTGGGTGTGTACAAGTGACCTTTTATAATCCTTTTGTATATGAATATATTGATTGCACTCATAAAAATAACCATGAAACAAACTTGCATTAGATTTCCTAACGAGTTTTTATTTATGATGTTGATCTTACTTACACTAACATCCTTCTTTTGATCTTAATTTGAATTAGAAACAACATATTCTTGTCTTGTGTCATCATCCTTTAGGTCTCCCTTGAAACCAAGGCCTTTTCTATCACCCAAATCCTTCAAACTACTCAATAGATCATTTCGATCCTTAAATATCTTCTCCACCTCCTCATAGGTCTTCAATCTTCTAGATACATACTCCAATTTTTGATTTAAGGACCTCATCTCACCTTCAAACATTATACAATCATCCTCTTTAGAATTTAAGGCTTTTACTTCAGTATTGAGCTTGACACACTATTTTTATTTTCCTTTTAGAGTTTTTGTCACTAAATCAACTTGAGTTTTATACTCTTTGATGATTTATTGATGCTCAAAAATCATAAAAATATTATGTTCTTCATATACCTTGACCAAATACTCTATAATTAGGTTTTTATTTCTTTAACACATTAATTATTTTTTAGTCTTAGATGATTTCTCTTGAACTTTTTCCAACTTGGCCTTTTCTTCTTCAAAGGATCACCTCAAGCTTGTTAAGATTTCTTTAGAGGCCCTTCTCTCGATACCAATTCTTGGAAGAATAATAAATGAAAGGGATGAATCATTGAGTAATATAACTTTCATTGAAATTAGTATTTACATCCATTAAGCATTCCATTAAACTTAACCATTTAACAATTAACCATGCATTCAAAACATAACCATAAATGAGAAAGTAAGAACATAAGACACATGAAAACTAGATATAAGTGGGAAAACTCAATAGGAAGATAACATACTAATTTTTTTATTACATCCATGTTTAAAATTTAGTTGAGCATCAACTCAACAATGAGTACCAAACCCTAGGTTTAGTGAGGCACCAACCCCTAGATTTAGTAGAGCAAAAATCTATAAGTAGGTACCAACTATTGGACCCCTAAATTAACTAAGTACCTAAGGCATGAAACTTGGTGGCACATACAAGCAAGGTGCAAAGGCATACGTCGAGTTATTTATTAGTGATGCATGAAGGATCACACCTAGGTAGGATGGATTCATGAATTTGTGAGTTTTTTACAACATGAAAGAACACATTTAGGGAATGAGTGAAAAAGTGACCAAATACGAGATATGGATAAGCTATGAAGACTTACAACTCAATGAAAGGATATTCCAGGAATCAATACGGTTATCAAAAAGGATAACATGCCATGTTTTTTTGTGGATTAGCTGGTATATGCATGCTAAGGATACTCAATTAGGGGAAACACATGATGAAATTTGACATGTTCTTGGGTAGTGGTAGGAAATCATGAAAGATTCATTTAGGATTTCTCATGTAATGATGGACGGTTAAGAGGATATTCCTAGAGAGTTTCTCATGTGTATGGTTTTAGGAGAGAGGTGTATGCGAGTATGGAAGTAAGAAAGGAACATAGTTATAAAATATATGTAATGTGTGATGATGATGATCTTTGTAATGAGTCGAAGATATGTTACTATAAATATCTTCATACATGGAACTCTTTTGATGTAATCTTGGCCTTTGTATTTTGGAATATAAATATGATGAAGTGATCCTGAAGAAATTATGTGATGAATATAGATCTGTAAAATTCCTTTTTATGTTCATGGGTATATTATTAGTTTTCTTTATGATAATCACGATTTATCTCTACTTCCATTATAATATGATCATGTTATCTTATGTTCTAGTGTATTAGATTAGGAGTTGGTGCTTACATTTGGATGTAAAGAATGGTCGTGTCATTCCTTATTTGTATAAAACCCTATTATTAAGGAAGAAAATTTTCACAAAGCTCACATAAAGGAGGGGCTTAGCACTGTGAACACCTTGGGTGAGCTACTAGACTAGTCTCGATGATGTGCTAACACGCTTGGGGTTGATTGGTGAAACATGAGGTGAATAGAGACTACATTTTGGTTTTTTACTGGGACCTCTTTTCAAAGTTGTTGTGAGAATGATGTATGATGACAAAGCAAGTGACCTTGGACAACGTCGATACCTAGATTAAAATAACAAAGAATGAGTTTTCTTAGAGCTTCAGATCTTGGATCCGAGTTTGATGTACGAAAATGGGTGGATGAGAACCTGTATCATGAAATCTATGAGATATTATTATGTTTTTTCCAGTAGATTTTTATGAATGGCTATCAACATATGCATCAAGGAAAATTTGGTACCATAAACCTCATGTTTGGAACCAGGAGGAATATCAGTGGTTACATGATGTCGATATGACTTGGACCCATGTTGTTGATCACTGGTGAAGTAGAGTGCTAACTATTTATACCCGAAATATGTTATTTCTACATATTCTTTCCGGAGATTACCGACTTCAAGTTCTTGAGGGAGCCTAGAGGATCATTCCTACATGTTATTCTACTAGCAATCAAGGTCTTGGTCATTAATTTGAGTTTATAAGGCTTTCCCACTATTGGATAAACTCCACGATAGGCATGAGGCACGAAAAGCTGGTGTGGTAGAAGGATGATAGACCTCATGGGAGAAATAGAGAGAGAGGAGGGGTGGCTCAATTATAATGAAGATCGAGAGAGGGAGTTGACAAGATAACGTGAAGCTACATGAGTGATGGATTTATGGAGGTAGACCTTATAAGAAGGATTTAAGGTTCACACACGGGACGTGGAACATGAGCGATGCCTGAGCTACCCATCTTGGAAAATGTGGAAGAGAAACCCCTAAGTTTTTGGAGAGAGCTCATCATATAAAGAAAGGATAAGAGTTGTAGGTGCACATCTTAACCCACATATCAACCAGACCCTTTCGCTTATTTTTCCAATTCATGAGATAAGTTTTAATAATCAAGTTTGTATCGGTATTCATAGTCAAGTGACACCTATGAGGTATAATTTTTCATTTGGTACATCTATGAATGCACAGTCATTTCTTATGTTTGGGGGTATTTTGTTTGGAATTTTTTTTGGCAAGTTTTAGGATCACAAGGTTTGAGTATCATGTCTAGGAATGGCATGGGAAACACATTTGGGATTGGTTCAATATCATAGACTATCGGCGTGTAGTTTAGAGTGACAGTGGAGTCTCAGAGGGTGCAACTACGTTAGGTCCCTTACCTATGATAGGTGGAGGATCTTGTGGATCTGGAGGAGTTGAAACTAGTGGATCTAGTGGGTTTGGTGGTGGAGGTAACATAAGAGGGAATCGAGGTCTTAGATTTGGCGGAGAAGGTCCACACACCATCAACAAGTGCTTTATGAGATGTCACTACACTTACATGATTACAAGGGCATTAAGGATGCCACGTAACATGTACACAAGTGTGAGTTACTATTTCGTGTGAAGGGAATCAATGCTCTAGAGAAGAAGGAAAGTAATTATGAAACCATGTTGCAAGGATGTCGACATAGCTGGTATAGGAAGTATGACCCACACCAGACAATGGTGGATTACGTTGTGTTGTATAATGCCTTTTTTGTAGAATTCCACATACTTGAGTTTGAACAGAAAAGAATTAGCATGTTGAAGGAGATTCAACAAGGAATGACAAAGAGTGTGTGTGAGTATAATACACAATTCAAGACTCTCCTATCTAAGTTATCTTATGACATTCACCCTTACAACATGTTCAGTGGTTCATCAGAGGACTGATTACACCATTCAGGAGGGGGCTTTCACAGATTCGTGTGAGTTCTTGGAGGCTACCTTGTGCAGTAAGAATGTAGGAAGCATTGATATAGGAGTTAGTCCATTCCTAGAATCCCAAATTGTTGTAATGGAGAAACAGCTGAAGAAATTGTCAACAAACATGGCTCATGAGACTCACATTGGATTATGGTGTATGGCTTGTTAAGTGGAAGGGCATACAAGGGATAGTTGTCCTCGGAGATTAGTATGTGCGATGAAAGTAGACTATGAGATTTTCCACGAAGATCATGATGCAAGTAGGTGTTTACTACTACAATGAGAATCCATAAGAATGTGTATTGCTATTGAAAAAAATTCACCTCTACTACTCATGACACCAAGGATTGTAGATTGATTGGCCAAATACATGATGCCATTGATACTGGTGTGCTCTAAACTATAATTTTAAGTAGTTATAAGGATGAGGGCCATCATTATAAAGGGCATGAAAATGGAGGGAGTCATGGAAGAGGATTTTGTGAAGGATTTAGAGGTCATGACAACCATAAAGGTGGAAGAAGTGAGTTCCCACGTGGTTTTTTTTTTTACAACTATGGGTCTACAAAACAATATAAGCGTGAATACCCCGATCTATTACAATTCTCATAGTGTGGAAAGAAACACAAGTATGAGTGCCATAAATTATTTGAACATATGAGCCATCAACATTGAAATGACAAAGGTGCTAGGATGGTAAGTGTGAGGAAAGAAGACTCACATTGGATGCCAAGGGTGGTGCGTGATTTGGAATTGGAACATGTACTAGTGACAATGTGAGTGAGGTTGTGCATGCTAAGGAGATACCAAAGAAGAAATCATTGGTTACTAGGGAAGAGGTGGTGTATGAGAAGTACATAGACCCTTCTCGTTAGAAATAAGTCTATCAAGAAACCATGGATGTGATTCAAATATTACAAGGAGAGATCCAATTCCTAAAGGAGAAATCATGGTAGTTAGAGAAAAGAAAAGCACCGGGCTCCATAGAAGGATATAGATGAAGTCAGGGAGGTATGCAAAATGTTGAGGTAAGATGATATCATCCCTTTACTAGGAGAATGGATACGGGAGAAAGTATCACACACTAGAGGAGAGTGTGAGTGACATGTATTGCACGCTAACCTTCCTCCTCACAACATTGAATATGATAAGGAGATTACCTTGAATGTAGTAGTTGATGGATGGATCAGTAATATTTTGATTGACACGAGCATGGAGTTAATGTTCTCACTTTAGATCTATGGAATAAAATGGGAAGGCCCCTATTATAACCATCCTCAAATGTGTTGTATATGGCTAAAAAGACAGAAATGGACATTAGTGTTTTCAAGGATGCTACTATCACTATTCAAGGGGTGAAATTCACTGGATACTTTGAAGTCTTGGTGCTTTACTTGAGGCGGACAACTTTCCAATGTTACTTAGGTGAACTGGTGCTATAATAAAAATTCTAACTTACATTTCAATAAAGGGGTATATAAGTTCGAGAGAAAGGATGAATGTGTTATCATCCCTTTGATAGATGGAAAGTCAACTCCCTATATTGAGCCCTTGAGAGAAGAAGATATAGGCAGAATCTATGTGTGCACTATCAGGGACCTTGAGGTTGTGCAAATAAAAAAGGTGTTATTTAGTGGAAGGACGCTTAATCTATAAGTGATACAACTAGTGTGGCATGTGAAAATTGGGCACATGGGACATATGAGTTAGTTGGAAGGTAGTTAAGAGGCTCGTGACAAGATTAGCAAAGGTGCACTTAGTCGTGCACGGGAAGAAAGAATTTGCTAAGTTACACTAGGGAAACCAAACCTGATGTTTTCTTGTGAGAAATGGAGACCTAGTGGGGATGTGAGATCAAAAGGAGAAGGATGCTTATATATACTTTGCTTGGGACCACAACACGTTGGTGGGTGAACCTTCGTGATAACCTTATAGAGTGCCATGAGGTGAGAATCATAGTCTCTATTAGGTTTCTCTAAAGCAATGTACCAAATGGGTGTCATTATTCCCTTCATTTAATCAACTCTTGGTTGATGTCATATTCAAACCAGAGGTGTTTTTGAAGCTATATGCAACAAGAATAATCTTAGTGATCTAGTAATTGATTGTAGGTATTTATTATTTTTATTTTCTAAGGGGTTTTTAAAGTGTCTTTAAGATTTCCTGGCCAAAGCCTTATTAAAGATAAACTATAAGAAACTTGCTGAAATAAATAAATCTTCCAGAATTGAACGGGCTGTTGGAAATAAACACACACTTGCATAATGAAACAAATTGGTGGAAATAAACACACTTTTTCATAATGAAACAAATTGCTGGAAATAAATGCACATTGTAGAATTAAACACACTTCTTGGAAATAAACACATGTTTGAAAATTTTTGTAGGAAATAAGAGTTTAATCTACAAAACCTGTAGGGATGACTATGTAACAAATTCCAATTGAAGAATTAAAACTAATTATATAATTAACACTTAACAAATTTACACGAATTGCTTAAAAATATAAATACCAATAAAATAAAGAATCTTGTTTTTTATAGGAGTGGGCCCTTACTCCACTTTGAATCAAGATTTGACAAGGTATGATTATCTAAAAATTAAATGGCTATCTTATTACTAAAATATTTTTGTCTTACAAAGCTTCTTTGTATATCTCTATACCATATATCTCTTATGTATCCTCTCTATCTTTAATCTATCTTCAGTATTTATATATATTTCATCATCTGAAGATGCATTTACAATCATAATTCTCAATAGGTTTCCATCCATCTATAGGTTCTAGTGAAACAAAATAGTGCTCAAAGTAGATGTGAAATTCAGAAACCTTGCTGGACATAAATTTGTTTGGTCCTACATAAGTATTTTAGGAGTATGAAGAATCAATAGTTCGTTGATCTGTTCCTGATTGGAGGGCCCATTAATTGCTCTATCACCATATTTTTTCAAAATAAATATATTCCCATTGATTTTGGAACTTTGGAGAAGTTTTGGAACTAAGGGAAACATTCCGAACTAATTGTGAAAGTTTCGGAGCTAAGCGCAGGAGTTCTAGAACTAAGTCTTTGGAGTTTAAGAACTAATTACGAAGGTTCCGAAACTAAGCGATAGAGTTTTTAGTCTGGGTGATGGAGTTTCAAAACTAATCTTGGAGGTTCCATAGGTAAGCCACATTAAAGCCAATTTTCTAAAAAGGTGTTGGTTTCTTCATACTTTTCTTATTTGACCGAATGTGACTGTTTTATTTCAAAAATGAATTTCCACACTTTGTTAGGAATTACTGATTTTTTAGATGTTAGAAATAAATAAATAAAAAGATCGAAAATTACATCCTAACTTATACTAGATCAAACAAAATACACAAAATGAAATCAAACTTGATTAAAAGGAGAGTAAAATAAGATCATTTATTACACATTGATGAGCCATATTTTGGCCTTATCAGCACCTACTGTTATACAAGACTATCATGAGAAGGAACCCACCTTGTTTCACGTCTAGGAATGTGAGAAGGCCTAGATGGAAGGTGTGGAATCCTTACCACCATATTTATGGGTGCATAATCTTTACTCCACCTTAAAAGGATGTGCACACACATGGTACATTCATTCGGAACTACGCCTTCAAACAGGAGATTGGTAGGATTTGATGATTGATCGCCTTCAAGATTTCAAGTATTTAAGTAATAAACCATTGGTGAATGAGGTGCTAAAGATTGTTAAGTCCATAACTATGGGATATAGTGCCATGGTGGAGGATAGAATACTATAATTGTTGGGAGAACCTAACTTGGAAGTGGGATTCAATGAGAAATAGCCAAAAGAAATAAAACTTCAACGCACTTGCATGGAAAAAGAGAAAAGGAAGTTGGTCTATGTGATCGATGGTAAAGAAGTGGAGAAATTTGATGTTAACCGTACTATGGGTACGTGTGAGGTTATGAATAGTGATGATGAGAAAGTATACGCCTACAATGAACCCCTGAAAACTAAGAAGGTTAACATTGGTTTGGAGGTAGAACCTAAGGAAGCTACTATTGGAGATTACTGGTCAGAAAAGGATGTTTCAAAGATCATCAATCTATTACACAAATTTTAAGATTTGTTTCCACGTGGGTACCATGAGCTTAAGGGAGTTCACCACTCTTTATGAGAGATGTGAATCAAACTAAAGGAGGGTGCACGTCCAATTTGGAAGAGACCGTATTGAATGAATTTGAATATATGCATTAGGGTCAAGGAGGAGATTGAAAAGATGATCACATTAGGCATAATTGAGGTTGTTGAAGAATCATAATGGATAATTCTAATGGTCATCATCATTAATAAGGATGGGAGGATAAGGGTTTGCATTGGTTAAAGGGATTTTAATGTGGTATATGTCATTGAACCTTTTCCAACCCCCATCACTGAGGATATCCTGGAAGGAGTAGCCAGACGTGAGATCTATTCTTTCATAGATGGATTCTAAGGATACCATCAAGTTATAATTGCAAAGGAGGACCAAGAAAAGAAAATTTTCACCACTAAATGGGGAAGTTTTTCCTACACAATCATGCCTTTTAGACTGAATAACACACCTGCTGTGTTTTTTTGCATTATGGTTCAAGCATTTCAAGACTTAATTCATAAGTTTCTTCAAGTCTACCTTCATGATTGGATGATTTATGGACTAGTAAAAGACCATTGTGACAATCTGTGGTTGATGTTTGAGAGATACCAACAATTGAGTATATCTCTCAACATTAAGAAATGTGTTTTCTCTACTCATTTTGGAACCTTGTTGAGACATCATATTTAAGGAAGGCTTGTTGGTGGATCCTACCAATGTTGTCATTATTATGGGATTGGGGAAACCTACCAGCTAGAGTGCGAAGCATGGATTCCTTGGGCATACAGGGTACTAACAAAAATTTATTAAGGGATATTCCAAGATTGCCACACCATTGGAGGGATTCCTAAAGCACAAGAGTACATTTCATTAGGGAGAAGTGCAACATATGACATTTGATACATTAAAGAATAGGATTATCACTGTTCCCATATTACGATTTCCTTCTTGGGATAATCCATTCCATATACATGTTGATGCCTGGATCAAAATTAGAGAAATTTTGGCATAACCTTGTGAGGGAATGTTGATCACCCTCTTTGTTTTACAAGTAAGGAAGTTGACACTAGCAGAGAAGAACTATACTACTATTGAGTGCGAGGCATTGTTGATGATCTACGCGCTACAAAAATTCAGGTAGTATCTATTGGCAACACCCTTTATATTCTACATGGACCACATGGCATTGAATTACTTGGTAAACAAACCCATTTTACAAGGGCACATATGCAGGTGGGTCATATTATTTCAATAGTTTGAGTTTACGGTTGTTGTAAAACTAGGTAAAAGTAACCCAGACCTGACCATTTATCAAGGATCAACTTAGGGGAGGACACACAAAGCGT
Source organism: Taxus wallichiana var. yunnanensis (assembly GCA_018340775.1). NCBI lineage: Eukaryota > Viridiplantae > Streptophyta > Pinopsida > Cupressales > Taxaceae > Taxus > Taxus wallichiana. Next base: position 480,363,637 of record CM031235.1, on the reverse strand, counting down.
TGAGGATATAATTTCAGATGCACAACTATTTATATTGTGACATGTTCCCTCTAAATTAGAGGATATTGCTATGTTTCTCAAAATAGGTATGGCACCGGAAGGAATGAATAATTTAGAGAGAAAATAATTAGCTATACATGTCATGCCCTACATGTTAATTGGTGGAGACTTATATAATTTAGGTTGTGATGAGATCTTACGCCGGTGCATATTAGAGCATGAGCATGCTACAATCATTGAGGAAGCACATGGTGGAATTTCGAAGGACAATATGCTAGAAATTCCACCGCATGGAAGATTTTACTTGTAGGTCTCTTATGGGAAAGCATTTACTAGGATCGTATAAAATTTTGCAAGACCCGTGATCATTGTCGGTGCCTTTGCAAGTAGGGATGAAGAGATGAAATGAATTTGAGGCTGATAGCTAACATTGAACCATTTGAGAAGTGGGAAATTGATTTTGAAGGACCTATTTCACCTTTTGCATGAACGACTAGTTCACGCTACATCATTACTTATACTTATTACTTAATACTTTGGGAAGAGGTAGCACCTACGAAGGATTACAAAATAACAACAATGATAAGATTCCTTTGGGAAAATATTATCAGTAGGTATGGGTGTCTGTTGAGCTTGACTAGTGACAGGGGTAAATATTTTTTTAATGAGGCAGTCAAGATTTTATTCGTAGAGTTCATGGTCGCTCATCAAAAGAATACCCCTTATCACCCTTAAGCTAATGGATTCATTGAGGCATTTAATAATATACTATGTCATAGGTTGACCAAGATTTTTAATGTTGGGAGAAAATATTGGGATGAAAAAGTCTAATCCATACTATGGGTGCATAGGACAACCTATAAGATATTGATCAAGGCCACACCATTTAAATTGGTGTTTGGTGTGGAATTTGTTTAACCAGTAGAGTTTATGCTTCCCTCTTTGTGTATTGTGTGCATTGGAGGATTGGCCAATGAGAAAACATTACAAGAGCACATGGATAAATTAATGTAATATGACGAAAGACACTCACTTACTAGATGGTGTCAAAAGACTGAGAAGGTGAGACAAAAATCACGACATGATTGTCACATTAAAAATAAACAATTTAAGGTTGGGAAGATGGTTTTACTTTATGACTCTAAGTTTTTGTGCCATCTTGGGAAACTCAAATTCCATTGGTTAGGGCTGTATATTATATCTTACATCCTTGATTCAGGCATGTGCCAGTTGCAAGTGCTAGATGGGACAAGGTTGCCAAGATATTTCAATGGGGAGTAGGTGAAGCCCTACTATAAATAAGGCTTCTATGTGTTTATAAATAAGGTAGTATTTCCAATTAGATTAGGTTTCCTTTAATTCTTTTCCCTTTTGGTTGTTTCCTTTGTCGTCATTTTTTGGGTTTTACATTGTGCATTGGTGTGCCAGTAGCTAATTACATTGTAAGAGATTCTATGCACAGAGGACCACACATACATTTTTTTGTGGAGTGAAGTAGCAAATATGTCAAATATGTTTGACAAATTATTTTGAAAATGGACTAATGGGAATGATTAGTGCAAAGGTAGAAGAATGAGTAGAATGATGGTTAAGGTGTTTGAATTCATGTGGTTATGAAGGTGTGTTGAGAAAGGTTTAAAGACCACAAAGAAGGGAAAGATCACACAATATAACATAAGGTAGGAAATACCATGGGGAACTACTTAGTGGAAAAAATATAGGTTATGTACTTTGGTACGGCGATGCACAAAGGAGGTCCATGGCAGTGAAGTAGTGTTAGAGACCAACAAGGTTATAACTATGATGCATGATGGGAAGTCGCAGAAGTTGATTTAAGTGAAATAAAGTGCTCTATTAAAAAGTTACATTAAGACACATGGTTGGAGGAACTATAAGGCATTGAAAAAGTATAAATAGGAGGTAAGAGTAGTCATTTTGACTACTTTTCCTTAGAAAAATTCTTTTGTGCTCCTAAGCTCAAAGTGTGATGAGGGTTTTGCGAAGAAGAGTGAAACAAGGTACTTGTCATGAACAGAGGAATTGTGCAAGCTATAGTGTAGTCTTGGGATGTTGTAAGGAGGAACAAAGAAAATAGAGAAGGAGAGGGGTTGCATGAAATAGAAGCGAGAGAATTCATCGAATCTAGGTAGGAAAAGGGGAGAGGAATAAGAAGAAAGAAGAAAGAAAATGACACCTAAGAAATATGGAACAAAGAGATTGGTGGTGGAGAAGGACGACCTCATGAAAATTTACTCATAAATGAAACACCCCAAGGGGTTATCAAGGTGTTGAAGTTATAAAAGTGTAAGATCACCAAATACAATACCATAGGAAAAGTGAAAAAAATGATGCGGATGAACTTATTTTCAAACACTCCAATGGTGGAAGATATTGAAAACCCTAAGGTTGATGACTTGGTGCAATAAGAACTAAAAAATACTAGAGTTTTATAGCTATGTGATCTGCCTTTCTTTGAGAAACTCACCCTGTTGTTTAGATGGTTAATGTCACGGCACATGAGGATTTCTTATAATTTGTAGGAAGAAGGATGAGGATTACAAGCCACTTGATTAGGAAAGTTAAATGATTACAAAACAATAGCAAGGACATGAAACTTGATTTATGTGCCACTTCAAATATTGAGGAGCTAGCTAAGATATTGAGATACAATAAGGGAGGAAGGGCACAGGTGATTCGAGGATCTCCTAGAACCAACATTGAGTAGTTACAAATTTGGTGCATCAGAGAGGTGGAAAAAAATCAATAAGAGGTTCTTGTATGTGGCCTATAGAGTGTCAAAAAGGCCACATTATAATTTTGCAGAGTTTATCACAAACAAAATTGTTGAGGAAGCACGAGTATAAAATGAGGAAGGAGAGAAAATCACATGGGGATCCATACTTATATTGATCATATTTTGGGAGATTAGTGTCTCCAGATGGGCCAGATAGAACATATAGGTTCACCCATTGGTGCACTTGTCCCCTATAATTCAATTTGCAAAGTTCACTTGTGATGGGACCATCTCAAGCACCTACAAGGCTCGAATGAACATGTGGTTTGAATGGTTGTACGAAGCATTTGAGAATGAGTGGCGCATCCCCCATGAATTACCACAAGTTGTTGGGGATCAAGTAAAACTTGTTGTTACTTAGCATTTTTGCCTAGCAATTTTATGATGGCCAAGGGAGAGATGGGACCATGGTGCAATCTCCCCTTCACATTTATTGCTAAGTACATGAAGTGCACCATCAACCGAGATAAAGGACATGCAAAATTTGGTATTTGATGAAGAAAAAGTGGACGTTGATGTCCATACATTATGCGTGACATACAAGTATGGTACTTGACCTGCTTATGTCAAAGTTTTGGAGCTAGAATTTTTGGACTTGCACCCTCAAGTCAGCATTACCATCAAAGGGTACATCCATCAGGTGTTCGTGCAGTTGTGCCCCAAAAAACAAGGGGGGAGTGAAGTGGAGTTTACATACTTCCCTTTATAAATGTGGGAGCCGTCAATCCCTCCCATAAAAGTGGTAGAGGTTGAATAAGAGGAATAATAACAAAGTGAAGGTAAGTAAGATAATTCCTAAAAGAGGAAGTACTAAAAATGCCAAAATGGTAGCAAGGGTGCCAACACTTCACTACAAAGTGGTACCCAAACCTCAAACCTCATTACTTTGGGTGTGAGAAAGAGAAGGAAGAGGAGGAAGATCCTAAAGAAAAGAAGAAAAAGACACATGATGCATCGAGCCTTACAACAGGCTCGAGAGGAAGGTGAAGAAGAATACCCCACCACCTTCAAGGTAGAGTTGGAGGTAGAGCTGGAAGAACATGAAGCTGAGGATGAAACTACGAATGCAGTAAAAGTGCACAAGGAAGGAAAGGAGCACTCTACGGGACCCGAGAAGAGCCCAATAAGCAAGGCCTCCCTAACATAGACTGCCAACCCAAAGGGAGATAAGGGGACCTCCTTTACTATAAAGGAGGATAAAGGATTCACTCTTAGAGAAAAGAAGTAGAGGACGAACTGTAAAGCTATGAGGAAGAAGTGGACACATGTGTCCCCACATATGGACTTCATGGATGATCCCATGAAGTTATTACATGTAAGGTTCAGGCCACCTTCCCACCAAAAAATCTACATGGATGGGATTTGATGGATCAAGAAGGGGGTGTGCCTAGAAATAGGAAGATTCTTAGCTAGAACATGCATTTACATGCAAAAGAGCATGAGTTTGAGGTCAAAAATCATACAATCGAGATTGTCCATTTGACGAAGAAGGGGTAGAAACATATAGGGTGGTGGATCCTAGCCACCTAATAGATGAAAAATCATGAAATGCACTTAAAAATATGTATTTAGAGGTGATTCAACGTAGCTTGGATAGATTAGCCACTGTTCAAACCCTAGTTGCGAGAAAATAAAAAATAAGGAAAATGAGATAGATAGAATGTGCCAGAGATTAAGGGGAAAACATGTGTGAAATAAGGAAGAATACGATTGAGATTCTGCCCTCATGAAGAGCATTTTGGGACAATTTCCGGCATTGGTGAGCCAGGCTAGAAAAACTATGGGGATGAAATGGAATATCTTGAATACCTTGTGGGGATTTTTATCAAAAACATCAAGGATGTTGTAGGGCCCATAATTACAGAGATTGTAAAGGGAAAGAGGAAAAGGTCACCGTTGAATCCCAAATCGTTACGTTGGAGGAATTTCTCACCTAACTCAAGGAAGTAAATATACTTGTAGATAAGGGACTCAAAAATATAGAAAATGTGAACCCATCATTAACATGTGGGTGGTAGAAGAGGAGGCCTCCCTCAAGGCTTTATAGGAAACCATCCCCAATTACAAGTCCAAATACATGTAGTTGGTTGTTAATACCATAACCCAAAAGGATAAAATCAAAATAAAGTGCAAGAAGTTGGACTTTAGAATTAGTGAACTTTGGGATTCCATCACTGAGCGGATGGATGAATTAGAAGGTGTCTGCATGAGAACTAGTGGTAGCTATAAATGCACTAAAGGGGAAGGTGGAGGAAATTACCCCAGACCAAGTGCCCAACATTGTGGGAGAAGCACCAGGAATGCCTTATTAGAATTGAATTCCTGGGAGAAATTGAAGGATGAGATAGATGCAGAGTGCCCTAATCTCCTCCAATTGATCACATAACATATTTATCTAGTCTTGAATTCTTTATTAATATTCCTTTGATTCATCTATTTTTATTCTTTTGAGGGAACAACATTATTTCCTTAGCATATTTTGTTCATCAAGACTTTGTTCAGGAAGCATAAAATATTTTCAGGGTGGTAATCAAATTAGTGTGGGCTGATGCTAGACCCCTAAATTAACTAAGTACCTAAGGCACAAAATTTGGTGGCGCATAGAAGTATGGCGTGAAGGCATACATAGAGGTATTTCTTGGAGATACGCAAAGGATCGCACCCAAGAAGGATGGATTTGAGACTTAGTGAGTTTTAGACAATAGGAAATGACATGTTTAGGGAATGGATGAAAAAGCAACCAAATATAGATATAGATAAGCTATAGAGACTTGAAGCTCAAGGAAGGACATTCCAGGGCATTAATATGGTTATCATGGAAGGCTAAGGAGATAAGTTTGTTATGGATTAGTTGGAACATACATCCTAAGGACACTTGATTAGGGGAAATGCATGATGACATTTGGCATGTTCTTGGATAGTTGTAGGGCAATAATGAAAGATTCCTTTAGGATTTATCATGTAATGATGGTCGAGTTAAGAGAAGATTCCTAGATATTTCCTCATTTGTATGGTTTTAGGAGAGAGGTGTATGTGAGTATGGAAGCAAGAAAGGAAGATAGTTAGAAAATATATGTAATGTGTGATGGTGAGATCTATAATTTATCAAAGCTCTGATAATACAAATATCTTCATACATGGAACTCTTTTGATGTAATCTTGGCTACTGTATTTTGGCATATAAATATGATGAAGTGATTGTGAAGAACTTATGTGATGAATCTAGATCTGTACATTTCCTTTTTATGTTCATGGGTGTATTATTGGTTTTCTTGATGATAATCATGATTTAGCTCTACTTCTATTATAATATTATCATATTATGTTATGTTTTGGTGCATTAGATTAGGAGTTAGTGCTCAAATATAGCTGTCAAGAATGGGTGTGTCATTACCTATTTGTTCAACACCCCCTTATTAAGGAAGAAAATTCTTACAAAGTTCACATAAAGGAGGGGCTTGGCACCTACGCACGCCTCAAGTGAGCTTTTAGACTAGTCTATATAAAGTGACAAAGTGCGATTAGGGTTGATTGAATAAAAAAGAGGCAAATGGAGACTACAACAACCCCTAGATGACTCACCACCAAAAAAATCCACGTAATGTTTTTTTAACCACTAAAATGTTGCACATATAAGTATTAATGACACATTGAAGCTCACTTTCTCTCTAACTTTCACAAAATTATCTTTTATCCTTCATTTCTCAATGTCTTCTTCTTCAATATGATTAGATAGAATGACCTAGCTCACCCATATCAGATATCTCTCTAGAACATCATAAAATATTCATTTCACTCTCTTCGTGGTCATAAATACCTATAACACCTCCTTAATTTTCCCTTTAGTTTGTACTTTTCATACACTCTCAACAACTCAAATGAATATTCTAATTTAATTTTATACATGAATATTGACATAATATCATATATGTCAGCCTTCATAGAGAAAATAAAATCTTAACAACATAAAATAAATTCTAAAACCATTCTACAAAGTACCATATAGGTCCAAAATAGCCTCTAGAACCTTCACATCTCCACTAGGACTCTAGAAGCCCTAATACACTCAAGAAGCGTACTCACCAAAACAAGATCATTTGAGAAACCAAAACCTTAAAAAAGAAACAAGAACCACCTAAACATGTTTTATAATCCTACTAGAAACCTTCAGCAAACTCCAACACCTTTGTATCACCATCTCACCTAATGAAGCCACTAGAGAATAAAGACAACCAACATGCCCCAAAAATAGTCTTAAAAAATGAAGCTCAAACTAACATAAAATGAATTAATCCATTCAAGTGTGATAAATAAATGGAAATATAATCACATCATGTCATCACCAAATGGATAGGATACCAAAAATTGGGTTAAAGAACCACCAAAACACCTCTGCAACTAGATCACCTAAAAGCTGTCCCAAAACTAGACTTTTAAAATGAGCTTGTATAAAACTCATAAGGGAAAAATATGATCTAAAACCAAATTATATATGTATAAAATATCCCATTACTCATCCAAAATAAATATAGTTAAAAGTTCTAAGGCGAAACTTAAGAGAAAATTGAAATTCTTTAAAAACTTACATTTTTGTGTGGACCCCACACATAGTTAAGACACATAACTTGTAGTTGGAGAAATATGGAAGATTCCTATACAACCTAAAATAATCATAATTTCAAAAACAATCCATTATGGGCCATTACCATAAATTTCTTCTCCATCGCTCCATACATAGGGTTTTATGAGGGTTTAAAACTTGTTTATCTTCTTAATGATTGTTCATAAAATTATGTTCCTCAAACCAAAAAATAATTCTGAAAAAATAAATCTAACAACCTTATAAATCTACCATAAATATATTTGACAACCATGCAGAGATTTCACATGCTAATGAGCATCATAAATTCAAATTTGAGCTGCGATTCTCACTTACAAAAATTGGTAGGAGTAAAAATCCCATATATTGCAAAATCCTTATCACTAAGACATGAAACTTGGATCAAACCTTTGCATCAACATCCTATACATCATCAAATTCTCACATTTTCTAAAATATAATAAAAAATTATGAATCCACCTCATTAGGGCATGCTTTCTTAAGGACTAGATCTAGGAATAGACCTAAAAACCAAGTGTAACACCTAAACATACACTATAAGCCACTTGTGAGTATTTCAAAACCTTATTTAAATTATCCCCATACTCTAAAAATGTATAAAATTCAGCTACATACCTCAATTCATCATGATATACCTCATTCTATTAACTAGGTCTTCAAATTTGGCCACTTGAACATGTTGATTTAATTTAATTTGAATTAAATCTAATTACAAAGTAACTACTATAATATGTGATATAAAAATGCTAATTTATAGTAAAGATGCAAGAAAACAAGCATGTATGATGTAAAACCATGATAAAGAGATGGATATACGGAGACTTAGATGATTTCTGAGCACACTCTAGGTGATCTAGGAAAATGAAATACTAAAATAGATTGTATATAGTGTCGTTGATGCTCACTGCAAATTATGGAAGTCAGAAATGGTGCAAGACTAGGTCACCCATAGAATGGCAGAGGAACTTGGGTGTTGATGACTAGATCTGGGTGCTGATGGCCATATAAATGTTTAGAAACTCGTTTCTTGTATGTCGCAAGAGTTTTGTTGTTGATTCATTTCTGTTTCTTGATATTTTTTCTTTGATTGCGTAAGGTACATGTAACCTAAAAAATATAATATCTACCTATACATGTCCACAAACCACATCAAATATAATAAAAAGATACATAATATGGAGTCAAACTTACCCCGGTGGTCACCCGAAGAGTGAACATACTGTCGAGTGTTGCACTACATCTCAAACCCCATGTAGTTCTTTATGAAAGTGTAAGAAATGGTTCCCTATGATGCCCTTATGTAAGTTGCACAAATGATAGTGGGATAGATCTAAAATATAGAAATATATAATATGTGTGGATGGAATAAAATAGAATTTGCCTCCTATATATTTTATGAAGAATTGATGCAAACCTTATCCCTTGTATGAGTGCTAGATGGATGCCTTTGAATGCTCTTGTGCCTTTTGGATGAAAGATTAGGTGATAATAGTAATGCTTAGTGCTTGGTCCTTATTTTTAGAGGCAACTAAATATATATATGTATGTATGATTCCCTTATTTGAATTTCATAACCGGGAAATTGAAGTCCAACCCATAAGTTAAAAAGATGCCCAAAAGATAAAATATACCCAAGAAGAGAGATTAAATGTAAATAAGGGTCAAGAGCACCCCATATGGATAGAAACACTTGGGTGCTAGTGTCCTAACTAGGTGCCAGTGTATGAGGCCATAAAAGATAAATCAGTTAGGTTTTGTTAGGGTTGTAGGGTGTGTAAGACCAAATATAAAGTAAGAGATAAATAAAAGAGGCCAAAGATAGTGTTCAAACACTAGTTGTCTTTGTTAGTAATCATGTACAAATTATTATTCTTTAGGACCTATTAATGTACCCAAGTGCATGATTTTGTGTTTACACATTCTTGCTTCACCAAAAATAACCTTCTCATCACTTTTCCATCCTTTCACACCTCTGCGACCTTTAAAAACATCATGACATCACTATAGCTTCAATCTACCTTTGCATACCTCTCTAAACCACTACAAGCCATCATACATACTCAAGAACCCATGAAACATCACCAAGACCAAGAAACTCGACTAAAACTTATAATTAACCTTCGTGTCTTATCTCTTTTGACATCAATGACACCTTAAACATCAATGTAAACACCTATAACATTATTCTTTTGACATCAATGAAAACATAGTGCCACTAGTTTATACTTATTTTAGTGTTGAGATTTTTTATTTAAATCACCATAATGTAAAAATATGTGGTCCATGAGCCTCAAGAAGGCTGTGAAGGTTTACATGTAGTATGGTGATCGTTTAAACTTGGATTTTTATTTGATAGAGAGGCAAGATTGGTGAAAAGAAAAGGCTATAATGCAGATTATATCAGGTTTATTTTGTTTCTTAAGATGTTTATATTCATTAAGGTCTCAAAAGAAGAGAGGTTGGTATTTGAGGGATATATTTAGCACTTTGAACAATCAAGGTATTTCTCTACTATGTTATCATAAGTAAGAGATTTTTCACAGTTGGTATAAGTCTATGTTTTCATTCTATCCAACATTGAGTTCTTAAGAAGCAAGGGGGAGATGAGGAACTGAGTTTTGAGATACACGATCAGGGATGATGTGTTAACAAGCTAAGATGGTCATAAAAATAGGTAAGCATGTTGTTTCTTGATTTGGTAGCATTTGATAACTTTAATTGAGCATTGTAAAAGAAGTTGGTATCTATCAATGATGATAGGGATATCTAGAAGTTAGGGGGAGATAAACAACTAGTATATAAACTCCATGAGAAATTTTTAGTGCCAAGAAGGCACATAGTATCAAGAAGAAAAGTGGACAATGATGACAGTTGTTGTTGTTAAGCTGAGCTTGATTAGTAGTGTCAAGAAGCCTTGAAAGTCATGATGATTTATTAATTCTTGTGGACATGTTAATGAAAAAAGTTTTAAAAGGTAAGTAATTCCATTTTTTAGTCATACATTTGTTAAGGGGAGATATGTTTATATAATGATTAAAAATAGAGTTGAAGAGGTCAAATTAACTTTATCTAATTTAGTTTATTTTTCCAACCAAATGATGATTGCTAGTGTTATGTTAGAATAAGAGGACTAACTTGATGCAAGTATAACCTTGTCATTAATGTCAAATGGGGAAAATGAGCTATATGTGTGTTTCCATTGATGGGTTTTCCATCAATGAAAAAGGGTATATTTTGAGAAAGTGGCATTGTCATTGATGTCAATAGGTGTTATTGATGTCAAAACGATAAATAAACATGAAGGTTGAATATTAGTTTCATTGATGTCATGTGTTGTGTTGATGTCAAGTTGAGTTGCTTGATGAGGTTACACGGTGTCTTGAGGTGTCTTGAGTAGGTATAGTGCCTTTCATAGGAATTTTAGTGATCAAGGAGCCTAGGTTGATGTTATAGTGTGTCATGAATTTTTTTGAAGGATCTTGTAGGTGGGAAAGAGTGATGAATTCATGAGGAGGTTAACATTAATGGTGCAAGTATGGTCTAATTAGTAGGATGAGGTATGTCATGGTGGTTCACAAATATGTGTGAATGGATTAGGAATTGTTATAGCATGATAATGTGAGGATGAGGTTTAGAGATACTCACAAGTGTCTTAGAGTAAAAGTATAAGGATAAGAATAATTTCTAGGTATGTACCTAAACTAGGTATTCTTAAGCCCTAGGTGGCCTAATGAGATGAGTAGAGAAATTTTGAGCTCAAAGTTACAAGTGTGATCATTACGAAAGGTGTGGTAGGTTGTTCCATTGGTGTGGGAAAAATTTAAGGTGTTGGTTTCAAGGATTAGCAAGACATAGTGTTTTTACCTCTACCAAGTTCTTAGAAGTGATAAACTGATATCAAGAAGGTCTATTTGATGCTTGTTAGAATGTTTGAAGTATGCATGGTATGATAATATATTTAGGGAAATTGAGGAACGGTCCTAAGAAGGATCTCCAACCATTATTTTAGAATTTAAGGCTCCATGCTTTGCAAGCAGTAACATGGTCTAAAACCCTCCTTACACCCTAGTTAGGTAGCGATGGAGAAGATATTTTTATAAGTGTCCCAGAATTTATTGGAGTGGATATTATGATTATTTTAGGTTGTAAAGGAATCCTTCAACTTTCTCTAGGTGGTATTTTTGTTTCATGAGAGTGTGTGGACCCCACAACAATTTGTAGGTTTATGAAGAAGTTAGGTTTTATCTTAGGTTTTTCATTAAATCAATTGATAAAATGGATGTTTGAGAAATTATGGAAGATATTATACATGTATTAATGGGTTTCATAAAACATTTTATCCCTTAGGAGGTTTGTGGAAGTCTATTTTGCAAGACTAGTTTTGAGGTAGTTTTTGTGATTTTGGCAGTCTCAGTTACATAGGTGTTATTAGGTCCCTAAGCCCTAAGTGATGGTTTATAAATAATTTTTTTATGACCTTAAGGTCATAATATTTCCATTCATATGTCATTCATGCATGTTTTAGGTGTTTTGGTATTGGATTGAGCTTCATCTTTGGGTATTGTTTTGTACGTCACAGACCTAGTGAGGGTAGTTGCTCCAAATGGTGACTTAATAGAATGATATGATGATGCATGATGATTCAAAATTGTAGGAGGAATGGATTGGAATTAAAAAAAATTCTAAGTAGTCCTTTATGTTTAGTGAAGGTCATGCTATCTCAAGAAGTCTTTGTTTTGGCAAGAGGGAAGTTTGAGTGTGTTAGGCCGAATTGGGTCCTAATGAAGAATTATGGTCATTGTATGATATTTATAACCTGAGTGGTATTTGTATAAGTTTTTCATGTTTTATTAATTATATTTTCCTTATTATGGATGACCTATATGTATTTTATTTTTAAGTCATTTATATAAGCATGTTCTTAGTGACCTATTTTACAGTTATGTAAGAATGTGAAGGAGTGAGAAAGAGTGAAAAGTATAAAGGTGAAGAAGGTCATTGTGACCACAAATAGATGGAATATATGTTTTCATGATGTTAAAAATGTTGTTTTGTTGTTGGAGAGATAGTTCATATGACCTAATTATATTGGTGTCTAATTTATTGAGCAAGTTAGAAAGGAGGGCAAATTTGGAGAAGATAGAAGGAAAGAGAGCTTAATAGGTGCCATCATTAGTTGTTGAGGAAAAATTCCAAAGGTGAAAAACAAATTTAGGTGGATGAGTTGGTGATGATTCATCTAGGGGTTGGCTCCCCATGTAGGATTGATGCTCTACTAAATCTAGGGGTTGGTGATCCTTGTGGGGTTGATGCCTCACTAAACCTAGGGGTTGGTGCTCCTTGTTGGGTTGGTACTCAAATAAATTTGATTCATTTCTGTAATAAAGATTTGTTTCAGTGGGTTTTCTTCCCTTTAAGGGTTTCCCACTTATATATTATGTTCATGTGTTCTCATTTTCTCATCTATGGTTATGTTTATTATTAAATGCATGGTTAATGGTTAATGGTTAATTTGAGTTGGTAATTGATGAGTAGTGAAGTGAATGTGAAAGATTTTTTAAAAATCCTGATTCACCCCAGTGGTTTTTGTTGGAACATAATGATTAAGTGGTCTGGCCAACCCTTAATGTATATGGGTCCATCACTAATATATAGGTTAATATTTAATAATATGAAATATTTATATTTCTATTATTAAATATGCTAACCTAGGAATATACTTTAGGTTAAATATTTAATATCATGAAATGATTATATTTATAATATTAAATATTATAAACCTAGGTGTATGTGTCAACCATTTTAGGTTGAAAATATGGGTCGAGGATACATACCCGATCACCTTATATAAAAAGGACTTTAGGTCCTCATTTGATATATTCGAGAAATATATCAAAGGTGTGCAAATCAAGTGATTTGGTTTTACCCTTGGTAAATAGGGTTTCAAAGGATGAGGTGATCTTACATTGGATGTAAAATAAGTTCTCTGAAGTAAAAGGTTATTTTCAAAGTGGTTTTTACCTATTGGGGTTTTCCACTATAAATATTGTGTCACCTGTGTTATTTATTTCTGTAAGTATTTCTTTATTTACTTATGTTATGATGTAATCTTTATTTAAATATTTATTGTAACATTATGTAATATGTAAGTTGATTAAATATGTATTTATTAGAATCCTTAAATTCTAACATGGTAATAGAGCAAGGTAAATTAAATAAATTAAGATCAAATGTTGTGTATTTTATTTATTTAATTTGTACGAGTTTTTTCAACCAACCCGAAAGGGTATTTAAAATTATCCGGTCCCCTTCTTTTTTTCCTAATTTATTTTGGCATTACATTTGTGTAATTAAACTCTTGGTAATTTTTTAGGTTTTTCAATTTTAAATCCCTAATTTTGAGGGGGAAGATGTAATATGATATGATTCTTACTTTCATTTACATTTTGTAAATTATATGGAATTAATGTTTGTTTGGAGATTGATGTGTGCACAGGTGAAAGGGGCTTCAAATATTTACCTGTGTGAAAATCACATATAGAAAAAGAAAGGATTTATTACTATATGAAATAATTTTCATGTTTTCTATAATTTCAAATGTTTGTAGGTTAAATATTTCGGAAGGTAAATTCATACTCGTGTTCTTTGGTCCCCTCTAAAAGGATTCAATTTGAAAAAATATAGTTTATAGTTAATCTATAACTATATCCTATATAATTTGAAAACTATATTATTATTTTTAAATAAAAATATATATAATATAGAATAAGGTTTATATAATAATTTATATAAACATCATATTAAAATTTATATAGTTTTAAAAAAATTATATATTAAAAGTCTTTAACCATATTCAAATTACATGGGATTGAGAAAAGAGCACTAACCCATGATTTAGTGAGGCACCAACCCCACAAGGAACACCAACTCTACAAGGAGCACCAACCCCGATTTAGTAGAGCACCAACTCCAAAAGGAGGATAAACCCCCTAAGATGATCAAGCACCAACTCAACCCACTGCAGATGAAGAGATATGAAATATTGTTATTTTCATAACTTATGGAGATCACAATTTTATCTCACACATATTCAAAGAATATTAAAAACTGATTATCCTAGATAGATGTATTCTTCATCTTCATGGAATGATTGTATCAATTTTCCTTGCATGAATTATTTATTAACTTTTGCAGGTCTTCACATGTATTCTTAGCTCTCTTCTGAACCCATTAACAATTTCCTTCACTTCTCTATGGGTTGTAATTTTCCCTTTTAAATCCCTAGTTGGTCCTACACAAATATATCCAAAAATAAAAAATTATACCAATTCATTCATAAAAAAATTTAAGATGGACCCATGTACGTAGGACATGCTCTAAGACATCCAAACATGCCAAATTTGGCTCAAAACCCCATCACCTGGTTCACCAAAGACCTCCAAATTCCTCACCATGATTAGAAAAGCCTCCAAATGTCTCACGCATGTCAAATGTTCCATAAAAACATCATCCATTATCACACAATATCTTGAATGAATAAAATGTTTCATAACACTAACAAGAAGGACCATATCCTTCATAAAACATCAACTTCCAAGAACTAATCTTCAATAAAAATTCTCTTTATCACATCATATCACCTCAAATATGCCATGTAACCAATCATTAGAAATCCAATGACCTATATAACACATCCATGATTTCTAGACCTATTGAAATGTATATTAGTGCAACCACACTTAATTTCCTCTTCACCAAACTAAGTGTCCAGAAAGCAATTTTGGAAATTCAAATGGTTTGCACCCTTCCTAAGACTTTTATGACCTATAAATTCCTTCACTATGGAAAAAATCATCCCTCTTCACTCTAAAATAAATATAAATCATCAAATAATCCAAAACATGTGTCTTCTACCTCCATCTTCTAACTAGAGAGATCTTATCCTAAAAAAATAACCTTGGTCTTCACAAATTAAGTTGGTCAAACCATCAAATCACCTCACTAAGAGACAAACCATATACCATTGGAAAACCATATAAATATAATTTCTATAACAAATTACATTTAATTCCAAATCCAAGTGGAAGGCCTAACTCGAAGGATTATTAGGACTCTCCCTTATCCCATTGATCATTGGACCATCATGTGTTACCTCAAAACCATGTGGCTTTGCTTTCACATAGTTAAGAAATCATTTACCCGCATCGGGCCACATGTACAATAAATTGTATTGGACAAGGGTTATGTGTTTATCATTGACCCATGTTAGCTTATCATTCCATGCTACATTGGTCAAGCCTCTCTACATTCCCAAACCGAGTTGGCTTCCTTTACAATTCCATGTTGACTTGCATTCGAATCCATGCATAATGTGGTCCATGAAATATTGATCTATCACCAACCCTAGACATTATTTTTGATCCCCCAAATTCCTCGTCCTATCCACCTACTAGCTCAATTCCACCCTCGTAACTCCGAGCCAATGCTTTGTGGTTCATTGGGAACACACGCACCCTTGGGCTTGTGTCATTTGTTCCACTTAGCTCCACATCATCCAATTCAAACTCCTTGTTCACATTCACACCATCCCCAATGTTTCACAATCCATACATGACCCACAAACGATGTCCATGAATAATGATAACCCCGCATCCCATTTCATTTGGTGAATTTGGGTATTTATTGCACACATGTCCCATGGGCCACTTGGGCCATTTAACCCTGAATTTCCCACATGTAGTGTTTCATGTCCATTTCGGGCCTTTGATGCACCCATGTCTTGAGTTCACATGGGGCACTAACCCGATTCTCCTTGTTTTCTCATAGCTCACTCGGGAACTCCCTTTTGGCTCATCAAGATGAGTTTAAACCTCCACCTTGACTCATCCATCACATTACAATAGCTATCCACTATAACATGTATCTATAATTTAACCTCATTATCATGGATTCAATTTCTTGAGCCCCAAATATAGCTCGAGTCCACTCTATAACTAGGTCATGCACGAGCTAAGTTCTTGGCTTACATGGGAGTTTTGGGGTAACATTATTCGTTATCCACTTGGCTTAGGTCATGCACATAAATCTTTCCTTAGGCTATTTTGGCCACTTTACAAGGGCCTAGCTACTCTTGAATGCCATGAATTTAATCCTGGAGTTGTCTTGTTCAAAAGGGGAGTATCCTTTGAGTTATATTGCAAAGTAAACTTTTAGATTCTTACTATCTCCTTTCCCTTAATCGAACACAACTCATCCATACTTGTGTGCATAGTTTGACTCACTTGGATCATTTAATTTACTAATTTTTGATTTAACACAATGTTTATATTGATCCTACTCGATCAAGATGAGTTTTTGTGGCGTAATGATGAACCAAATCTTCTGTTCCTATAAGATTTGAATGTCTCTAAAAAAGCTCGGTCGACTATGAAGAAATCCAAACTATGCCAACTTGCCCATCCTGAAATTGGATTAGGGACCTATGGTGGGGTAACTGATACTTCTCTTGAATATCTTGATTCGATTACAATAGCTGGATGAGTTCAACATTAGCTCGTTTGCATCAAGGAATACACCTAGCTTGTTATAAGGGAAATGATAGCTCGATACCTCTTCAATATGCAACTCAAATCCTATACAACAAGCTAACCATCTTGATAAATATGGATCAGTTATGATCGCAAGAACATTCTTAGTCTAAATGCTAACTTGATTCATAAGGAAACTCGACATTCCTTACAACCATCTTGGTCCAGTAGAGGAAAGAGCTCAGTTTTTGTAAAAAAATTCGTTGGTCTTCATGACTCACCCATGTTATCAAAGTAGCTCAGTCCATATGGCTTAGTATACCTCAAAATCTCTCAACTTAAGGTAGTTTGGTATACTTTTACACAACTCAGTGATGTACTTAAATTAACTCAACCCCTCCACAATGAACTCGGTGCTCATGCATTGTGAGTTTATTATAGCTTGGACACTACCTTTGCATATTTTCAAAACCCCTCTAAATTTTTTGACCTGTTCAAGGGTATTTGGTACTAGGAGATTTGAATGGAGTGCTTTGCATTCATTTTCCATTTTCTCCAAGCAGCCCCATCACCAATTGTCACGATGCAATCTTGTCGGTTTTCTAATTTCACTTAGGCATGAAATTTGATAACAATTTTCGTGACTTACATGGCCATCTTCCATCTAGATGAAGTATGATCAGATGCATGTATTTATTGATTGGGCATGGAGTTAGTGTGAGCTGGTCTAATTTCAAAACTTTGACCCACGGGATGTTTGGGATGTGTTAGTGCAAATCAAGAAAGCACCCTCTAGATGTTCTATCAGATTTCTAGTTTGACATTTTTCACATCCAGTATGATTACACAACATTGAATCTCTTCCCCAAGTGTGGGACTTGTAAAAATGGGAAAAGAATATCCAGATTATAGGTTGGTTCCTCAACTCCTCTATTCAAGTGTGCATGACATTCTACAGAGGGTTTACCTACAACTTAATCAAACTTTTCCAGGGGACAAGGTTGAGAAAATGCAAAAATAAACCTAGTCTAAATAAGGTGATGCACCAAAGGAGTAGTAGACACCTGCTACTGCAAAACATACACAATCCATAAGAAAATATAGCACAAAGCATGCACAAATTGCCAAAATGTAATGAAATATCAGAAACAATGATAAATATATGAAAGGATTGAGAAATTTTAATCACAGAGCATACATTATCATTCTAGGTCCAACACAGTGCATTACAATGACCAAGAGGAAAAAAGAGATGCTATATTTGCATGGAAAGGTAAAAATTTCCACAAATTTTCCAAAGGAGGAAGAAAAGGGAAGTTGCAGGGCTAGAAAATGTGTCTAATTGTTTTGAAAATGAGCTCATTCTAGCTTTTACAATGCAAAAAATGAGCTCAAGAGAGAGAAACACGGGAAAACATGGGAGGAGCTTTAACCACCAACCAAATGGTATTAAAACAGCATGGGCACCCTCAAAAGAACATTCCCTGACATTTTTAACCATGCTGGGAGAGAATGCGAGCCATTCTTCATTAAAAATGGTGGTTGAAACGTCATTTCTATTCATTTCCACGTGCCAAAGGCATTTTCCAATTTTATCCCTCCAAAATCCACCAAAACACAAAATCAAACTTGGAATCATGTAGATAATTTCACTAGATTTCCATTGATATAAAGAATACCCAAAATTGAGCTCTGGATCGAAAGTTATGCCCATTTGAAAATTTAGGGCAAAACAGGGCCAAAATGGGTTGGTGGGCCAAAAATTTGAAATTTTCCCACTTTTTGCATTTGGGAAAATTTTCCCAAAAACCTCCATGCCCCGCTACTCCTGGTGCCACATGGCATGATTTGATTTGTTGTGGACCCTACCTACTTCATTTCCCATCGTTTCGGCCTTTGGAAAATTTTCCAAAATTCTTCGTCGGCTGGATGACCCAAGACACGTGGCGTGATCTGATTCATCGCAGGCCTCTCCTCCAAATTTTCCATCACTTTTGACCATCTTTTATGACCTGGACATGTGGCACAACCCCATTGGACGTGGGCTTTTCCTTTCATTTTTCTCTGTGGGCTTGCCTTGTGTTTTGCCGCCACATGGACACGTGGCATGATCTTATTGGCTTGGGATTTGGGGGCGGGTTTTCCTTTTGAATTTTTTTTGATTTTGTTTTGGGAAAAATTCCCAATCTCCCATGCTCCACTAGTCCGAGAACATGTGGCACAATCTCATTTTTTACGGGCCTACGGGCCAAAATCTCTTTAGCACCCTCGCCAAACACTTGGTAAAATTTTCAATCTTTCCTCTACCCTCCGCCACTCCTTCGGCCTAAGGACATGTGGCATAATGTTATTGGACATGGGCCTAGCGTCAAAATTTTTTTTGTGCCAACCCTTGGGAAATTTTCCCAACTTCTCCCCACCTGGACACATGGCATGATCCCATTCACCAAGTGAAGCCATCGGGCTGAAAAATTCCTTTCTGAATTTTGCCAACACTTGGTAAAATTTCAAGTTTACCTCCGCCTCCACCCTTCTAAGGACACATGGCCTCATCTTATTGGCCCGGGCTTTTCTAGGGAAAATTTCCCACAAAAACTCGCTAAGCCATAACTTCAAAAATACATGGAGTTAGGAAGAAAATTTACCTTTCTGGAAAGATGAGAAAGAGCTCTATCCAATGGTGCCATTTCCAAAACATTTTGAGTGCTTGAAAAGTAAAAATTCTAACTGAGGCACAAGGGAGGAATGAAATGAAGGGAGTTAGCCACAAAATGAGCAAGGGGTTCATTTTGGATAACAATTTTGGTGACTCAAAGGGGTCATCTGCCTACTGGATGAAGTTACCAGTTGCCTGAAGCAATCCATTGGGCATGGAGTCATCAAATTCTCGCTTGGTACCCCAACTGATTAGAACAATGCAAGGAGGAAGATGGAGGGTAGAACACCATCTGATTGGAGCAAGGCCTGCAAAACACATTTCCTAGAACAACAAGCTTGTGCCAAAGCACTTAGGGAAAGAAAAGCTAAACTACAACAAAACAATGTGCATAAGCACTTGGAGGAAAGAAAACCTAAGCTAATATGTACAAGGTGGAGAATTTCCTTTTCAGTAGCAATGCTTCAAATGGATTCCATTGACTGGAATCTACAATTCTTCACCATCCAATGTAGACAATTGGAAGGCATTGTTATCCTTACACTTTGTGACCATGTATGGGCCACTCCAAATGGCATCAAATTTTGAATGCCTCCCGGTTTTTCTCTGTCTACATCCCATTTTAACACTAGATCTCCAAATTGGAAAGATCTATCCTTGGCCTTTCTAGAAAATTATTCTTGATCAAAGCTTGATCCTTATCCATTGCTTAGGATGCCTGATTTTTGATTTCTTGGAGCTCCATCAATTTTACATACCTAACCTCCATGGGCCCAAACTCCAACAACTCCAACTGCTTCATGAGTTCTAATGTTGGCAACTCAAGTGACATGGGCAAAATTGCCTCTCTTCCATAAACAAGCTTGAATGGAGAGTTACTTGTAGATCTCTTGGGGTTATCCTATCATCCCATAAGGCTGATTTCAACTTAGTATGCCAAGACCTCGATTTTCATCAAGAATCCTCTGATGATATTTAACAAGTTCTTGTTTGTAGATTCAGGGTTGGCCATTAACATGAGGGTAATAATTTGATGAAGTGCTTAGGTAGATCCCTTTCTTGACAACCCATTCAGTTACCTTAGACCCAATGAATGCCAATGTATTATCTGATATTATTGTAGCAGGTTTGCCAAATCTGGTTGTTATCCCTTCATAAAAGTCTAGAATGCTAGATTCATTTACTTCCTTGAGTGCCTCCGCCTCAGTCCACTTGGTGAAGTAATCTATTGCTATTAGAATCTGTTTGTGTCCCTATCTTGAATTTGGATTAATGACTCCAATGAAGTCCAAACCCCACTACATGAATGGCTGGTCAACTGAAATTGGATGTAATGGAAGGGCAA
Organism: Taxus wallichiana var. yunnanensis; assembly: GCA_018340775.1. Taxonomy (NCBI): domain Eukaryota; kingdom Viridiplantae; phylum Streptophyta; class Pinopsida; order Cupressales; family Taxaceae; genus Taxus; species Taxus wallichiana. The sequence continues at coordinate 480,342,694 of CM031235.1, read as the reverse complement.
CTAGTCTCTCCTTACCTGTGAAGAATGCACAATTCTTGCACCTCTTGATCCATGCATAACAATCACTGAAAATCTTGGGCCAATAATAGCCAACCCTCATGATCTTGAGAGCTATCACTCTTGGTGCAAAATGACCACTAGCTGATCCACCATGGAACTCTTCCAACACTCTATGAATCTGATTTGTACCAATGCATCTCAGCAACACTCCATTCACATCCCTTTTGAATAAAACACCATCCACAAGGGCATATGGGACAACCTGCAATCTGAAGTGTCTCCTTTTGGTTTTGTTCATCTCTGGAGGGCATAGGCCTGTGTGTAGGAAGTGCATTATGTCTTGGGTCCAGCAAGGAGTGAGGACACCATCATTTTCTTCTTGAGTGCTTCCTTGCTCATGGCTGTCTTGCAACGCCAAAACAACCTCTTTCTCATTACATGCTTCCTTTTGTTTGTTCAAGACCAGCTGCTCACACAATCCTTTTCCTCTGACCAACTTGGTGAATTTGATCTCAATGTCATACTCCATGACATGAGTAATCCACCCTACTCTCTTTTCATTTAGGTCTTTATTGAGGAGGAAGTCTTTAACTCCCACATGAGAAACCAACAATTGAACCTTGTTGTTTGAAACTAGATGCTTAAATTTCTTCAAGCTCCTAATTACTGCAAGAACATGCTTCTCAATGAAAGAATATCTCACCTCATAGTCCTCTAGGCTTTGGCTGAAGAAAGCAATTGGCTGCTCATCATTGTCTTTGTTCTATTGTACCAAAATTGTAGAAATAGTATCATCACCTCCAAATGCATAGAGGATGAAATCCTTAGAGAAATCCAGGTTAATGAGAGTTGGAGCTTATGAGATGGCCTCTTTGATTACTTCAAAACTTTCCTTGCCTTCTACTATCCATTTGAAAGCTATGCTTTTCTTTAACATCTTGGTGATAGGCCGACTAGGGCTGCAAAATTTGGGACAAACCTCCGAATTTTTTTTATCATTCCCAAGAAACTTTGAAGGGCTTTCTTGTGGCTTGGCAATGGTAGTGCTCTTATGGCTTCAAATATTTTTGGATTAATTGATAATCCTTCTTTGGAGACAATGTGGCCAAGGAGCTTTCCTTTATGAGATAGAAAAATACACTTTTTAGGATTCAAGGATACCCTAAATCTTCGCACCTTTGGAACACTTGTCTCAAATGAAAGAGATGGTTTGCTGCATTTTTGAAAAATAGTGATATTATCTAGATATATCAACACCATTTTGTTAATCAAATCCTTGAACGCCATGTCCATTGCCCTTTGGAATGTAGCTGCAACATTGGACAACCCAAATAGAATTTTCTTGTATGCATAAGTCCCCATTTGGTTGTGAAGGTTGTCTTTAACTCGATCCTCTTCCTTCACCATAATTTGATTGTACCTTGAATAGCCATCAAGCAATGAAAACCTTTCAGAGCCAGCAACAACTTGTAAAATCTACTCCATAGAAGGAAGTGGGTAATGATCCTTGAGAGATGCTCTATTCAAATCTCTAAATTCAACACACAATCTGATTTCTCCACTCTTCTTTCTAACTGGAACCAAGTTGGCTACCCAACTAGAATGCTTGATAGGGAATATGATACTTGACTCTATCAACTTATTCAATTCTTTTCTCATGAGAGGCTCTAGGTGCGGATTGACTGGCCTTTGTTTTTTGTCCGATGGGTTTAGCACTTGGATCCAATTCAATGGTGTGTTGAGCTAACTTGGGATTGAAACCTTTCAAATCTTCATAGCTCCAAGAAAACACATCAGGGAATTCTTGACAAAGCTATATGAATTCATACCTTTCTTTCTCAGTTGTCATTTTACCAATTTGGAGTGATTTGCCTTCTTCCACCAAGATGGGCACTGAATCTTCTCCCTTGACTTGGATGTTTGCTTTCTCCTTCCTAAACTGATCATTAGGATTGAAAATGGACTCCAAAGTGACAAGTCCCTTTGGTAGTTTGTTGGTTCTCAGCTGTACCACTTGATCACCATACTGTTGTTCTAACTTTTCCTGATTTTTAGCTGAGAACTCAACCTCTTCTTGTAAGAAATGGATGATTTGTTGATCATTTTCAAACACTTTCCAACTTACATTGTTGTCTGGAACTGAAGGCCTTATAATCACATGAATGCTTGGCTATACTTTTTCTTTCTTGATGCTTTCAACAACATCAAAGGCTGCTCTAACTGCTGTAATCCTTTCAGCAGCTTGGTTCTCTTTCCTAGGGATGGACTTGATGCTAAATCCCTCAAAATCTTCAATGAGGTCCCACACCCTATTTTTGTAGCACTTGAGCAGATCATTCTTGGCAGCATGCTGCCCTTAACTTGGTTGACAATCAGCTCAATGTCACCAAAAACTTGCAAGTTCTTTATTCCTCTCTTGATTGACCAATGAAATCCTTGTATCAAGGCTTCATATTCAATAGTGTTATTAGAACATGCAAACTGAAATCTAAAAGATGAATAATACTTAACTCCTTGAGGTGAAACAAGCATATCTCCCCCTCCTACACCTTTTCTACTTCTTGATCCATCAAAGAAAAACTTCCATACCTCATTGTCATCCTTGTGGTCTGGCTTGGTGATGCTAGGAATAGGTTGATTTTCTTCATGTATGCGATAGACTCCTAGCTCAGATTCTTCTATTTCTTGATAAGGATCAAAAGTATGCACCTTGCTTACCCATTCATAAAGAGTCAAATCTGGGATGCTTCCAACCTTGGTGTTAGCTTCATCAGTGCTTGGATAATCCTATTGATCAAACACTGAACAATTGGTATTGATTTGGCTTGGAGTGTGAGGCTCAATGTGAAATTTTGCAATAGGCTCAGATTTGATTGTAGCCTTGGTTCCATATCTTGTTCTGAACAATATGTGTGACCAATCAGTAGATAAGTAACCTCCAATATTAGCGGTGAAATCCCTTGACAAACATAGGGAAAAGAGTGGTGGAAGATCTATCACCGAGACATCTTGCAAAACAACAATGTTGGGGCATGCATGCAAAGTGAGAATCAAATTTTTAATCAATCCTATTTTTGTTACTACTGTCCCATCCAATTGCACTACCCCTTTGGATATGACTTCATATTGAAGCCCCAACTAATCAGCTATTTGCTTCGGCATTACTGAACTACTTTCTCTAGAATTAATAATTCAATTGTGTACTAATTGCTTTCCAATGATTAATGAAACATAGAATGAAGGGGGATTCAACATTTTACCTTGCTGTCCTCCATGATTCCCTCAGGCTAGGAAGCATTTGTGAGTACCTTCTCTTGCATTTGGACTGTTGATTTGAAGTTGACCAGTCCTTCATGGCAGCTTGTAGCAAATCTCTTTGGCCTGGGATGGATAGTGATTCCCACATTGATATGTTTACATTTGTCTTCTTCATCTGATCAATGATGTTGAATGGAGATGAAGCATCTCTCTGCTGTCCCTTGGCCTGCACATTCATTCCTTGCACATGGGCAGCAACAACTGGCATCTGGGTTGGCTTAGGAGCTGGTTTGGGTGGTCCTTGCATGTTTGGAACTGCATTTTGTTTGCCAACAGTTTGTGGAGTGGTAGAAGGTTGTGGATTACTTGGAGCCAATGGCTTTCCTTCACCCAAATTTCTCCTTTTTGACCTTGTGTTGGCTGCAACACTTTGAGAGATTGTTTGATTCATACCACAAAAATCTTCTACCTGTCAGTTTACAAGTGTGGTATCATTTGGAGCTGATTGTTGCTGGGATGTTTCTTGTTGTTGGTTATTTCCTTGACTCCCTTCACCCTCCACACCATGTTGTTGTTACCATCAATGCTTGATTTAGAGCACCATTGAAGCACATAGATTGGTTGTGAGGTTCATTACATGGGAAACACCAATCATACTCTGAGCTATGTTGTTTTGTACTAGCACTATTGCTTTAGAGGCAGATGTAGCATTGGGATTATAGGGTTGAAATGGTCTGTTGGCAGGAGGCCTTGCTTGATTTTGATTTACAGCTGGATTGGGTGGTCTTTGAGGCTGATATGGCTGCCTGTTAGGCTGAGCTTGAGGCTGATATGAAGGCCTGAAACTTTGGGCTTGCTGCCTCTTGAGTGTAACCAGCTCATTACCTAAACTTTGCAATTGCTTCATGACTTCTTGAAGTTCATTTGAGGCACTAGAAGATGAAGTAGAAGCTTCACTTGAATTCTGATTTCTAGGAGTGGGAATAGGAGCTAAAATAGGTGCTTGATTAGTGCTTGGACTCTCTAAATTTGGATACAATGGCATTGGAGGCCTAGGAGCTAGCTTGCCAGCTTGAATCAAACAATTTTCAGCTCTAATGGTAATGCTATAAGCAGTAGGGATAGTTGTGCCTCCCATGGATTGAATTAACATAGAAATATCAGAATTTAAAGCTTTAAGGTAATATAGAAAATCACCTTCTGTTGTTGGCCTTACTACCATTGGAATTCTCTCCCAAGTCCTTTGAAATATAAAGTTGAAGTTAGTCAGCTGCTCATTGGGAGCTCTCTTGATAGTTGTTAATTGTTCCAAAAGGGACAAGTTATCTCCCTTTTCTCCAAACTACTCATGGAGGGCTATACATAGCTGGTTCCAATTTTAGATAGAGCCTGAAGCAAGGCTCTTGAACCATTGCAAAGCTTTCCCTTTGAATGAAGATGCCAATAATTTGACAACAACTTGCATCTCATAAATCTCATGGATTACACAAATATTAGCAATATCCTTGACATGATCACCAGGAGTGGTCTGATTCTCTCCAGTAAAGTATGGAATGTTCTTTAGTGCTGAAACTAGGATTGGATTTTGTGCATTGAGAGCAAGTTGGCTGCTTGCCAGTGAAATTGACATATGGGTTGTTTTTGTGCCATTCGATTAGCCTTAGAACCCTTGTTGATTGGATGAAAGGTCTACCAGGTGGAGGAGTTGATAGAGTTATGTTTGGTGGAGATGGAGACCTTTGGATTCTCTCTCCTCTTTGTCTTCTTCTTAGAGATAATTGTAGATACTCAAACAATACTTCTTCTTCTCCAACTCTTGACCTTGTGGTGATTCTTCTCATGAGTTTTCAGGTCTGTACTGCTAAAACCAGTTGATTCTTCTTCCTTAGAGTTGCCAGATGTGCAATTCAGGTCTCTTTTAAGCAAGAACTTGCAACAAATGCACATCAATTTTTTTGCAATGGAGATGAAGACCTCATAGGTCCCACCAAGTGTACCAAAACTGTTAGTGCAAATCAGCAGCACCCTCTAGATGTTCTATCAGATTTCTAGTTTGACATTTTTCACATCCAGTGTGATTACACAACATTGAATCTTTTCCCAAGTGTGGGACTTGTAAAAATGGGAAAATAATCTCCAGATTAGAGGTTGGTTCCTCAACTCCTCTATTCAAGTGTGCATGACATTCTGCAGAGGGTTTACCTACAACTTAATCAAACTTTTGTAGGAGACAGGGTTGAGAAAATGCAAAAATAAACCTAGTCTAAATAAGGTGATGCACCAAAGAAGTAGTAGACACCTGCTACTGCAAAAAATACACAATCCACAAGAAAATACAGCACAAAGCATGCAAAAATTTCCAAAATGTAATGAAAGATTAGGAAACAATGATAAATATATGAAAGGATTGAGAAATTTTAATCACAGAGCATACATTATCATTCCAGGTCCAATACAGTGCATTACAATGACCAAGAGGCAAAAAGAGATGTTGTATTTGCATGAAAAGGTAAAAATTTCCACAAATTTTCCAAAGGAGGAAGAAAAGGGAAGTTACAGAGCCACTAAAATGTGTCTAACTTTTTGAAAATGAGCCCATTCTGGCTTTTACAATGCAAAAAATGAGCTCAGGAGAGAGAAACACGGGAAAACATGAGAGGAGCTTCAACCACCAACCAAATGGTATTAAAATAGCATGGGCACCCTCAAAAGTCCATTCCCTAACATTTTTAACCATGCTGGGAGAGAATGCGAGCCATTCTTCATTAAAAATGGTGGTTGAAACGTCATTTCTGTTCATTTCCACGTGCCATAGGTGTTTTCCAATTTTCTCCTCCAAACTCCACCAAAACACAAAATTGACCTTAGAATCATGTAGATAATTTCACTAGATTTCCATTGATATAAAGAACACCCAAAACCAAGCTCTGGATCGAAAGTTATGCCCATTTGAAAATTTAGGGCAAAACAGGGCCAAAATGGGTTGGCGGGCCGAAAATTTGAAATTTTCCCACTTTTTTACATTTGGGAAAATTTTCCCAAAAACCTCCATGCCCCACCACTCCTGGTGCCACATGGCACAATTTTATTTGTTGTGGACCCTGCCTGCTTCATTTCCCATCGTTTTGGCCTTTGGAAAATTTTCCAAAAATTCTCCACAGTTGGATGACCCGAAGACATGTGGCATGATCTGATTCGTTGTGGGCCTCTCCTCTAAATTTTCCATCACTTTTGACCATATTTTTTTCTGACCTAGACATGTGGCACAACCCCATTAGATGTGGGCTTTTCCTTTCATTTTCTCTATGGGCTCTCCTTTGTTTTTTTGCCGCCACATGGACATGTGGCATGATCTGACTAGCTCGGGCTTTGGGGGCGGGTTTTCCTTTTGAAATTTTTCTTTGATTTTGTTTTGGGAAAAATTCCCAATCTCCCCTATGCTCCACTGGTCTCGAGAACACGTGGCGTGATCTCATTTTTTGTACGGGCCTACGGGCCAAAATCTCTCTTTAGCGCCCTCGCCAAATACTTGGTAAAATTTTGAATATTTCCTCCTCCTTCCTCCACTCCTTGGCCTAAGGACACGTGGCACGATGTTATTGGATGTGGGCATGGTGTCAAAAATTTTGTTTGTGCCAACCCTTGGGAATTTTTTCCAACTTCTTCCCCTTGGACACGTGGCACGATCCCATTCGGCAGTGAGCCATCAGACTAAAAAATTCATTTCTAAATTTTGCCAACACTTGGAAGAAAACTTTACCTTTCTGGAAAGCTGAGAAAGAGCTCTATCCAATGGTGCCATTTCCAGAAAGTTTTAAGTGCCTAAAAAGTAAAAAATTCTAACTGAAAAATTCATTTATGAATTTTACCAACACTTGGTAAAAATTTCAAGTTTACCTCCGCCTCCGCCCTTCCAAGGACACGTGGCCTCATCTTATTGGCTCACGCTTTTCTAGGGAAAATTTCCCACAAAAATCCACCAAGCCATAACTTCAAAAATACATGGAGTTAGGAAGAAAACTTTACCTTTCTGGAAAGCTGAGAAAGATCTCTATCCAATGGTGCCATTTCCTTTCATTTTTCTCTATGGGCTCACCTTGTGTTTTTTGCCGCCACATGGACACGTGGCATGATCTGACTGGTTCAAGCTTTGGGGGCAGGTTTTCCTTTTGAAATTTTTCTTTGATTTTGTTTTGGGAAAAATTCCTAATCTCCCCCTATGCTCCACTGGTCTGAGAAAAAGTGGTGTGATCTCATTTGTTGTACGGGCCTAGGGGCCAAAATATCTCTTTAGTGCCCTCGCCAAACACTTGGTAAAATTTTGAATCTTTCCTCCTCCCTCCGCCACTCCTTTGGCCTAAGGACACGTGGCATGATGTTATTGGATGTGGGCATGGTGTCAAAATTTTTGTTTGTGCCAACCCTTGGGATTTTTTTCCAACTTCTTCCCCTTAGACACATGGCACGATCCCATTCGGTGGGCCATCGATTGAAAAATTCATTTCTAAATTTTGCCAACACTTGGAAGAAAACTTTACCTTTCTAGAAAGTTGAGAAAGAGCTCTATCCAATGGTGCCATTTCGAGAAAATTTTAAGTGTCTAAAAAGTAAAAAATTCTGACTAAAAAATTCATTTATGAATTTTGCCAACACTTGGTAAAAATTTCAAGTTTACCTCCACCTCCGCCCTTCCAAGGACACGTGGCCTCATCTTATTGGCTCGTGCTTTTCTAGGGAAAATTTCCACAAAAATCCACCAAGCCATAACTTCAAAAATACATGGAGTTAGGAAGAAAACTTTACCTTCTCGGAAAGCCGAGAAAGAGCTCTATCCAATGGTGCCATTTTATTTCATTTTTCTCTATGGGCTCACCTTGTGTTTTTTTCCACCACATGGACACGTGGCATGATCTCGACTGCTCAAAGCTTTGAGGCGGAGTTTTCCTTTTGAAATTTTTCTTTGATTTTGTTTTGGGAAAAATTCCCAATCTCCCCCATGCTCCACCTGGTCCGAGAACATGTGGCGTGATCTCATTTGTTGCATGGGCCTACGGGCCAAAATCTCTCTTTAGCGCCCTTGCCAAACACTTGGTAAAATTTTCAATCTTTCCTCCACCCTCCGCCACTCCTTTGGCCTAAGGACACGTGGCATAATGTTATTGGATGCGGGCCTGGTGTCAAAATTTTTGTTTGTGCCAACCCTTGGGAAATTTTCCCAACTTCTTCCCCTTGGACACGTGGCACGATCCCATTCGCCGGTGGGCCATCGATGAAAAATTCCTTTCTGAATTTTGCCAACACTTGGTAAAATTTCAAGTTTACCTCTGCCTCCGCCCTTCCAAGGACACGTGGCCTCATCTTATTGGCTCAGGCTTTTCTAGGGAAAATTTCCCACAAAAAATCCACCAAGCCATAACTTCAAAAATACATGGAGTTAGGAAGAAAACTTTACCTTTCTGGAAAGCTGAGAAAGAGCTCTATCCAATGGTGCCATTTCTAGAACATTTTGAGTGCCTAAAAAGTAAAAATTCTGACTGAGGCACAAGGGAGGAATGAAATGAAGGGAGTTAGCCACAAAATGAGCAAGGGGCTCATTTTGGATAACATGACGTTCTGAGACATATTCCAACTCAATAAGGAAATCTTAAAATTTATTTTGTGAGAGTGGAAAATTGTCTTCAAACTTGAATTCCACCCTTCCTTGCAACTGTGATCTATGAGGTTGAATGATGAACACTTGTAACTACTACCCTAACATCTAATTACTTAGAAACTAAGGCACATCATAGAGGGTGGAGTAAAAATTGTTGGTTAGGACATCATGGAACTCTATTAAAACTTGATTTTCTTTCTTCTTATGAATGTTCAATTTTCAACACACTCCTTGGGGTGCTACAACAATTAGGAGTGTGCAAGACACTAAAATTTTGACATCCACTAAACACTATAGGTTGCATATCAACTATTTTTCCACATCATGAAAAACTCACTAGTGATTTTAGTTGCTCTCGCATTTGTGTTTTCTCGAATAATGGAAACTATCACCTGTAAATTTGAATTTCATCACTACAATATTTAATTTTTGGAGGCATGGTGAATTTTACAAGAACATATTAGAATAAATAGAACATGTGCACCAACACTTAGGGAAATAAAACTATTCTAACAACAAAACAATAAGCATAAGAACTTGGAGGAAATAAAATCCTAATATACTCCTACCCTAACCAGAGGAATACTCAACTAAAAAAAACCTGACACTGGTGATGAGAAGTAGCTGCCATTTTGTTATCCTATAAAATTGACAAGGGTAATTTTGCATATAACCGTACCAAAGTTTCATTTTAGTCCCCTTGAGGAGGTCTATCAACGTTCAAAATGGCTAAAATTCTCTTCCAAAAGCAAGTTTTAAGAACTTAGCTATTTTTCAGCCTTTTCGAACTAAGCACAAAAATTATTGTGTCAACATCAAGAAATGTGCACCCCCTTTAAAAATTCCTTTGGCACCCTAAAATACATGTCTACATGAATTAATTTGTGCCCCTTTAGCACTAAAAGTTCCATGTCAACATCCTTAAACCTGCGCCAAAGAAATGCGCTAAAGGCATGAAAATTAACATGTTGACATATCCAAATGTGTGCTTAAGGCGCTAAGGCTTTAGTGTCGACACCAACCAAGTTGCGCCAAGGTGCATTTACAATTATGTTGACACCCTCCTATCCGTGCCAAGGTGTGATTTATCCCATGTAGAAACCTCACCAACTGCGCCAAAGGCTGTTGGTGGCATCATAAATGTAGGTTTTTCCTATATATATGTGGTTCACACCTGTCATTTTCATGACTTAAAAATTGTGAAAAGTTATTCCTCTCGTGATTTTGCCAGCCTTTCCCATCAGCCTCACGTACCATTTTTCATGTTTATGGATCCCACGTCATTCCTTCGTCATTATTTATCCTAGGTAAGTGGTTTTATCACTCTTTTAGTTATTTGTGGTTTTTTCTTGGTTATTATGGTTTTAGGATTGTTGTAAGATTTTAAACCTAAAAATCTAAAAATGAATAAGCTTAACAATCCATGAACTATCTAGAACACCTTATCTCTCCTTCTAGATCTATAAATCTGTGAAGGATCTACCTCTAAAAGAAAAAAAACCCATTTTTCCCTACACTGTTGCCTTGCTGCAAATCCCACAAACCCTCTCTTTGTTATTTTGGCAAGATCAAAAGAGAGAGGAACATGAGAGGTTGTATTGAAAATGCAAAAATCAATCTTTTCCCTTTAGCGCAATATCCCTCCATGCTACATCACACACAATCATTCCTTAGTGCACTGTTCTCGCATGCACAAAATTTTTAACCTACACCAAGTATAAACACTTGACAAATCTCCTCAAGGTGCAGGCACATCCCGACCAACATCAAATTTTGATGTTGTGTTCCCTACATCTATGCCCATTACAAACCCTTTGGAACATTGAAATTCTATGCAATGCATTCCAAAATTGTGTCTTAGGTGCACCGAAAAGTAATGTAACATCATCTTTTGTAGCGCTTGATTAAAGCAATTTTCCAAAGGTGCTAGCGCATGAACCTTGATACCGACACTACATGTAGCGTACACAGAGACTGCGCCCCATTCCTTTCTCCTTCGCGCTAAGATCTTTCATGTAACACTCCTAAAAAATGCACCCATTTGGTGTAGATTCCCCCCTTTCAACACAGGCACATCTTTTTGCATGTTGACATCCTCAAAAGTGTGCCCAACCTATTTAAGCCTCTGCAGCATGCTATAAACTTACGCCTTACACCTTAAGGCTTATAATAGCTCATTTTTCATTCTGCAAGTTGTTATTATGGATAAAATGATGGCTAACATGGCTCTTCTATGTTGGACCTCTTTGATTCTCCATACAGAACAAAAACAACCATCCTCGAGCTCACACATGTCTTTGTCGAGCCAAAAGCCAAGTCTAAAGGAAAAGCTAAGTTGACAAAGAAAGAAATGAAATAAAAATATCGAGATTTAGGATGCCTCGACTTGCTTGTAGAATGCAGTCTCAACATCGAGACTCCGAGTTGGGACACATAAATATGGATGACTTCTGGGAGAGAACCAAAAAATTTACCGGTGGCCCATAGATGGACAAATTGGTAGGCAGCAGGCTACACTTTGCAGCAGGACTCCCAGTAAGTGCAATAAACAATGAGTTCATCATGTTGGTGGCCTGTTGTTACAATAAAGAAAAAGATGTGTCGAAGATAAGGAGGGCAAGGTAATCATCAACCTCATGGCTTGGAACTTTGAAATCATGTTGGGAATTCCTCAACATAGCTAGTATGTAGTAGTAAGCATTGAAGAATTCCCAAAGACATGGAATGACAATGAAGACAAGTGTATGCAGATGATCAATGAAGTCTACGAAAAACAAGAAGGTGGCAAGAAGATTCCCCAAACCATCCATCGCAGTGACTTCAATGAGGAGTTGAGTGATACCATCACCTTCCTCGGTAGAGTATTCGGGTTTCTTGATGCCCACTACTTTCACAAATGGATGCTCAGATATTTAGAAACTATGATCAAGAATGCTCCCAATCAATGCTTCAACTGGGGAGATCGTAAGTGATACTATCTCGCAAAGATCTCTAACAGTTTTAACCACGGGAGGTTCTACATGAACTCCTATGTGGTATATGTAGCCACATCAGAGAGAGAGTTCCCAGGACTAATTCAAAGTGGAACATGGCCTCAGGTCAAAATGTATGAGTACTATCGGGAGCTAAGGCTCGAGGCCAGTATCACCTAGTTCAACAAGACCAATGATGCCTTCTTCTATGAGGTGATCTGCTTAATGAGGCTGAACATGAGACACGGTTAGACTAGCATTAGCATGGTCAAGTGCCACCAAGAAATGGGGGATTTGTTTACACAATTCCCCACCTTCACGTATCTCAGGGCTGCCAACTTTCTGGGAGAACCAACAAGGTTACCAAGGTACGCAGGGCCCAAGCTGATCCTCCTAGAGCTGTCAAGGTAGCTGATTACATATCACAAGAAGTGTATGAAAAGGAAAAGGGTGGAACTCCATTCCCCCTCATGGTTGGCAGATACACCTGTGCCTCATTGGGTAAAGCCTAGGAAATGTATGCGGAGCTAGAATTGCTCGATTTGAAGCATGATTTCCTAGCAAGGCCAACCTTTGACTGCTAGGGTTGCCTCTTGAAGTAAAATATCGATTTCTTCCATGTCCCGTAGATTGAGGACACATGCATAGACGTGAATCATGAAGTTTAGATTAGGAAAAGGATTACTCCAAGTCGGCACTAGTAGAGATCATCCACTATGGTGTTGTCATCATCCAAAAAGATTTGCAAGCAATCGATTAAGAAATTTATTAGGTTTATCTTGACATGGATGGGGATGATTGGCCATTTACAAGTATCGATAGGACTAAGGAACCAAAGACCATAGAAGAAAGGGTCAGCCCATGGTGCAACACACCAAACATTAGTGCAAAAAAATGGTCCCATCTACCTTGGAGTGGATTTCAAGTACTTCCCCCTTAGGAAGTGCACCTCCAAAGCTAGATCACTTGTTAAAGGGTGAAGGAAAATATAAAGTTGGAGATCCAAGTAAACAAGAGAAAGCTCCTAATAGCACTCCTACTGCTTAAGAGAAAATAGTGGAATTAGTGTCCCCAGGAAAAGAAGAAGCGAGATGTTCCAATGGACACATCCACTCAGGATGTTGTCACAACTACAACTATGGAGGTTCCCACCATTCCCTCTTCTACTCCTCCTCCTCCTCCTGTCACTCAAGTAACCACTCCTATGGTTGTGTCTTCTCCTCCATCTTCCTCCCTTCCATCTCCCACCTCTTCCATCTTCTCCTCTCTCGCAGATCTGTCCTCCAACATTTCCTCCATCCTGTCATAGATCCCTTCCATCTCCATGTCCTTCTCTTCCCCTGTAGTGACTCCGGGCCCTGTAAGCACTAGTGCATTAGACTCTCTATCCATGCCACCACCAAGTGTTTCCACTTTCTTCCCCGAGTCCACTACAATTACTCCCCCTTTCACCCTTATTTCCTCTTCTTCTTCCGATCCCGATCCCATAAGTCCTGGTTGGATCTCTGACCACCTAAGTCAACACAAGAGGAAGGTCCCCATTACAGCTATGGACTTCTCTGTCATTCCGTAAAAGGGACCCAAGAAGCAAAAAGCAATAACTCGCTTCTCAAAAAGTGCCTCAGGAGAAAGGGTCATGGAGATAGCCTACTCAGATCCCATAAAGAAGAAAGAAGATTTGTCTCCTACAGACTTCATAGTGACTCAAGTCACAATGGGAACCTCATCAAAAAGTATACAAGGAGAAGCCTTGTCAGCTGTAGATACCCTCTGTAAGAAGCTATAAGAGGCCAAAGAGGAGAAGAGAGTGCTCAAAGAACAGAACAAACATCTCCTCCAAGCTTTACAGAAAATGGGCAAAGCTCCTTCAACTACTGTAGAACCTGTTCAAGCTCCCAGCCAAGAGAAAATAGATGAATACATAAAGATTGTTGAACAAGGTATGGCTATGTCATCCTAGATTGAGAAGATCCTCTAGGATGGTCAGGTGATAATTGGTACGTTCACATTGCTACACCAAGATATAACTCGAGGAAATAAAGAGCTATAAGTAGTAACATGCTCCCTTTCGAGAAATTAGATAACACTAAGTTACAAAGAAGGAACATTCGGACAATGGTCAATCTGTTCAGCTTATTACTTTTTAAAGGTCAGCATTATCGATCACCCATGGGCACATTATAAAGCTCTCACTGCTTTAGATTACTGTGTCGATCAAATAGAATTCATCCACGGGAATCAAAAATTCAAGGAAGAAGCCTTCGATGCAAAGATACACAACATGGAGAAAGTAATTTCAAAGATATCTCCTAGATCGCTTTCGGTGCATCCTATGAATTAAGAGAAGCAAATGATACATTCCAAAGCACTTCAAGGCTATTGTCTCTCAAGGTCGGCACAAAATGTCACTTTTGATTATGAGTCCATCAAAAACCTCTTAGCCTACCATGACTTTATCGAATCTTTGATCGATGTAAATGAAGAGTTCACTGATTTTCCCGACAAGCTCAAAAATGAGAAAGAAACTTGCAAAGTAATTCATGACCATTTCAAAGGTCCTGATTAGTATCAACTTCAAAAATAATCAGCAAGTTTGTAGAGTATCAGATGCAGTGTCATATCGACTCCCCTGAACCACCGCCAGATACTAAGTTCGAGCCAAGAGACAATGACAAATAGCTTCTTCCTTCAAGATGAATATCCCTTTTTGTAAAATATGTAAAAGGCATGGCACACGCGATGATATCATCCATGTTTCACCATGGGATGTTATCATCCTAAAATTTCCCCAAAGTCAAAGGTTGACTTTTTGTACTTTGTAAATATCTTGTAAGATATATTGTAAATAAGTGTTTGGTTGCTTTTTGTCTTCTTTCTCCTTCTTCTTCTATAAGCACTGGAATACTTGTTGTATTCTGTATGGACACTTTTGTATAACAAAAAGATATGAAGAGAGAAAGAATTTGTGCCTTCTTGTAACAGAAGAGATTTTAATATATGTATTAAGACTTTGTGCCCAATATATGTGTTATTTGCATAATATCTTTCTTAAGTTAGATATGTGTTTCTATTCTATTTGATTCACTCTTTTATTGTCATATGTTCATTAGTATTGCTTTGTTTGTTTATGCAAGTAATTTTGGATCTCGTTTACTACCGCCCAAAGCATAAACCCTCCAACCTTTCTAACTTGGAATTCATTTATTTTCTCCCTTCAAATCTACCTTCCTCCATTCCTTCCTCCTTACCATTCTGTTCAGAGTTGGAACTACCCCTACTGGGATGAGATCCCAAACTCTTGAAGTTAGAATATTGTAGATTTGTATAGATTCCCACTTGATAGAATAGCAATAAACCAATTTCGCTTTGCTGTCTCAAAGAGGGGTTATGCCCTACACACTGTTGGCCTATTTTCCCATGATTTTCCTAGCCTATAGATTTTCAAACCAATAGTTTTTTGACAACTCCGCTGGGGATCAAACTAAGGAAATAATTAAAAAACTGTGAAAATCACTGCCAGATTGAAAATTTTAACTCTTTGTTCAAATTTTTTTTTGCAAAGTGACCAAAATCAAAAATTTCCTTATACCAATCCATAGATTTGGACCAGATAGGAGCTTTTAGTTCGCTGAGTTTTTACAAAAATTTGTATATTTCGTAGATCTGAGAATCTGACATTTTCTGATATTTTTCAAAACCTTACAAAATTTAGTTCGAAGATCTGAAAATCAACTTTCTAAATAACCCACCTTTTTATCCTTGCTAATCTCTGTCAGAAAACTGCAATCGATTGTTATCAAAAGGATAAATTTTAAATATTAAAAAAGTACATGCTACTGATTTTTGCCAAAAAAATCAGAAAATCAGCAAGTACAAACAAAAATATTGTTTTATATTTGCTCTTAGTTGTTGCGGATTTGAACAGATACACTAGCGGGTGAACAATTTACTTGCGATAGAAGAGCTCATGGAGAAGTTGATACAATATTTGATCTACTTCAAAGGCACAATTTTAGTATCACACTAGCATGATTCACATCATTAAGTTAAGTGGATCGATCAGCAATAAGTGCCTCCCCCAAAAAAAGAGCTGAGTTTCATAAGGTGCTTCGACATCTATTTGCGGTGCTCTTTTACTAAGCAGAGCCATGCTCCCGCTCATGTACTTTTTCCCGTGTTTCAAATGGTAGTACCATGGGGAAATGTCATGGGCCCTCTAGCACTACCACATCCAATTCACACCATCCCTCATGAAAACAAAAAGAATTTTCTGAAATTTAATGGGAGTGGAAATCAAAGCACAAACGCACATATTTCTATGTTTATTATGTCATGTAGTATTCTGGATATGACTCACGAAGATGTATCTATATGTCTCTTTCTTAAGACCTTGTAGAGGCTGGCATCAGAGTGGTTCCAGCATTTACCAGCTGGATCCATCACCAATTGGGCCACATTACGAGTTGCATTTGAAGACAGGTATAAGCCTTTAGAAGACACATTTGCGTTACTGTCAAATATCACTCACTTAAAGGAGGCCAATGAAACCATGCATAATTTTATCACCTATTTCAATTAATTGATCAATCGTGTGCCACCTTCCATATTACCAACACCAGAAAATCAAAAGTGTTTCTTCGTGAACACCATGAGTTCAAGAGTAAGTTTCTTGCTTTTGCAAGAACAAATCGCCACCTTGGTCCTTGCTCAAGCTGCGGCCATTCAGATAGAGGACAACCTTATCATATTTGGTGAATTAAGATGAGAGCCATCTAGATCAAAGGATTCAACTCCTTCTTAGGCCACCTCATCAGATCTAGCATTCCAGAAGATGGAAAATGAATTGCTCACATTGAATAAGTAATTAGCTCAGGCTTCATCTACCACTCCGTCGGGATATCCCATGGAGGAACTTCACTCCCAATAGTGCCTCCCAAAGGCTACGTTTTCCTGTTGTTGCTACAAGGTTAGCACTTGATGCCCCTCTAGTTAATTCCTTGGTTGAGATCGAAGAAGATGAGCCAATTTATGAAGAACCTTCATGCAAGGTGAAGATGAGAAAGATGTCGGTGAACCGACTAGCATCGTATAATTGGGTATATGGAATTTGAGGATGAGGAATCGATGAAGAGGAAGGTACCCAAGGGTATGTAAGAAGATATTCATACGATGTTTTCACCTGCTCACAAGGAAAGGAATCAAAATTTGCTGCTAAAATACAAAAGGAAAAGGTTGTATTAAATACGCCTCCAACAATCGCTAAAAGAGGTAATCCCCTTCCTACTCAACCTCCTATCAAACCTTTCGTAAAGAAATATTTTCCTCTTGTTTCTCCTCCAAATCAACCTCCCTCCATTTCCATAAAGACCAGTACCACTCCTCTATCATCACAAAATTAAGGACTCATTCCTTCATCAGTGTAACCCTTGGTCACATTCAATATAGTCGATCATGCCAAAAGGACCAAGATCCAAATGTCTGAAGCTGAGTACCTTCATTCTAACCCCAAGCAACTTGTTAGATTAACCAAGTATATTCAAAGTCAAGATTCAATCTCTCACCCCATTTATTTGAAAGGAATTCTTTCCACACCTCTTACATCCCATATAAACGTTCCTCAAAGTCTACGTCGGGGGAAAATTGAGCCTTTTACCTTTCTATCTTGACTAATGGTCACAAGTTAAGCAATGTATAATTGATTCTGGAGCATCTGAAAATTTTATGCCGGAAAAGGTCCTCACACTCACTAAAACTTTCGGTCAATGTTACTCCATGGAAACCAAACAGTACCATTAATAGGTCAAATCAAGTATGCACGATTCACATTAGCGGCATTCCGGAGAAAAGAGTAAAAATGACTATCCTCATAGCTGATATTCCAGCCACCTATGGGATACTACTAGGGAGGAGATTTTGTAGAGAAGTTGGTGGAGAAATCCATATGGACTGGTCCAAAGCTAGAATCCTTGTCAAAGGAGTAATACAGATGTTAGAGCACGAATCTCAAAATAAATATCTAGTCACCAACTCGACGACCACCGCAAGGCCTAGATTCTCTTTCAATCATTAGGGATGGGGAACTACTTCTTGTCTACCAACTCTGATAAAATGGAATTTCTCATCCAAGAGGAGGACCTCAACAAGATATGGACACTACAGTTTGATGACGGTTGTGTAACAAGTGGGTGTGTCTTTGTGGCGTTACGATATCTCACGAAGAGGAGATTTTCCTCTTTCTTTCAAATTGCAGTTTTGCAATACAAACAACACTACTAAGTACGAATCTTTTCTACTTGGAATGCAAGCTACAAAGGAAATGGGAATCAAGAATTTGAAAGTACAGGGTGATCTTGAGCTTATTTTCAATCAAGTGAAAGGGGTATACCAAGTAAAGAACGAAAGGTTTAGACACTATCGCAACACCGTGTGGGACAAAATCAAGGAGTTTGATGCTTTCTCAATCAAAGAAATTTTGTGAGCTCGTAACAACATGGATGACTCTTTGGCCATCTCGGCCTCTCTCATGCTCCCTCACCTAGGGTTAAAGATAGACACATATACCATTGAGGTAGTTTTCCGCCCAAGTGTGCCAGATAATTCACAACAACCTTTGGCAGGTATTCAACGATGATAATAAGCTTATTGCTTTTCTACGGAGAAAGATGGAAATTTCAAAGAGCTCCATTTCAATGGATCAACTTCTACATGTCATGAGTCTCTCACGGGCCAAGTGCATGAATTGGTAGAAGGTCAGGGCATATGTCAGCTCAAGGGAAATAAGATTCCGAAAGGTTTAGTTTCCCTGGAATGATTATTTGATAAGCATGACCGTTTTGTCAAGAAAAGGTGACAGGATAACCCTGACTCTTCTCTAGAAACTGAATCTGACAATTTGGCAACTACAGAACATCCTCGATGCCTCAGAACATCAGGAAGTGTTGTACACCCAGAAGAAAAGTGGAAAATTTTCAAATTGCTAAAAATATATATGGATGTATTGGCATGGTCTTATGCCAATCTGAAGTCATTTAAGCCTAGGGACATTCAACATGACATCTTGCTAAAATATGACGTTAAGCCTTTCTGTCAAAAGAAAAGGCACTACAACCCTAAAATATCAGGTACCATCCAGGCTGAAATTCAAAAAATGTTAAATGCAAGAATCATTTTTCCAATTCATCATAGTACCTGGGTCACTAATATTGTACCCATGTGGAAGAAGAATGGCGAAATATGCATATACATAGACTTCCACGACTCTGAACCAGGCATCCTTACAGGATAGTTATCCATTTCCCATAATGGATCAAGTTCTATAGGTAGTAACCGGTTTAGAGATGTTGTCCATGCTTGATGGTTTTTAGGTTATAATCAAATTGAGGTCACGCCTGAAGACCAATTCAAAACAGCATTCACCACACCTTGGGGCACCTTTACATACAGCAGGATGCCATTTGGTTTAACCTATTAAGTGCCACCTTCCAATGAGTGATGGAATTCATGTTCAAAGGTATGATGGGAAAGGTCATCATAGTTTACCTAGATGACTTAACCATGTTCTCTAAAAACGCGAAGTGATCACTTTGTGATCATTTGGAGCAAGTTTTGATTAGATGCCGAGATCACGAGAATTTCTCTAAACCCTAAGAAGTCGGTTTTGAGTCACTTTGAAGGAAAATTTTTGGGACACATCATCATAAAATAAGGGATAAAGATAGACATCAAAAGATTCAAGGCTATTCAGAGCCTTACCTTGCCCACAAGCAAGACTGGTGTTCACTCTTTCTTTGGAAAGGTAAATTTTCTCAGGTGCTTTGTTCCTAATTTTGCTGAGAAAACTCATCATATATCCAATATGATGAAAGGGTCACAAACATTTCGATGGAGTGAAGAAGGCAAGATGTCATTCAAGGATATAAAAGCCTCCGTTTCTCACACACCTGTTCTGGTATATCCTGACTTCTCCAAGGATTTCATCATGTACAGTTATAGCATCTGCCCGCAAATACTATATCGGCTATCTTAATGTAGAAAAATCTAAGGATGTTGAGTCCTCTATTGATTTCATGAGCTCTCCTCTAAAGCCTCATGAAATAAAGATGTCACAACTAGAAAAACATGCCTTCGCCATAGTAAAAGTAGTTAAGAATTTCCACTACTATATCATGAACTCTCATACAATAGTGCTAGTCCCTGACATGGCAGTTAAGTCTATCCTGACTCAATAGGAGTTAGGAAGCTTATGAGGGAATTGGATCATAAAGGTCCAAGAATATGATCTAGACATTAGACCAACCAAGTTGGTAAGGGGTAAGGGACTATGTCAGCAAATGACTGAAAATAAAGATCTAGAAGCACCTGAAGAGCAAGCTGCTCATGTTGATTAAGAACAAAGTGAACTGGAGAAAGTGGATTCTTTACCCATGATTCTATTTGTCGTGACCAATGACGAATGATATTATAACATCACTCTCTTTCTCACTTATGGCAAGTTTTTAGGTCACCTAACCATAAAGGAAAAGTGAGCAGTAAAGCTCAGAGACACACGATATGTCATTTGGGATGATGGGTTGTACAAGTGTGGAATTGATCGAATCTTCCTACAATATGTTGATAAGCTGCAGTAGGTAAAATTACTAGAAATATTTCATGACTTGACATATGGTGGTCATTTCTCCTCTTCTGTCATAGCACATAAGATCATTCAGGCCAGGTACTACTAGCCAATGCTATTTCAGGATGCAGCCACCTAGGTAGCGAAATGTGAACTTTGCCAACAGTTCATTGGCAAACCAAAGCTAGTTGCATTTCCCCTCAGGCCCATCATTATTGACAAACCATTTAGGCAATGGGGAATTGATTTCATTGGAGCACTCAATCCTTAATCGAGTGTTGGACATAGTTATGTCCTGACAGTAATAGATTACTTCACCAAATGGGTGGAGGCCATACCTATCAAACATGCCACTTCTAAAGTTGTTTGCAACTTCATCAAGGAAAATATCTTCATGAGATTTGGAATTCCACACAAAGTCATTGCCGACAATGCTTCCAACTTCTCTTCATGGGAATTCATTGGTCTTTGATATAGATACAGAATAACTTTTATCTCATGCCTCTGATTACTATCCTAAAGGAAATGGTCAGGAAGAATCTAGCAACAAGAACACAGTAACCATCATATAGAAGCTAGTTGATGAGAACCAACGATCCCAGCACAAGTTGTTATATGATGCCTTGTGGGTGGATTGTATCACTCCAAAGCTATCTTTTAGCAGGTCACCTTTCCAAGTGTTGTATGGGACCGATGCTGAAATCCCTATCTCTGCAGAACTTCTTGTTCTACGCTTGGCACGAGCTATCGAAGATGAAACTTTTCAGAGTTCTCTGGAAAAGAGAATTATGTATCTGACAGAACTTGAAGAAAAGTGAGTGAAAGTGGTCGACAAGATCACCGAGCATCAAAATCAAGTTAAGAGGTTGTTCGACAAGAAAGCCAAGCAGAGAGATTTCTAGGTAGGGGATCTTGTCCTTCTATGGGACAAATGAAGAGAACCAAAAGGCATGCATGGGAAGTTTGACTCTCTTTGGAGAGGGCCATACAAGATTAAGCAACTCAATGGAGAGAATAGTTTCTATCTCTCGTATCTAGATGGAACTGAGCTCCCACTTCCCTATAGTGGGCAGCATCTCAAGATCTTTAGGAAGTAGAGCTTGCTCTCTTCTTTGTAAAAATTGCTTTTGTTGTGTGTGTTTTCTTTTGTCGTGTGTTTTCTTTCTATTTGTGGTGTGTTCCCTTTACTCCCTTTTTTTTCCCTTGTTTTTGACTCTCTGTAACCCAATGGATAAGCACTTGAAGACTGGGGTTCTCTACCCGTAAGTTTCGTTTAGGGATAGTCCCTAGACAGAGCCAATTGTTATCTTGTAAAATTAACAAGGGAAATTTTGTAGATAACCGTACCAAAATTTTGTTTTGGTCCTCTTGAGGAGGTCTATCAGCATTCAAAATCGCTAAAATTATCTTCTGAAAATCAAGTTTTAAGAACTTAGCCATTTTTCAGCCTTTTTGAACTGGGTGCAAAAATTGTTGTGTCAACATCAAGAAATGTGCGCCCCCTTTAAAAATTCCTTTGGCACCCTAAAATACATGTCAACATGAATTAATTTGTGCCCCTTTGGTGCTAAAAGTTCCATGTCAACATCCTCAAACTTGCGCAAAGAAATGCGCTAAAGGCATGAAAATTAACATGTTGACATATACAAATGTGTGACTAAGGCAGTAAGGCTTTAGTGTTGACACCAACCAAGTTGTGCCAAGGCGCATTTACAATTATATTGAAAACTTCCTATCTACACCAAGGGCATGATTTATCCCATGTTGACACCTCACCAACCACGCCAAAGGTGGTTGGTGGCGTCATAAATGTGGGTTTTTCCTATAAATATGCGGTTAACACCTGTCATTTTCACGACTTAAAAATTGTGAAAAGTTATTCTTCTGCGATGTCGGTATTTCTGTTAGCCTCATCTACCATTTTTCATATTTGTGGATCCCATGTCATTCCTTCAACGTTATTTATCCCAGGTAAGTGGTTTTTATCAATCTTTTACTTGTTTATTGTTTTATTTCTTGGTTGTTATGGTTTTAGGATTGTTGTAAAAGGTTAAACCTAAAAATATAAAAATGAATAAGCTTAAAATCCACAAACTATCTAGAACACCTTATCTCTCCTTCTAGATCTATAATTTGTGAAGGCTCTGCCTCTGAAAGAAATAAAAACCCATTTTTCCCTACCTGTTGCCTTGCTACAAATCCCACAAACCCTCTCTTTGTTATTTTGGAAAGATCAAAAGAGAGAGGAACACGGGAGGTTGTATTAAAAATGTAAAAATTGGTCTTTTCCCTTTGGCACACTGTCCCTCCATGCTACATCACACATAGTTGCACCTTGGTGCACTATCCCCCTCATGCAACAAATTTTTAACCTTTTCCAGGTATAAACACTTGACAAATATCCTCAAGGTGTAGGTACTTCCTATCCAACATCAACTTTTGATGTTCTGTTCCCCAAATCTACACCCTTTATAAACCCTTTAGCGCATTAAAATTTTGTGCAACGCATTCAAAAACCATGCCTTGGGTGCCTTTGAAAAGCAATGCAACATCATCTTTTACAAAGCACCAGTTAAAGCAATTTTCCAAAGGCACTGGTGCATGAACCTTAACACCAACATTACATGTTGTGTATTGTAGACCCGCGCCTCGTTCCTTTCTCCTTGGCACTAAGATCTTTTGTGCAACACTCCTAAAAAATGTTCCCCTTTGGCATAGATTCCCCCTTTCAACATAGGCGCATCTTTTTGCATGTTGACATCCTCAAAAGTGCGCCCAGCCTATTTAAGCCTCTGCAGCATGCTATAAACTTGTGCCTTGTGCCTTAAGGCTTATAATAGCTCATTTTCCATTCTACAAGCTGTTATTATGGATAACATGATGGCTGACATGGATCTTCTATGTTGGACCTCTTTGATTCTCCATGCAGAACAACAACAGCCATCCTCGAGCTCACACATGTCTTCATCGAGCAAGAAGCCAACTAAGTCTAAAGGAAAAGCTAAGTTGATAGAGCAAGAAATGAAATACAAATATCAAAGAGTCAGGATGCCTGACTCACTTGTAGAATGCAGTCTCGACATCAGAGACTGAGCTGGGACACATAGATATGGATGAATTCTAGGAGAGAACCAAAAAAGTTACTGGTGGCCCATACATGGACAAATTGGTAGGCAATAGGCTACACTTTGCAGCAGGACTCCTAGTAAGTGCAATAAACAATGAGTTCATCATATTGGTGGCCCGTTGTTACAATAAAGACACAAGATGTGTCGAAGATAAGGAGGAAAGGTAATCATCAACCTCACGGCTTGGAACTTTGAAATCATGTTGGGCATTCCTCACCATAGCTAGTATGTAGCAGTAAGCATTGAAGAATGCTTAAAGACATGGACTAACAATGAAGACAAGTGTATGTAGATGATGAATGAAGTCTACGAAAAACAAGAAGGTGGCAAGAAGATGCCCCAAACCATCCATCATAGTGACTTCAATGAGGAGCTAAGTGATACAATCACCTTCCTCAGAGTATTCGGGTTTCACGATGCCCACTACTTTCACAAATGGATGCTCGGATATTTAGAAACTATGATCAAGAATGCTTCATTTGGGGAGATCGTAAGTGATACTATCTCGCAGCATCTCCATTAGGTTTTAACCACTAGGAGGTTCTACATTAACTCCTATGTGGTATATGTAGCCACATTAGAGAGAGAGAGTTCCTAGGACTAATTCAGAGTGGAACATGGCCTCAGGTCAAAATATATGAGTACTACCAAGAGCTAAGGCTCAAGGCCAAGTATCACCTAGTTTAATAAGAACAACGATGCCTTCTTCTATGAGGTGATCTGCCTAATGAGGTTGAACATGAGACAAGGTTAGACTAGCATTAGCGTGGTCGGTGCCACCAAGAAATGGGGGGCTTTGTTTACACAATTCCCCACCTTCACGTATCTCAGGGCTGCCAACTTTCTGGGAGAACCAACAAGGTTACCAAGGTATGTAGGGTCTAATATAATCATCCTAGAGCTGTTAAGGCATC
This sequence comes from Taxus wallichiana var. yunnanensis, assembly GCA_018340775.1. Taxonomy (NCBI): domain Eukaryota; kingdom Viridiplantae; phylum Streptophyta; class Pinopsida; order Cupressales; family Taxaceae; genus Taxus; species Taxus wallichiana. Next base: position 480,318,155 of record CM031235.1, on the reverse strand, counting down.
TGATTACATATCACGAGAAGTGTATGAAAAGGAAAAAGGGTGGAACTCCATTCCCCCTCATGGTTGGTAGATACACCTACGCCTCATTGGGTAAAGCCCGGAAATGTATGCGGAGCTAGAATTGCTCAACTTGAAGCATGATTTCCTGACAAGGCCAACCTTCAACTTCGGGGTTACCTCCCTAAGGAAAATATCAATCCCATCCATGTCCCAGAGATCGAGGACATATGGATAGATGTGAATCATGAAGTTGAAATTAGGTGAAAGGATCACTCCCAGCTAGCACTTTGGCAGAGATCATCCACTATGGAGTTGCCATCATCCCAAAATATTTCCAAGAAATTGATCAGGTTTACCTTGACATGGATGGGGATGATTGGCCATTTACAAGTATCAATAGGACCAAGGCACCCAAGACCATAGAAGAAAGGGTCCATCCCATGTTGCAACACACCGAACATTGGTGCAAATGAAATGGTCTCATCTACCTTGGAGTGGATTTCACTACTTCCCCCTTAGGAAGTGCACCTCCAAATCTAGATCACTTGCCAAAGGGCAAAGGAAAAGATAAAGTTGGAGAGCCAAGAAAATAGGAGAAAGCTCCTGATAGCCCTCCTCTGCTTCAGAGAAAATAGTGGACTTAGTGTCCCCAGGAAAATAAGAAGTGAGATGTTCCAACGGACACATCCACTCAGGATGTTGTCACAACTACAACTATGGAGGTGCCCACCATTCCCTCTTCTATTCCTCCTCCTCCTCTTGTCACTCAAGTAACCACTCCTATGGTTGTCTCTTTTCCTCCATATTCCTCCCTTCCATCTCCCACCTCTTCCATCTTTTTCTCTCTCATGGATCTGTCCTCCAGCATGTCCTCCATCTGTCGCATATCCCTTCGCCTTTATGTCCTTATCTTCCCCTGTAGTGACTCGAGCCCTATAAGCACTAGTGCATTGGAATCTCTATCCATACCACCACCAAGTGTTTCCACATTCTTCCCCGAGTCCACCACAATTGCTCCCCCTTTCACCCCCGTTTCCTCTTCTTCTTCTGATCCCAATCCCATAAGTCCTGGTTGGATCTCCGACCACCTGAGTCAACACAAGAGGAAGGTCCCCATTACAGCTATGGACTTCTCCGTCATTCCGAAAAAGGGACCCAAGAAGCAAAAAAGAAATAACTTGCTTCTCAAAAAGTGCCTCGGGAGAAAGGGTCATGGAGATAGCCTACCCAGATCCCATAAAGAAGAAAGAAGATATGTCTCCTATAGACTTCACAGTGACTCAAGTCACAATGGGAACCTCATCAGAAAGTCTACAAGGAGAAGCCTTGTTAGCTGTAGATGCCCTCTGCAAGAGGCTACAAGAGGAAAAGAGAGGAGAAGAGAGTGCTCAAAGAATAGAACAAACATCTCCTCCAAGCTTTGTAGAAAATGGGAAAAGCTCCTTCAACAACTACTGTAGAACTTGTTTCACTTCCTAGCTAAGAGAACATAGATGAATACATAAAGATTTTGGAACAAGGTATGGCTATGTCATCCTGGAATGAGAACATCCTCCAGGATGGTCGGGTGATAATTGGTAGGTTCACGTTACTCAAGATATAACTCGAGGAAATAAATAGCTACAAGCGATGTAGCGGGCTCCCTTTTGAGAAATTAGATAATGCTAAGTTGCAACAAGCAACATTCTAGACAATGGTCAATTTTTAGTTGAGGACCTGCTAATGGTCAGCATTATCGATCACCACGGGCACATTATAAAGCTCTCACTACTTTAGATTACCGAGTTGATCAAATGGAATTCATTCTGGAAAGAATCGACAAATTCAAGGAAGAATCCTTCGATGCACTACACAACATGGAGAAATTAGTTTCAAAGATGTCTCCTAGATTGCTTAGTGCATCCTATGAATTAAGAGAAGCAAATGATACATTCCAATGCTTCAAGGCTATTGTCTCTCAAGGTTTAGCACAAGAGGTCACTTTCGATCGTGAGTCCATCAACAACCTCTTAGCCTGCCGTGACTTTATCAGCTCTTTGATCGATGCAAATGAAGAGTTCACTAATTTTCCGCAAGCTCAAAAATGAGAAAGAAACTTGTGAATTAATTCATGACCATTTCAAAGGTCCTGATCAATATCAACTTCAAAAATAATCAGCAAGTTTGCAGAGTATTAGGCACAGTGTCATATCGACTCCCTGAGCCACCGCAAGATACTAAGTTCGAGTCGAGAGATGATGACGAATAACTTCTTCCTCCTAGATGAATATCCATTTTTGTAAAATATTTAAAAGGCATGGCACATGTGATGACATCATCCATGTTGCACCATGGGATGTTGTCATCCTAAACTTGCCCCAAAGTCAAAGGTTGACTTTTTGTACTTTGTAAATATCTTGTAAGATATTTTGTAAATAAGTGGTTGGTTGCTTTTTGTCTTCTTTCTCCTTCTTCTTCTATAAGTACTAGAATACTTGTTGTATTCTATGTGGACAATTTTGTATTAAAAAATATCCGAAGAGTGAAATACTTTGTACCTTGTAACATGTAAGAAGAGATTTTAATATATGTATTAAGACTTTGTGCTCAATATATGTGTTACTTGCATAAAATATTTCTTAAGTTAGATGTGTGTTTCTATTCTATTGGATTCACTCTTTTCTTTGTCATATGTTCATCAAGTATTTTTCTTTGTTATTTATGCAAGTAATTTTGGCTCTGTTTGTTTACTCTTTGCCCAAAGCATAAACCCCCGACCTTTCTATCTTGGAATTCTTTTCTTTTCTCCCTTCAGATCTACTTGCCTCCATTCCTTCCTCCTTACCATTCTATTCAAAGTTGGAACTACCCCTACTATTTTGGGATGAGATCTCAAACCCCTGAAGTTAGAATATTGTAGATTTTCATAGATTCTGGTTGATATAATAGCAATAAATCAGTTTCACTTTGCTATCTCAAAGAGGGGCTATGCCCTGTACACTGTTGGCCTATTTCCCCACAATCTGCCTAGCTGACAGATTTTCAAACCATCACATTTCTAATAATTGGTATCCATGTAGATGATTCAATGCTAAACACAACTGATATTAGGAGTGAAAGACCGACTGCAAGTTGATTTCCCACTCCTCCATTTTTTCAAGGTACAACAAAGAATGAAGATATTACCTCCTCTAGTTGTTTCTTATTTGGATTTTGGAGGTATAACATCTGATGTTGTTGTTGATCTTTAGTGTATTGAGTTTCATCCTCATGCTTAGAACTAATCATGATAGGTTACAACTCTAATCTTGGCTCCAAGATGGTCAGATACTTGATTGGGAAAGGGGATCTTTGAACCATTGGGTTGATCGTTGTGATTTTCCCACTCTTTTGATGCTCTTTCCCATGAACATGGGAATGCTTTGTAGAATTTATTCTGAAAGGGGTTGATCATAGGCTAATTTTTTCTTTGTCTTGATTCTAAAAGAAAATTTGTTTCCATATTGATGGTTGTTAGCATTGGGCCTGGTTCTTCGTGAGTCTCTTCATTCCCGATTCCAATTTTTTTCCTATAAAAGTGCTACTAGTTCTAGGCATGTAGAGAAATGAAAATCCTTACACTTAAACAAGTCCCCTTGTTTACTTTCAATGAATCCTCCCTCAAGGTCATGGGAATGAATAGTGTTGAAAAATAGTTATCCATCCCCAATATTGCCAATTTGATATTCCTTGCAGTTTTCCTACTTTCGACATGAAGCTCCTCCTTTTGAACAATTTGAGCTTCTTATTCCTCCTAGTCTGAATTAGACTAATATACAATTGATATAAAACTCTCATCCTTGATAATATTGGGTGGTGGGAGGAAGTAGAAGGAGGTTTCTCCTTTCCTTCATGTCTAGGAAGTGGTATTTGATGCTCAAGTGAATAATTTTAAACACTCGGGAATCAGAATGATTCCTTAAAACATCACTCCCTCTTTGTTGATATGTTTCCTCCAAAACAATTATATGATTCTTCTTGAAGCCTTGTTGTTCAGGGAATTACACAGGCATATCCCTTTCTCCAATGGCATATCATGTCTCTCTTTCTACCAACCTCGTAGGATATCTTGACATATTGATCATTGAATATAAGATAGAGACATCATACTTGAATACCAAAATTCATGGGAATACTAATACATGGTTTTGGGAATTGAGTAGTGCCTTGGGTGGAGATGGGGGGAATTCTTGCAAGTCTTGGGGATGACCTTGGCATGGAATACTTATGAGGAATTAAATGACGGAGGAAATGAAGGGACTTCCTGATTTTGGAAAGGAATGGTGAATTTTTCAATTTCTTCATTTTGGAAAGGAATGATGGATTTTTATTTGTTTTCACATGGGGAAGGAAGAATTTGAGGTGGTGAGGGAGGGATTGCAACAACATGGATGAGTTATCTCTTACCGGTCGAATCAAGATCTTCTCATCTTGTGATGTAATGGAAAATGCCTAAGGAAGACTGTTGTCCCCTAGTGATTGAATCAACGTAGCAAATTAAACATGAAAGGACCATAAATAATACGAGAAGGCCATACTTGTTAGGGGTCTACACTATTGAGGAATTCGAGTGCTAGGTCCTTGTGAATCTCATGTTGAAATCCATAATGGATTATCTTTGAAGGTCATTATATCTTGCTAAGGTGTTCCATGAGGGAAATGACATCCACATTCTCCTTAAACATATTATGCAATTTCTCTCCCATCTAATTCCACATGGAAATGGATTGTGGTGCTAAATCTGCTATAACAATCTTTATATTTTCCTTTGAGCGATGAAAAAAAAAAGTCTAAGGAAAAAGTTTTCCTCTATAATGATGTGAATGGCACGGTGGTTTGCCACATCCCGAATGCAATCAATTGGGGACTAATCTCCATTCCCATAGAAGAGAGGCAAATTTTTCAAGGCCACTTTAGGGATGACATCCAACTACTGCAAGTGGAGAGGAATTGAACTAAAATGTGGGAATAAAATGGCTCTTATAGATCCATGGCTAAATTGAAAACATTAAAAATAGATCTGTAGCTAGAGATGATGGGCTTCTTAAATAAGATGGAGTCACAAACTATGCTTATAAGTGCCTCTAAAGGTTGAAATCTTCACTAAGTGCACATCAACATTAGTGAAGAGAAGCAATAAGGTGCCTCAAACATATCCCACCATGCGTTCTAGAATTGTTATCATAAAGCACAACACCCTATGATTGCTTAGCATGTGGATGTGTTAAGGCAAGAGTGTGTGACAGGTAATATGGGTACTATCTGTCAAGTTGTGGGACTTGGTACTTGAGATAAAACTCTAGAGAAGGTTGGTTCCTCTTCATAATCTAGTGCAAGTTAACTACTCCTAATGAATGGAAAAATACTAGCTATCTCTATCCTATAATTTCTAAGGGACTAGAGAGAGTAAGAGCATGAAAGTAAAATAAAAATACACTATAAAGGTGTTGCACAAAGAAAAAGGAATGGGAAAGACTCTTTGATTTGTGAAAATGAGAAGAAATGTTGATCAGAGAGGGTCGAACATTTCTCCACAGTCTAACAACAACACTTAAAACATCATTTCCATGAAAACACAACAATATTACACCTTGCAAGAGCATAAGGTAGACACAATAAACCTACAAATGAAATAAAGAGGTAAGAAGAAAGCAATAAACATAGAAAAGGGAAGAGTACATCCACAAATTTACATCTACTACTTCAATGATATGCAAAAACATTCTATTACAAGAGAAATTCTAGGATCATCATGTAGGAAGTCATCTATAAAGGCCTACATCACATTGATTCACAAAAAAATGTTAGAGTTTTGCTACCAGAATTATCCCCCTACAAATGAGAGAACACTTGAATTTATAGAAAATGAAGGACATGAGAGAGAAACAAGAAAACTCATATTTTACTCTTGCACCAATTGAAAAGTACCCAAAGTGGGTGGAAATCCTGATAGAAAATCTTTAACAATCATCACTAATTTATATTCAACTTGTAGTGAGAGAAATTTTTGCCAATGCTTAATTATTGCTTCCCCAACCACTTTGAAATCTCTGTTTGGGCTGGGTTCATTGTTTATGAAAAATTACCCTCTTGATCCCTATGCATAGATCTTAGCTCCATGATTCCAAATTTTTTTGTGAAATTCTATTGAGATACACTCAATTTATGGACTTCGAGTGACTACAACTATTTATGTTCTTCTTGGGTTGCTTCACTATCACATGACTCTAAGTTAAATCGGGGTTGCTCGACATGACATCGAATTATTTCTCTCCTTTTCATAATTCTTTGCATATATTGTAAATATATTGAGGCATTAAAAGAATGGTGGGCCCATTCATTCCATCTTTTCTCCATTTTCATTTCTATGTATTAAAATAAGGAGGGGTTAGATATATTTTAAGATCATAGCATTCCAACTCGGCCGACTTGGTCGAGCTAGATCCTCTCTTTATCTCCTTAAGTGGAAAGATTTAGAATTTACTCAATGAAAGCCAAAATTTTACTTCTGACTTGGCAGCTTATTAGGACTCTCCTTCTCCCATTGATCACAAAACTATCATGTGCCACCTCGACACCATGTAACTTTCCTTTCACATAGATAGGAACTCATTTACTCACATCGAGAAAAGGGTTATGTGTTTATCGTCGACCCATGCCATCTTGTCATTATGTGCTACATTGGTCAAGCCTCCCTACATTCCCAAACCAATTTGGCTTCCTTTACAATTCCACGATGACTTGTATTTGAATCCCTGCATAATGCGGTACATATTATATTGATCCATCTCCAGCCATAAACATTCTATTTAAGCCCCGCATTCCTCGTCCGGTCCATTGTGAGCTTGGTGCCACCCTTAGAACTTGAACCAATGCTTTGTAGGGATTTTAGTTCATCGGGGAACTCATGACCCCTCGACCTTGTGTCATTCATTCCACTTAGCTTCACATCACCCAATTCATGCTTTTCATTCACATTTGCACCATACCTAACATTACATAGTCCACGCTTGACCCCCAAACTGTGCCATTGAATAGCACAAACACCACATCCCATTTCATTCAGCAAAATCAAGTCTTTATTACACATGCATCCCATGGGATGCTTGGGGTGTTTTAACCCAAATTTCCTACATGCATTATTTTGGGGTCATTTTGGGCCTTTGACACACCCCTATCCTGAGTTCACGTGGGTCACTCGGGAACCAATTCTCCAATTTTCTGATAGCTCACCCTAGAAATCTCTTTTTCTTGACAAGTTGAGTTTAAACCTCTTCCTTGACTTGTTCATCACATTGGAATGGCTCACCACTCTATCAGGTCTCTATAACTACACCTCTTTATCATGGATTCACTTGCTCAAGCTCACAAGATAACTCGATCAACTCTGCAAGTAGCTCATGTATGAGCTAAGTTCTTGGCTCACCTGGGAGTGTTTGGGTCATGTTATCCATTATCTCATTGAAGCATGATTCATGCACATCGAGTTCTCCTAAGGCCACTTTAACCACTTTCTAAGGGCTTAGCTGCTCTCAAATGCCATGCATTTAATCCTAGAGTTTTCTATTTCAAAAGGGAGTGGCCTTTGATTTACATTACTGATTAAATTTTATATTCTTTCTATCTCTTTTCCCTTAATCAAACATAGCTCATCTATACTTGTCTACACCTTTGTTTGAATCATTTGGATCATTTAATTTTCTAAGTTGTGATTTAACACAAGGTTTATACTAAGCCTGCTTGATCATGATGAATTGTCGTTGCATAATGCTGAAATATATCGACTTGGCTGTGATGAACTCAAAATTTATCCAACTCACCCATCCTAAAATGGATCGGGGCACTATGATGAAGTAACCCAATACTTATCTTGAATAGCTTGATTCATTGTAACAACTTTGTGAGCTCAACATCATCTTGTTTACATTTAAGGGCATACACCTCACTTGTTAGAAGAGTAATGATAACTTAGTACCTCTTCAATATGTAGCTGTACTCTTTTAGAATGAGTTAACCATCTTGATAAATATGGCTTGGTTATGATGGTGATAAAATTGGTAGTATGAAGGCTAGTTTGATTCATAAGGCAACTTGACATTCCTTACAACTATCTTGGTCCACTAGAGGAAAGAGCTCAATTTTTACAAAAATAACTCAGCGAGTCTTCATGACTCACCCATGTGATCAAAGTAGCTTGGTCTATATGGCTTAGTATACCTTGAAACCACTTGACTTAGGGTAGCTCGGTAGAAATTTTACACAGCTCGGTGATGTAATTAAATTAAATCAGCCCCTCCATAATGAACTCGGTGCTCATGCATTTTGAGTTAATTAGAGTCCAAATGTTGCCTTTGCTAATTTTCACAACCCCTATGAATTTTGTGACCTATTCAGGGATCTATAGTGTTGGGAGAGTTATATGGAGTTCTTTGGGTTCCTTTTTCCATTCTTCACCAAGTAGGACCCTTCACAATTTATCACAATGCAATCTTGTCGGATGTCGATTTCACCTAGGTGTGAAATTTGATAACAATTTTGGTGACTCACGGGGCCATCTTCCTGCTAGATGAAGTATGATCACCTTCATGTAGCTATCCATTAGGCATAGAATCTATGTGAACTTGTTTAACATAGAAAATTTGACTCCCAGGATGTTTGGGATGCTCCTAACATCTTCCAACTCAATAAGGAAATCTTATAATTTATTTCGTGAGAGTTGAAAATTGTCTTCAAATTGGATTCCACCCCTCCTCCGTAACTATGATATGTGAGGCTGAATGATGAACACCTATAAATACTACCCCAACATCTGATTGTTTGGTAGCTATGGTAGATCGTAGAGTATTTAGTAAAACAACTGCTAGTTTGGACATAATGGAACTCTATTAAAACTTGATCTTATTTCGTCTTTTGAATGTTCAATGTTCAACGGACTATTTGGGATTTTGCAATAATTGGGAGTGTGAAAGAAACAAAAATTTTAGATCCCTTGAACACATATAGGTTTCCTCTCAACTGATTTTGCACATCATGAAAAACTCATTTGCTGATTTTAGTTGCTTTGTATTTTTGTTTGCTCAAATAATGGTAATTGTCACCTGTAACTTTTAGTTTCATCACTGCAATATTTGTTTTTAGAGGAATGGAGGATTTAAAAAGCACATAATAGAATCAATAGAACATGTGCCCCAACACTTAATGAAATAAAACTATTCTAAGAACAAAATAATGTGCACGATCACTTGGAGGAAAGAAAATCCTAATCTACTCCTACCATAACCAATGGAATGGTTAACTAAACAAAGCGACATCTTTGGCGATGAGAAGTAGCTTCCCTTTCTCAAAATTAGCAGCCATGTATATTATTCAATTCTAAACACAATTGAGATTAGGAGTGAAAGATCGGCTACAAGTTGATTTCCCACTCCTCTATTTTTCAAGGTATCAACAAAGAACAAAGAAATTACATCCTCTATTTATTTCTTATTTGGATTTTAGAGGTATGGAAGCTGAATTTTTCTTGATCCTTGGTGTATTGAGGTTCATCCTCATGCTTAGAAGTAAGCATGACATGTTGTAACTCTAATTTTGGCACTAAGCTAGGAAAATACTTGATTAGGCAAGGGGATCTTGGAACCATTGGGCTGATCCTTGTAATTTTCCCACTCTTTTGATGTTATTTCCTATGAACATGGGAATCCTACAAATTTCTTCCCGAATGGGGCTTCTCGTAGGCTGATTTTTGCTTTGTATTGCTTTTGCAAGAAACTCTATTTCCATCTTGATGGCTATTAGCATTGGGCTTGGTTCTTCGTGGGGATCTTCATTCCTTATTCCATCTTGATTTTCCAATATAAGTGCTGCTAGTTCTAGGCATGCAAAGAAATGAAGATCCTCTCACTCAAACAAGTCTCCTTGTTTATTTTCAACGAATCCTCCCTCAAGGTATTAGGAACCAATAGTGTTGAAAAAAAATTCTTCCTCCCCAATCTTTCCAATTTTATCTTCCTTGCAGTTTTCCCTCCGTATTATGACATGCATCTCTACCTTTTGGACAATTTGAGTTTCTTCATCCTCCTAGTACAAATCGCATGAATATCTAATTGATACAAAAATCTCATCCTTAATAATATTAGGTGGGGTAGGCATAAGAAGGATATTGTTGCTTTCCTTCATGTTTAGGAAGTAGTATTTAATGCTCACATGAATAATTTTGATCACTTGGGGAAGAAAACTGATTTGTATAAAAATCACTCCCTCTTTGTTGATATGCTTCCTAAAAAACAATTGTATGATTTTGCTTGAAGCCTTGTTTTTCAGATCATTGCACATGCATATCTCTTTCTCCATTAACATAACATGTATCTCTTTCTACCAACCTTGTAGGATATCCTGGGTTAATGATCATTGGATAGAAGATAGGGACAACATACTGAATACCACAATTCCTAGGAATACTAATACATGGTTAAGGGGAGTTGAGTAGTGCCATCGGTGGAGATGGGGGAATTATTGCAAGGCTTGGGGGTGCTATAGACATGAAAAACTTGTGAGGTATCAAATGAAGGAGGAAATGAAGGGACGTCCCTGATTTTGGAAAGGAATGGTAAATTTATCAATTCCTTTGTTTTGGCAAGGAATGATTGAGTTTTCTTTGTTTTCACATTATGAGGGAAGAGTTTGAGGTGGTGAGGGAGGGATTACGAAATATGGATCATTTCTCTCTTACCGGCTTGAACTAAGATCTTCTCATCTTGTGATGCAATTGAAAATTCTCGAGGAAGACTGTTTCCTCCTAGTGATTGAATTAAGATAGCCAATTCATCATCAAAGCACCTTAAATAATAAAAAGAATGTCATACCTAGTGGGGTTTGAACTCTTGAGGAATTCAGTTCTAGGTCTTTATGAATCTCATGTTGAAATTTAGAATGGATTCTTCTAAAGGTCGTTTTATCTTGCTTGTGGTGTTCCATGAGGGAAATAACATCCACATTGTCCTTGAACTTGTTATGAAATTTCTCTCCGGTAGATTCCACATGGAATTTGTTTATGGTGCCAAACAACTATACCAATCTTTAACTTTTCCTTTCAAAGATGATACCATAATGCTAAGGAAAATATTTTCCTCTGTAATGATGTGAATGGTACGGTGGTTTGCCACATCCTACATGTGTTCAATTGAGGACTGATATCCATTCCCATAGAGAGGCAGATTTTTCAAGGCCACTTTAGGGATGAGATCCAACTGCTGCAAGTGAAGAGGACTGGAACTGAAATGTGGGAATGGAAGGTCTCCTTATATAACTATTCTGAACTGAAAAAATTAAAAATAGATCGTAACGAGATATGATGGGTTGTTTGAATCAGATGGAGTCACCAAATATGCTTGCAAGTTCCTCTAAAGGTTGAAATATTCACTAAGTGCACATCAAACTTGGTCAAGAGAAGTGGTAAGGTGCTTCAAACCTATCCCAATAGGCATTCGGAATTGTTATCACCAAATCACAACACCCTCTTATTTTTAGCATGTGGATGTGTTAAGGAAAGTAGTGTGACTAGGTAACATGGGTACCATCTCTCAAGTTGTGGGACTTACTACTTGAGATGGACCTCCAGAGAAGGTTGGTTCCTCTTCCTAATCTAGTGTAATCTAACTAATCCTAATGAAGGAAAACTACTGGATATCTCTAGCCTATAATTTCCAAGGGACTAGAGAGAAATAACATGAAAGTAAAATAAATCTACACTACAAAGGTGAGAGTGGTAAAGAATATCGATGTGTGAAAATGAGAAGAAATGTTGATCAAAGAGGGTGATGATAATTATCCATAGTCTAATAACATCACTTACAACATCATTTCCATGAAATCACAACACTATTTCACCTTATTAGAGCATAAGGTAGAAACAATAAACCTACAAATGAAATAAAGAGGCAAGAAGAAATAAATAAACATAGAAAAGGGAAGAAAACATCCAAAAAGTTACATCTACTGCTTCATTCATATACACAACTCATTCTATTAAAATATAAAGGCCAAAATAATCATGTAAGAAGTAATCTATAAAGGAATGTAACACATTGGTTCACAAAACAAAAATGGAAGAGTTTTTCTACGTAAGCTGTCCCCTAAAATGAGAGAACACCTCAATTTATAGAAAATGAAGGAAAGGAGAGAGAAACAAGAAAACTCAAATTTTCCTCTTGCATCAATTAAAAAGTACCCAAAGTGGGTGGAAATCATGATAGAAAATATTCAAAATTAATCTCTAATTGATATGCAACTTGTAGTGAGAGAAAATTGTGTCCATGCTTATTTAATTCTTCCCCAACCACTTTCAAATCTTAGTTTGGAAGTAGGTTCATTTTTTCTATAAAATAATCCTTAAAAACTTCATCAATTCCTATGTTTCTTAATCTTTATGTGTAGGTATCAGATCCATGATTCCAATGTGACCAATTTTGTGAAATTCCGTTGAGAAACACTCAAGGTATGGAATTTTTCGTGATTGTAGCTATTTTATGTTCTTCTCGGGTTGCTTCATTGTCATGGTACTGTGAATTAAATTTTGGCTACTAGAAATGACATTTGAATTTTTCTCTCCTTCTCCTAAGTATTTTCATATCTTTTAAATGTATTCAAGAATTTAAAAATGGTAGTCCCACTCATTCCATTATTTTTCCATTTTAATTTTTGTGTATTAAAAGAAGGGGGAGTTAGATATATTTTAAAATCATAGCATGTCGGCTTGGCCATCTTAGCTGAGATGGCTCCTCTCTTTATCTCCTTAAGAAACAAGCTTTGGCATTTACAAAATTTCAACCAAAATTTTACTTCTAACTCGGCAACTTATTAGGATTCTCCCTTCTCCCATTGATCACGGCCCATCATGTACCATCTTGACACCATGTGGCTTTCCTTTCACATAGTTGGGTGCTCATTTACTTGCATCACGACACATGTCCAACCAATTTCATTGGGAAAGGATTATGTGTTTATTTTTCAACCAATGTTAGATCTTCATTATGTGCTACATTTGTCAAAAATCCTTACATTCCTATCTTGAGTTGGCTTCCTTTGCGGTTCCACATTGCCTTGCATTGATATCTCCACATAATGTGTTTCATGTTATATTGATTTTCACCAGCCCTAAAAATTCTCTTTGATCCCCACATTCCTCATCGTGTACACTTTCCATCTTGGTACCACCCTCAAAACCCTTTCTAATGCTTTGTGGGGATTGCGGTTCATCAGGAACACATGGCCCATCGGTCTTGTGTTGCTCATTCCACTTAGCTTTACATCACCCGATTTGGGCTCCTCGTTCACGTTTACAATGGCCCCAACATTACACAATCCATTTTGGTCCCACACCATTCCATGAGAACACTTAACCGCAAAACCATGTCATTGATTAGTGCTAACCCCACATCCCATTTGATTAAGTGAAGTCATGTCTTTGTTGTATGCACGTCCCAAGGGATTCTTGGGTCGTTTCACCCCAAATTTCCTACATGTAGTGTTCCATGGACATTTTAGGCCTTTGATGCACCCTTGTCTCGAGTTTGTGTGGGAAACTTGGGACCAGTTCTTTGCATTTACCGATAGCTCACCCCGAGAACTCCTTTTAGCTTGAAAAGATGAGTTTAAACCTATACCCCGATTCATCCATCACATTGCAATGGGTCTTCACTCTAACAGTCTCTACAATTGCACCTCATTATCATGGATTCACTCACTTAAGATCCTAAGATAGATTAGTCCACTCTATACCTAGATCATACATGAGCTAATTTCTTGGTGCACCTAGGAGTGTTAGAGTCAAGTTATCCATTATCATATCAGATCAGTTCATGCACATCAAGCTTGCCTAATACCAATTTGACCACTTTACAATGGCTTAATCACTCCTAAGCGCCATACATTTAATCCTAGAGTTTTCATGTTCAAAATGGGAGTGGTCTTCGAGTTGCATTGTAGTTGATTTTTAGATTCTTCCTATCTCATTAACCCTTAATCAAACACAACTCAATCATCCTTGTGTGCATGGTTTGACTATCTTGGCTCATTAAATTTGTTGAGTCATGATTTAACGCAAGGTTGATATTGAGCTTACTCAATCACGATGAGTTGTCATTGCATAATGCTTGAACCAACTCTTTCTATTCGATTAGCTTTGAATGTCTTTTAAATAACTCGTCTTGATTGTGATGAAATATGAACTATGCCAACACACCCATCATAAAATGGATGAGGTCCCTATGATGAGGTAACTTGATAATTCATGTGTATATCTTGATTTATTACAACTACTTGGTGAGTTCAACACCAGCTCATTTGCATCCAAGAGCATACACCTAGCTTGTTAAAAGGAAATGATAGCTCTATACCTCTTTAATATGCATCTCGGATCCTTTACTATGATCTAACCATATCAATAAAAATAGCTCAGTTATGATGGTGAGAAACTCAGTAGTATGAAGGATAGCTTAATTCATAAGGCATCTCAAGTATTCCTTCAACCAACTTGGTATACTAGAGGAAATAGCCTGGTTTTTTAAAAAATAGCTCGGCAGTCTTCATGACTCGCCCATGTTATCAAATTAGCTCGGTCCATATGGCTTAGTAGACCTTGAAACCACTCGACTTGGGGTAGCTCGGTAGACATTTTACACAACTTAGTGATGTACTTAAATTAACTCAGCCCCTCCATAGTGAATTCGGTACTCATGGATTGTGAGTTGATTAGATCTGACGCTTCCTTTTCTAATTTTCACAACCCCTCTAAATTTTGTAACCCCTTTCAAGGGTCTTTAGTGCTAGGAGAGTTGTATTGAGTTCTTTGGATGCATTTTTCCATTCTTCACCAAGTAGGCCCCTTCTCCAATTTCCATAATGAAATCTTACCACTTGTCCACTTTCACCCGGATGTGAAATTTAATAACACATCTTACATTTCCTTCCAAATCCACGTGGAAGGCCTCTAACAAGGTCAATCTATGAAACGTCTCAAAACTTGTACTTTACAAGTATAAAAACTAGTCTTCATAAACATGACACACTTTTCCATCTAGGACCTCAACCATGACTTGAAAATATCATGGAAATATAGTAAAACTCCCAAGCTAAAAACAATGTCAATTTATTCCATACCTTCTTTGGACAACTTTTTCACAAATTGGAAATATTTAGAAACAAGCTTGTTTGAGTGGGGCCCAAATATAGTCACACACTCTAATATATCTTTCTAGAAATATGGAGGATTCCTCTACAACCTCCAATCATCAATTTCATATAAAAATCATAATTGTACTTATGTATGAAATTTTCTCAAAGTCGCTTTGAGCTAGGGTTTAACTAGGGTTTCAAAGAAACTTATATTCTTAACGATCATTCATAAAAACATAACAATGAACCCACCTCATTATTTTTTTAAAATAATCATAGCTGACCTAAAAAATCTATTCCAAAGAGCTCAAGTCCCCATGCAAATTAAACAATCCATAACGAGCATCAAAAATTCAACTTTTAGTACAAACACACTCTAGAAAGCTGATCTTACCAAAACTTACATAACTTTTAATTCCTTCACCATTTTGACCTGAAACTTGTCATGAAGCATCATGAAAACTTCTTATAACTTCTTGAAACTCACCTCATGGCTCAATTTATTCTAAAACTATCTATCCACACGACTTACATGTGCTTATTTAGTTTGTCTTCACCTTTTACTTCCCAAGGACCATGAAACACCACCAAACCTATGATAATTGAATTGTAACTCATTATACAATTACTATACCACATCACCGTAATACGAATATGATTCAACAAGACTGATCTCCTCCAAATATCATGCCACCATATAAAACCACACGCTCTAGGTCTAGTAGTAGGCCTAGAATCACTCAACTTAACACATACAACTCATGAATCGAATTGTTATACATATTTCAAGATTATTAATAACTTTTACATCTCACTCTGCATCTTATATGCCTTCACCACTTATCACAATAGCATTAACATATACTACGGTCAAACTATGAAGTAATCATCTCGGACTCTAAAGCAAATGGAGCAGGACACGGAAAAACTCTGAAGCATTCTGTATTCTATCTTGAAGATACACATACACCTTTGAAATATCTCTATGATCATATTAAATAGTATAAAACCTTTGTGTCATACCTACAATCAAATTCATACTAGAGCCATGCACTCAGCCATGTATGATGACCAAGACACCAAAACCGGACACTACCAATGAACCTTCAAACTCAAACCTAATTGCAACTCATGGAGACTCATATGACCTCTACACACCCTTTCCCATTAATGGATATGAAATCAATGACAATAGTAAGACATAATGGCCAACACCCTGACCAACCCATGGCATATGCATTGTGATCAATGAAAATTACAACATCTGATTCCAATGTTTTCTAAGACTTTGTTATCTCCTATGGTCATTTTTGGTTCTTTATTATTTGGGGTTTTAAGATTTGTACCCTATATTTCTGAGTTGCTTCACTTTGAATTTTTTTCTTTATAATTTCATCCCCAAAGGAGTACTTTTTCTAGAATTATTTTTAATCCTTGCTCCATTTTTTTAACTCAAATGTTGGAGTCAACAGTGATTTGAGGTTTGGCTACTTTTATAGTAGTTAACATTCTATTCATTGCTTCTTCTAAGTCTACACACCTCTTCATCCAATATTGTTTTATACTTTGTTTCAATAACTAGTTGCATGTAGATTTTTGTATAGGTGTAAGTTTGTGTAAGTGCATTATGTAACCTTTTTCATTTTTTTCAACTACTCCATGTTACAACTGAAGGATTTTTATTCTTTCCTTTATTGTAGGGCCATTTTGATATGTGCTAATGAATCACACGGAGGATCAATTTGAGTTAACTGTGGGATGCCTTTAATTCCTTTATACTTCTAGTTTTGGGTTATTTTTTTCTTTCTCTATCTCCTTGTGTTTATCTTGTATCTCCTTATTTTTCTTTGTTTCTTGTTTTGATTTTTCTTCTTCTTGATTTTATTTCTCTTCCTCATTTTTATTCTTAATCTTCTTGTCTCTTCTTTTCCTATTCTTATTTCTTTCTCTTATATTCTTGTTATTTTTCTTTTCCTCTTCCTCCTTTTTCTTTTCCTCCTCTCTTTTCTTCTTCTACTCTTCATTTTTTCTATTTTGTTCTTGTTTTATTTCTCCTCATCCTCCCATTTCTTCTTTTCTTCCTATTCTTTTCTATTTCTTTCTTCTTCTTTTCTATTCTTCCTTATTTCTTTATTCTTATTTCTTATGTTTCTTCTCCTCTTATTCTTTCGTTTTCTTCTCTTCCTCTTTTTCTTTTCTTCCTTTATGCTTTTCCCTTCTTGTTTTTTTTCTTTATTTCTTGTTTTACCATTATTTTCTTATGTATGTTTTTATTCTTGTTTTATTTTTATATTAGTTATAATAATTCATCTAATCATTTTATGTTTCCTTTATCATTTGTTTTTTCTTCTTCTTTATTTTTCTTCCCATGTTTCTTTAACTACATCATCGATGTTTGAGAGTCTTGGTTGTGTATTATCCACTCAGATAAGTATCTTAACCAATTTGTTAGTTCTTAGCTTTGGCCTTAGATCTCTTATTGTCTTATATTGTATAGATCCTTTCTCACCCAAATATATTCCATCACCCATCTACCCAATACTCTACCAATCTTAGCCTCTCTTCTCCTCCAAACACCTCCTTCACCCCTATTGATTATTCAACAACGTTCCTATACCCCGCCTAAAGCCTTCCCAATACTTTTTCCAATCATAGTGAGCCCTAACCAACCCCTTTTTACCTTTAGCACCCAATTGGACCTACTGTGATTAGTTATCAAACCAATCTAGGCTAAAACCAATGACTGGAATTATTTTCCCAACTGCGCAGGTCTCTATGTCTAACAATTTTACCTAGACTAGGAAGTTCATTCACCTACCAAAACTCCTCAAAACCCCCACAACTTCACCAATACCTTTATAATACCATCTACAACACCTACATACCTTAACAACCCACCACCCACTTTAAATTTAATCTTATGTTCACTATTTAGATTAGATTTAAATTACTATGCTTGTGTGAGATACCTAAATTATACAACTACAATAGGAATCTCTATTTCATGTTCTTATCAACATTTAATTTATTTTAAACGTGGATTGGTAACATCCTAGGAAGTACCCCAATTCCTTGATCTATCTTCTTCTAGGCAATCCACCAACCTATGCTTTTAATTCTATCTTATGGTCTTTCTTTTCTTTTCAGATAGTCCTTCCCAGACAAAAAGGAGTGCTCTCGATTAGCTTGGCCTTTAAAAATTCACAACCTCTTCATGACCTCCAGGTATTCCTCACATACCAGCCTTCTACCTTAAATTTTTTTCTCATACGTACGTTCTTATTGGTGAAACATTTTGAGTACGCTCGGTGGGTTCCTTATATTCATTTAGGACTACATTTTTGGTTGTTTCCTTTCTAAAATCTTCACTAAATATCTCCTTGATAACATTATTTTTTCTATTTTATATAAAAGACACATTTCATTTGGTGCAAATTAAAACAAATCATTATTTCTTATTTCTTTCTTGCATTAGTGAAAATCATACTCTTTTCCTATTCACTATTTCTCTCATCCAATCTCAATATTTTGATTTGGGTTTAAAATTGTTGCATTGCATCCTGTGTATTCTTGCATTTAGCTCAAATAGTATAATTAGCAATCAAATATAATGAGAGGTCATGACCGATTGATGATTGGGTAATTAAGTGTATTCCAATTTTCCGCACACTTTTCCAAATCACTCAAACAAATAACACATTTCTTAAACATTCCCCAAACCCCAGGAAGAAGCTATCAAGGATTTAAACACCCATTGATAATGGGCCTCGACTAGTGTTCTAGTTGGATTTTCATATCAAAGCTCAGACCTCATGTATTGAAAGGTATATTGAGGACTCACCCACCAAAAAAATCCTACATCCATCCATAGTTTATAGGTACCTTATATCCATCCATTTCTATATATTCATAGTCATCCCTAAGGCTTAAGCCATCAAAGCACTAAAATCTTATTCCTAGGATAACGTGTTTGTTAGATTTTTCTTGAATGGATTTTTGATTTCTTTCTCGTCTTCTTCTATTTGAGGTGCGAGTTTGTACTACATTTTTTTTGAAATTAGTCATTATAATAAGTTAATTTTGATTCTCTAAGTGTGTTAGATCATTTTTTCTATATACAACCTCTTTCTTGACTTATTTTGACCAAATCTAACTCATAAATTTCAAATTTCTTCATTTTCACAGTAACTGACATCGGTTACCTTCCTACCAAAGCATTGGTTCAACAAGCGATATTGGTCCTTGTTATCACGGAATCACAGCACCCTTGTGTTTATACAAGTGCATATACTTGAACTCACGGTGTGTGAGCTGGATAACATGGGTACTATCTCCAAGTTCAGGACTTGCTACTTGAGATAGACCTCTAGAGAAATTTGGTTCTTGCTCTAAACTACTGCCACAATCTACTCTAATGCGGGATAAGCTAAGCTGTTCTAATCTAAATTTTCAAGGGACCAGGGAAAGAGAATGCATAAAATGAAAGCCTACACTAAAGCGGTGATACACCGAGAAAAGGAGGATGTGAGAGTAGTCTCCAAATGTGTGAAATACTGAGAGGCAAAGTGCACACTAGAAGAGGTGATGATAGTTCACCATAATCTAGCAAGATGCATTCGCAACAATATTCCAAGCATACAAAATGATAATGAATCCTGCAAGAACATAATAATAGACACAATATTCTTATAGAAAGATCAAAGGGCAAGAGAAGAATGCAAGAAAACACACGGGGAAGATACATCCACAAAGCGGTATTTTATTGCTTCATGATATGCACGAGTTCAATCTATTACAAGATAAGGGCACTGGATCACCATGCAAGGAGTCCACTACTGAGGGCCTACAACACACTGCTGGCTTCACAAAGAAATTTTGGCAGAGCTTTGCTACCAAAACTCTCTCTTTACAATGAGCCCAAAACTCCAATTTATAGAAAAAATGAGAAGGAGAAGAGAAGGAAAATGGAAATCCCGAAATCTATCCTTCAACCACTGTAAGAGGCATTAAATTGAGTGAAATGATTTTATATTACTTGCAAAAGGCCCCCCATACTGTCCCATGTGCTGCAGCAGAGAAAGAATGATGACCATGACTCTTAATTGCACTCCCAACTACCAAATAAAACACTGTTCTGAACCCGGCTACGTTTCCTTAAAAATATCAATCAATTTCTGATCAAATCCAGAATTTCTTGATTTTTATGCATCGGGCTCGGAACCACGATTCCAACGGTACCAATTTTATGTGATTTCATTGAGAAATGCAAAAGTTATGGCCTTCTGAGTGCGGGCAGCTATTTTGGGCCTGGCAGGCGTTTTCTGTCATTTGACGGGAATGAGCATTAATCGACTAGAGCAAAATATGTTTCTCTTATTTAAATATATCTACCCTCATTAAAAATAAGAAATCTATTTTTTGTGGCATAGAGGACGTCGTGCTCGTTCCAGAAAGTCAAATTTTGTGAAAATCGGAGCTCGGAGTCAAAAGTTATGGCCGTTTGAAGTTTCCGGACCGAATGTTGACTTTTCTTCTTCTCCTTCGGCCGCTTCGGCTTTTCGCGTCCCACGCGTCCCTTTGTCCCATTTGTCCCAAATGCTGCGTGGGAAAAATCCTTCCGAACCGCCGAAATGGGCTTCCATGTCCCTTTTCTGCCGGTGACACGTGGCGTGATCTGATTGGCTTTCGGCTCCTTCGGCTATCCGCATCCGCGCATCCCTTTGTCCCATTTGTCCCAGTGCTGAAGTTCCCTGATTCACCCGGTTTGGCTAGTTCATGCCCTTTCATCCCAAGCTGTCCCGATGCGAAAGTTCTCATTTAAATCCGAACCGGCCGTGACTCGCGTGTACTTGGCGTACCTTCGACCCAACTATTTCGGGCTTCCTTAAGTCTTTTCACCAACTTGCATCCTCCGCGTACTAAGCGCCCAAATGTCCCGGACTTCTGTTTCAATGATTAGTCAATTTTTCCATTTTTCGGCGATTCGGATTTCGCGTCCGTAAGCGTCCCTTTGTCCCACTTGTCCCAAATCTTTGCATAGATCCGCTGGTGGCCTTTGGCCGGTTCGTGCCGGATGTCTCTCATGTCTTGATTGTTGCGAGGACAAGGACTTAGCCATTTTTCATGATTTTTCCTGGCCCGAACTTGTTTTTGCAATTTTTTCACATTTTTAAAATTTGTTGGGTTTTCCTCTTGGACAGAAGAGTTAGAAAGAACCCGAGGGGACCCCAGAAACATGATTTTTGCCTTGAATCAATATAATTGCTTGGGACTAAAGAATTTGATGCATGTTATCAAAATTACCTTGAGGGGTGAATTTTGGATAACGATCCTTTCATCTAACCAGCACCAATTCAATGAATGGTATCGGTCTCTATGTTTTTGAATTTCTGTCAAAAACAACAACCTATTTTCACCTACCAAACTCTTTCAAAAATTTTATGAGTTTTGTCACTTCTGCAAAACCCAAAGTACCTATTTTCCACCTTTCATATGGTTTAGACTCACCAACAAGTGTGAGCTCTTGATTTTCACTTATGTTATGTACCTTTTCCTTCTATCCCTTCATTACCTTCCATTTCATCTCCAATGGATCCTAATTCTTTTGTGACCATACCGAAGGTGATGAGGAATTCACTAGATTCCTTGATCATAACACCAAGGAATTGTAACATATCTTGCTAATTCTTCCACCTGTGACTAATCAAAACACCCTCTTTATGGAATTCCCACTTCCATAACCCCCATTTATAGCATCTATGCCATATCAGGGAATGCTAATGTGGCCACCCAAACTATTCTAGCATTGCCTTCTATCATTTTGAAAAAATCTACTTCTCACATAACCTCTACATCCTTGACATCTTCTCTCCCACCTCCATCTACAAAACCCATATCCAATGATCCTATGATATCATCATCGGTAGCTTCTATACCTATTCTACAAAACCTTGATTGTGTCAACCTCATCCAATCCATTTTAGAATTTAGTGGTCTCCATTCCCCAAACTCTTCCACCTGTCACCAAGAGGATCTTTCCATAAGTCACTCCCACCTATACCATACCTTAGACACATCCTATCACCTCCACTTCATATTTAGGGTATTTTCCCTCCTCTTCTACCACTTCCTACATACCTACATCTCAATTCACTTACTCGGCACCACCACATACTGGTGTGCCTTCCACGACCCACTTATCTTATCCACCCCTTTATACATCATGGGGTTTCCCTCACCTAACCCCAAAATGGATCTCATCAAAATGATGATGGAAAAAATGCAGACACTCGAGGCCTCCATTTCCAGATCTTGTAATGTCTTAACCTATGATGAGATTTGTAATGAACCCATCCACCCCTCCATACCTATTCATCCCTATCCCGTGCAATGGGAGCTGCCCAAATTCAATTGTTTTAATAGTAAGGAGGACCCCCAACAACACTTACATTCATTTAAACACATTTTTTATTTGATAGGCCACAATGATGCCTTACTCCTTCAAACATTTCCCATGTCCTTGTCAGGACCTGCCTTAGACTGGTACAATGATTTTCCTAGGCACTCGGTCTTTTCCTTCAACCAATTAGCAAAGACCTTCCTTGATCACTTTTGAACAAACATTGCTAAAAAGTTATCTATGACATGATTTATATTTTATTCATCAATATGACGAAGAGTCTATCATTGATTTCCTCACAGAGTTGGTGTGGCCTAATCAATAAAATTTCCTTTCCTCTCCTGCAACCTAAGATCATAGAGTTGTTTAAGAGGGCATGTGATAGGAATATTTCCAAAACTCTTTAGGTTAAAATGTTTTGTAATTTTGACAAGGATTTTACCATAGCTAGGAAACTTGAGATCCACACCTTGAAGAAGAGAAAGTAAACTTGCGTAACAAAATTGTCTCCTTCAAATCAAATGAGTCTTCTTCCAAACTACCTAACAACCATTCCAAGAAAAAGGATATGCTAACATGGTGGTTATGAAGGTTGAGTCTTCTCATCCATCCAATCAACCTAAACCTCCTTCCAATCTCTTGCTGTTCAAAATTTTCAATACAAATATGAACAGAGGAGTTACACTCCCATTGGAGAGCCATATTCTTATGTGTTGGAAAAGCTATTCAAGGATGGATCTATCACTCTTCCTCCTATCAAACCACATATTGGTTTTGATCCTTCTTACCCCACACCATCTTGGTATAAGGAGAATGATTTCTATAATTACCACCACATAACAGGACATAGTGAGCGTAAACCGTAAAACCTTAAAAAACATTGTGTAAGAAATTTTATACATTGGTGATCTCGTCATTGACAACCCTAATGCCTTGCTAATGCAAACTTGGATGTTTTCATAAAGCCTTTTCCTAACCATACCCCTTCATCAAATCATGCTAGTGAGATGTATAAAGAAGAAACTAATGTCTATGTGGTTCATATAATCTTCACTACAATGTCTACTCTTTCTATCAAGCATCCTCCTCTAACATCTATTGAGGAAATTATCACACAAAATGCCCTAACCACAAAGGATCCCACCTTTCCAGTTCCTTTACCCACAGAGGAACCCACCTCACCTATTCATTTAGCCATAAAGGAACCCTCATTATCACCTTCTCTACCCATAAAAACCTACATCACCCACCTTGCCTTCTCTTTAACCCATAGAGGAGATAACCTTGTCTATTTCAACCACTTTTCTTTCTCCTCAACTTGTAGAGGAGCTAACCTTTCTACTTCACCCACTTTACCTCCTCCTCTACCCATAGAGGATTCAATGTTTTTTAATATTGGCAAATAGTTTTTTGAAAGGGACTATACCCTTGAATACAAAAGAGGCCTGAGAGCCGGAATAGGAGTGAGAAACAGAGTTAATGGATCAAAATCCAAGTATTACAGTGAAGCTCAACGTAGCTCAGAAACAGCTACACAGACGAGACATAACAGCAAAACAACAGCAGAAAAACAGTAAACCAACCGCCGAGAAACAGCAAAAGCGTTACCCAGCAGAAGCGTTACCCTTCAGAGTGGTAGATTTTTTCTTTTTGTTGGCCGTTACCCACCCTGATGGAGACTTCGCAGTTGGAGAAGAAGACAAAGGAGGAGTATTTTCCTTAGTTGCACATGTCCCATTTGGAACAGCCATGTTGTTCTCCTGAGAGATATTTTTTTCATTTTCCATGCTGCCCTCAGCAGCTTGTGTATTTTTCATATTTCTAACAATCTGAGTTTCGGATAAAGGGGTTTTTGTTGACTCTGGTTCAACTACTGCTTTAGAATCAAGATCCTTTCTATCCACAAAGATCAAGTGCTCCGGGAGTGCGTCTTTCCACCAGCTGCGCTTCTCATGTTGACGTTTTTCCATCCCACAAGCAGTAGAGGTGTGTCCTAATCCAAAACATCTTCTACATCAAAAAGGCAGACCTTCATAATCAAGAGTTTGTGACCAAGTTCTATTTTGCACTCTAAGGTCAATGGTAGCAGGAAGATTTTTATCAGTGTCAAGTTCCACCAGGATCCGGGCATAGGTAGTATGGGTGTAATTAGTAGTTTGAGAATCTATGTGGAGTGTAGTACCCAAGGTATTGCCAATGGTTGTCAGACATTCATGACTCCAGAATTGAAGAGGTAAATGGGGCAGCCTGATCCAAACAGGTTTCCATGAGAATGACTCTGTGTGTGGGTTAAAGGATGGGAACCAAGGTTTCATGATCAAATATTTTGACTCGCAGGTCCAGAGCTTGGAAGCAATGATGTCTTTATCAGCTATTGAAGAGAAAACTATAATGAAAATGCCTTTAGCACATGGATATAAATCTATCTTACCAGTTAAAGATGGAGTCCAATGTTTGGAGATCCACGCGTGAAGAGCAGGAAGGCTGGGCCATAAACCCCCAAATCTACAAATCAGAGCATGCTCTTTGTAGTAAACCTCAGATGAAATGACATCTTCCCCAAATGTGATACATGGGGTGATGTCTGCAGGTTTCATGGAGGATTCCTTGCCTTTTAAGACGTCTTTGAAGGAGGTTTCAAGAGACTCGCGCCTAAACCCTTTATCCAGCATTGGAATAACAGGTAGATCACCCTGTTCCAGTTCACCATGAACCTCGTCTTTCCCAGGAACACCCCCAGATGATGAATGAATGTGGCTAGGGTTTGCAGAACCGTCGGCATTGGGAAAGGTGAGGTTGATCCACGACCAAGGAGACGCATTGCTTTCCTGTCCAGGAGCAGAGCCACCACCATGGACGCGATTAGGGTTAGAGGTACGTCTGGTAGCGACCATGGCGCGATCCGGAATAGTCATGGAATAGCAGCGTAACAGCCCATTTTAAGCGATCGCGGAGCAGCCCATGGCGGAGTAGTCGCATGAGCAGCCGCGAGAGCGACGGAGCGATCCGGAGCAATCACGGAGCGATCTCTGAGGCGAGAGCGATCTCGGAGCGGAGGATTCAATCTTATCTACCCATTTTATTTGTGATACCTCACTAAAGGACCTCACAAATCCCATTACTCTTCTTACCTCACTCTTACCTACCAAATTTGAGGCCAAGACCTTCCCCTGTATCACTAACCTTAGAGCTCATCACGGGGATTAGAACTAGTGCATCATCCTCTTTATCTAAATGAAAACCATTCTCTCATTTTGTTGATTACATGGAGTATGTCAATTAATATACCTTAAGGGGTGACTTAGACTCCCTATTTCCACCTAAATGTAAATGTTATCCCTAGACATATCAACCATTTACCCAAAGGTATTCAAAGTGACAGAGACTATTGCATCTGAGCCCATGTTTCTAGCCCCTTATTCATAAAGACCCCTTTCACTCAAGCCATTTTCTACAATTTTACCTAACATAACATTAGGGGTATTACTGGTACCAAGTCTAACACATCCCACTATGAAGCTCAACTTGTCGCCTTTTTCCCCACCCGTCACAAAATCTATTATAGGACCTAAAAGGAAAACCCAACCTCTTAAGGCTTGCACTCTGATATCCCCCACACCTTCTCACTCACCTTCACCTCTTCCATCAACATTAGGCCCACATCCTTCAACCTTGGTTAACCTACCCATTTACCAACTCAAACCTAAAAAGTGACAACCTATACCCTCACTTTCACCTCCCATCGTGCCCACACCTTCTTCACTACCTTTACCCTCACTCTTTACAACACCCTCACTTTCACCTTGGCTTACTCAGATACCTACACCTTCTAAGTCTCCTTCACCTTACTACATTGTTCCTCTACCTTTACCTAAAAGGTGTAGCCTAAACCCAAACCTTCACTACCTACCAAGAAATTAGTTACCCCAACACAATCTCTTGCCTTACCCTCTTCATAAAGTTCACCTAACCCTTCGCCCAAGAAAACCTTTACATCTCATTACGATCCTTTGGAAAGATCCTATTTGTTATACCAAATTAAACCCCTCTGTTTAATTTAGATAAATCATCATAAATAGAATTAGCCATTTTTTTTCGTGTAAATGTGCAACATGGAAATTGGAAGTTTCAAGAACGACAACTATACCTCTATGCCAAAATTTTCATGTTTTATTATTCCTAAACACCCCAGTCAAATAAATAAGTCTGGTCACCCCTATTTTATGTAAATTTGGTCCCTAGGTGATTTAGGAAATTCAATTTAATCCCCATGTGATTTTAGGAAGTTCGAAAAGATGTTATTTTTCGGCATTATTGGGAAGGGCTATTGGCCTTCCCGAGGGATTGGATCAACCCTCGAAGAATAACAAAAGGGTAAATTAAACATGAAGGTGAATTGAAGACCTTATAAAAGTATGGAAATGATTTTGGAATGTTTGAGGAAGTTTTAAATACTTGGAGCGATCTGAATGAAAAGAAAGGTTCACAATCTAGGTAATATATAGGCCTAAAACAAGCTGTTGGGCTTCGAGAAGAAGATTTTGGGAGCTCGGATGGAGTTAGATGTTATATATATATATATATATATATATATATAGAAAGATGATTCCAATACCTACATGATGGTGAAATAATAGTTTTCACAAAACCTTGGAGCATAGGGTTTGAAGGCAGTTTTTCTCAAGAACAAGTGGAGTCCTAAAGCAAAAATCTGGTTTTTTAGGAATCAAATGGATGATTAAAAAAATTATACCCCAACCACTAGATTAAAAATTCCATTTAAAGTCAGGATCATATAAAATTTCACCAATAAATTCCACCAGGAGATCAAGATATAATCGTTCCAAGTTACCCTCTTGAATGCAGTTCAAGAGTTAGTCAATTTTGAGAGGACACGTGTCAGCACCAGGAATTTGGTGGGATTTTATGTCCCTGAAATATCTGAGGTTAGGTACGCCAACCTTGGAAAAATTTTCCCATCCCCCATGTGACCTTTGTAACCTTCATGTGACCTTCGAGACTTGTGATTCGGCCCCAGGTGTATTTTTGGAGGTTAAATTCCCTGTCGTCGGATCGAGGACACATGTCAACTCCAAGACCACCATGGAATTTTATGTCCCTAAATTCCCTAAGCTTAGGGAAATAAGACATGAAAAATTCACTCATTCCTATGGGGATTCTTTTGGTCATCCACATGACTGAATTTCAAGTCCTAGTGCTTTAAAGAAACTTTTTTCACATTCATTCCTTGTCGTCAATCGACAACACGTGTCATCCTCTTGAACACCATGGAATTTGATGTCCCTCACATCCCTGAGGTCAGGGACATAAAGACATGAAAAATTCACCTAGATTTCTCCTTGGTGATTTCAAAATTTAAAATTCTAAGCTGCGCTTCACACTGCTTCCAGGTGTTTCTAGCTGCTTCCACTCCCGTGCACAGATATTTCCATTCTTCCTCTGTAACTTCTCATCCATAATTATGCCATTTCTAAACCTCAAAATAGAACTACCACATAGGTAATTTCCTTTAAATCCATGAAATAACATAGGTACTAGAAGGAAATTCGAGCAAACAAAAAAGGAGATGGACAAAATGAAGAAGGAGAAAATAGAGAAAACTCCATGGCCATGAAATGAGAAGTTGAAGAAATATCCCAAACAGATGTGTGAAACAACAAGCTATATTTTTCTATTAATTCCTCTACCCAAGGAAATCAAGAAGACACCTTCAAACTCTCCTCTCCTGCAACAGAGCATCCACAATGAAGAAATCCCACTTCTAGCTCAACGAAGAAAAAATCTAATTTCCCATCATACCGTTGGGTGAAATGAAGTAGAATTACACGTAAAGCATCAGAGGAAAAAAACCACATCAAAAACATAAGTTTTTTCTCAAACAAAGGAGAAAAATAGACCTAAAATTTCTAGGTTCATTAATGGATGTGGCATCCAGGAAGCCCAAAACTTGGAAATCCACTTGAAACTTTAAAATCTCTTAGACTATTAAGCAGGCAGGCCTAAAATTTTAGAGGGGTGATATTGGGAAAAAACCCATATTAAAAAAATTATTCCACATCAATCCAACCTCTGGAAGCCCATTTTCTAAAAATATCAATTCTACTAAATAAGAGGCAAGCATTTATTTAGGGAAATGCATCAATAGATGAACTGCGAATGAGACGGTGACATTGAAGATGCACTGTAGCTGAGAACTCACCAGAATGGACATTTTTGACACTTACTAAAAATAGTAAGTGGTCCCACAAACACCTGCTAAAAATAGAAAGTTGATCCAGAAGGAACAAGCAATGCAAAGAGAAAGAGGAAAATAGAGCGCAACATCCAGTTGAAGATCGGGGAATTGATTTTCACACTTACTAAAAATAGTAAGTTTTTATTTTTGGGATAAACATGAAGATGAAGTGGACGGGTTAGTAGTGTGACACCTTGGACTGTAGTTACTTCTTCACGAGCATACAAGTGTTGATATGTGATTTCTTTTGTAAACAAGATGTGTTCCTTTGATTGAGAAGTCATGCTTGATATGGTGTATCTTCTTTAAGATTGCGAGATCTTGGTGAGTCGAGAATATGATTGGACTCTTTTATTTCTTTCATTTACACACTGAGTTTAATCTAATCTTGGAATGAATTATGGAGTTATCCATCTATAAGACCAAGCCTTGGATCGGTGGTATTGATCCAGTGGTGCTTTAAGCTTATTCGTGATGAATTAAAATTATAGACCTTAAGCGAGGTTGCAAGTGCGGATGCGTTGAATAAGCTAGTCCGGAGTATAACTCAGGTTGATCATGTTAAATGAATTGGTTCCCGATATCGTAATATATCTGGAAGGTCTTGATCGTGGACCAGGTGATAATTCAGTTACATAAAATTCTATAGCCTATTGGCAGTACAGGAGTGAACCCTGTTCGTGAATGTATGTTGAAGGTTCTTTTTCTGAGCATTTGAAATATTAGACCTAACTGGATTTGTTAAGGTTAGTAACCTAAAACTAAACCTAACCTAGGGGTTAGATTAGTGTTAATCTAACCTAGACCTAGGCTAAGAGCTAATGTTCTAAGTTAGTATCTATGCGCTAAGAGGTTAGACTAGGTGTTATCCTAAATCCTAACCTAAGTTACTAACCTAACTATTGAACAAGGAAGAAGGGGACCTATGGAAGGGTGTGAACCATGGGCGGCAGTTTCTATGTCATTAAATGCATGGATAAGCATGAGGGACAGGTAATTTGGTGGAGGTTTTAAAATGGCTAACTTGAGCCGACGTGGCAGGTCGCCAAAGTTGGAAATGGTCTTTGATGTGCATTTGTCCATCGCCAACTATGGCGGTCGGTGGCAATGGAAATTTAGCGGGAAATTTGGAGTAAATGTCATTTATGAACTCGGTCTTCGAGCTCGGGTTTCACGGGAAGGCATGCAAAATGGAAAGTTAATGGTTTGTTTGGTTTTTCAAGCGCTCGGTTTTCCCTCTGTCTGTTCACTAGTTCTTCGCACCAGTCTTCTTGGAGTTGCATGGCAAGTATGAGCATAACTAGCTCTTTTCTCTGGCAAGGAAAATTTATAAGTCATGGAAATAGCAAAATTTTGTTGGTGGATCTAACTTGGAAAAGAAGGAGAAGGTTCGAGCTCTTTCAGTGAGTGCTGCTTCAAAATTTTAAGCAAATAACCGGGCATGTTAGGCCCTAACCTTTAAAATCTTGCTTTCTTTCAAGTGATTTCATTAGAACAACTTTGTTCGAGATGATTTATGGGTTTAGATGATTTTATGGTAGCTTGGGTGATTTTGTTCTTTGTATCTTCTTCTTTGTTCGATTTTCAAGTTTAACCTTGATGGGTGTGTGTTGTATTTCGAAGTTGTTGCTCCATTTTATTGTGTTTTGTATTCCGGCGTAAAGTCGTGAAATGTATGCTTGAAAGATACTTGACCTGCTCTGTGAGAACCCAAGTATTGTTCCCTTGTTGGGTTCAGGCTTCAGTTGATACTTGTCATTGATGCTTGTGGTCGATTACTTGTCGGTTAAGATACTGTTGGACTTTTGATTGATGTTCAGTATATCTCGACTTCCTTGTAAGTTCTGTCGTGGTTATTATGGATGGTGGATACAGAATCTTGTTGGATTTTGCTATGATATTTAGGTGATATTGAATGGAGAATTGACTATGTTTGGTATTTATTGCATGACCTTGTAGAAGTTGTTTCTCCATCCCTTGTGTTGTAATTGAGGGATTTTAACTCGATGATAGTTGCATTATATTTATTGTATTCAAAATGACTCTGTGGAGTACATTGAAAGATTTGTATAGTATGGACCCTTTGTTGAAGCTTTATATCTTTGAATATTGGTATTTGATTTTTCGAGTCTTGAAGGAGTAACGGGTAATACGACCTCTGTTATTTTGTAATGAATTTTTGGTACAGACTCTTTGGGTGTATTTTTACGTTTCCTTTCTGTGTAAGCTTGAGCGAAAAATATTGAAGAGGCTCAGTTGGATTCCTTGTTGCGAAATCAGTATTTAGTTTTTGTTTAAGCCTGATTTTAAATGTTTACCATTGTTGGCACAATTGGAATCATTTTCTATTATTTATCTTGTTTACTGTTGTTCGGATTCAGTTGAATCCTTGAAAGGTAACCAGTGTATCTGCCTCTAATTAAGCCTGATTTGGTACACTGTTGTTTGTGACACTGTTGGGGTTCCTTGAGTATAGATAGATATCATGTGTCTTGGCTCTGTAAAAGTGGGTCGTGAAAACCATACTTCAAACTCTGAATGCGTCCAGATGAGAATAAGTATGTTATGTTTCCTTTCTGATTATTCCAGTTAGATGAGGCTGTGCAAGTTGCGGGAATTTTTGTATGATTATCTCTGCATAGTCTTAGGGTAACATCAATTGCTTAATGCCATGGAGTCTATTGTTGACTGCGATATAATAGAAGTTCTTTGATTTCGACCTTGGGTCGAAAAAGCCTTACAGTGTTAGTAGGGACTAGACTGGGCTGTAGGTTGATGTAAGGGTTTGTTGGCGTGTTTACGTCTTCTGTTGCATGGATATCTATTCTTGAGCTTGATTGAACTTAGGAGTTGTCGACTGCACCTCAACAGGAAATGGCAGTGAATATCCTCTTGTATGTCGCTTCGTATGGAAGGTCATGTGGAGTCTGTTTGGTTGATATTCATCACTGTTTTGGCGTGAGAGCTACTGTACTGTTAGTAAGCTACAGGAGTTTTGTTATATTTGATTTTAACAAAACAGTGGTTCTTCTTGTGGCTCGTCTGACTTATTCGTATGCATGTAAGGTGAATGTTTTCCTTTTTAGGAGATGGTACAGTCATGAACTTGTTGAAGGGAAATATGAATGACTTGTTTTCTTTCTCTTGTGTTGTAGAGTTTATGTTGATATTTTTATCTAACCGTTAGAACTGTTTTTAACATATTGATGGAACCACGATTTGTTATGACATTCCTTTTACTGTTGAATGTAATGATCTATCTGATGTTTGCTGTTTTGGAATTCAGATGGATAGATGATTTGGATACATTCGTTCTTCTTGATCCCTAATATTTTGATGAAATATTTGAGAAGTATTTAGGACTATTCTGTAACGATAATTAGAGTTACACGTTTGTATTCATTTTTTAATTACGAAATCATAGTCTGAAACATGTATACTTGTTTGTGAAATGATCTCATTTAAACAGGTTGTTTAATGAAAACAATTGATGGATTGCAATTGTTTTAAGAGTTAGTGCTTATCATGCTCAGTTCATCGAACTGACCCATGTTGACAATTTTTGCAGATGGATGCCGTAAGTGGTAAAAGCATGCAGATCTGATAGGATGATCAGATTATTTAAATTTGATTTTATGTTGAATTACAGCTTGATTTTCTAAATGTACTATATGAGGAAAGATGTTCTTCTTCCGTTGAGTATTGTATCAAGTATGTTGAATGCATAAAATGTATTTGTTTAGCTTTGAAAGGAATGGAAATAAATATTTGTTACTTATGTGTTTGTATTCTTATATGATAGTTTGACTTTCTTCGGTTCAAAAACCTGGAGGGCATTGTTATCATTGTAAAATTTGGAGACTTTTGTGATTATCAATGTAAGCTTACAAGAATATGTGACTGAATACTTATGATTGTTTAGCAATTCTAGTATGTTCTATCTAAAGCTAAATTGAAATATAGATCACTGTCTTTACGAAAGATAGGGTTAAAATAAACCTAAGCAAAACGCTAAACAAGCTGAATTAAATTATTAATCCCTAGTCTTGATTAAGCCAGGACAACATTTAATTGGATTCTTAATCATTATATCTTGATACTTATAAGTATGATATAAATTCAGTAATGAGAACTGAAATAAACCAAAAAGGGGTTCTGTTGGCAATCACATGTGAAGATTATGGGTTATTGTCCAATTTCGTTGATTTAGAATTATGTATATTCTATGAACTCCTTGATGAGACCTTGGCCTTAATAACTTCTCTATGTAGTGAGTTTTTTTGAGAAAGGTCATTCTACGATGAGGAATCCAGGGATCGGGAAAGGCTAACCTTAGGGGAACGTCTTTTAATATAATTTAAACTCAATGTGCATAACGCTTATTAATAAGTAGACCTTTTCGAGGCGGATTTAAAGGTTGGCACAAGTCAACTGTAGGGTTGTACCTTCGAGAAGATTAGGATCTTCTCAAAGATACAACAATGCAGGTGACTTATGACGACACCCTTTGCATTGATCGTTAAGATTTACACCTTTAACTCGAACAAGTTACTCTGGGACCGATTAGGAATGTGGTCACATTATATGGCTGCCTAGGAGACTCGGGGTATCTTGACACACTGGTTCAACTAGGGTTGACCCAGTATGTCATCTTATCCCTAGTCCTCGAGTGCATCCATATAATGTTGTCACCTTACTAATCCATTTCCGAGTGAATAACTTGGGATAAGGAGGACTGACAGAATTCGGTATAAGACATTCTATATAACATAAGAATGGGGTGAAGGACGTATTCCAGATTGACGAGTATGCCATTAAGGAATACGAGACATAAGCAGTATGTTTCAAATCTTTGGCCAAAGTATCGCAAGCTGCTGATTGCGTTGTCCTGAGTCACCTGGTCTAAGGGATGAGATGCCGATGAATAATGGTAACAATTATTCAGTTAGGTTCCTTGGACAGAGCATTCTGAATCCTAGAATAGGGAAGAGAACCGCAAGAGTGATGTGTTAAATAAAAACGCTAACTCTTATTACTCATGAATAGATCGGTAGATTGTCGAGTCATGGAATGAATAGATCGGAGGTACTCCGAGTCATTACAGCTGCATATGGTTATCTGTATAAGAATGGTTATTTGATTTGTGAGTTCTAAATTATGTATTTAGAACCAGGAAGCATTTATCAAAAAAAAAAATTGACTTGTTCTAATGTATAAAATGAGGATGTTACATCTTGGTATCGAGAGTGAAGGTTGCGGCTCTTGGGCCTGTGTGTCCATAATCGATAAAACCTGAATTTTCTTGTTGAGAAAATGGTTAGAACAAGGGGCGTTGCGAATAATGCTCCACCTTAAGGAGGAGTGGAAATAACCCAAAAACTTGATGAGATCCTTGCTGCCCTGTTGGACACAAGATATATTTTATTTGTACTTGAGCAATGCAGGTGATGGGAAATGAGGAGGATGAAGAAGTTGATAATAACAATCAGCAACCTCAGAGGAGGACAACCCCAATATGGGTGTTGATGTTAATGCTGGAAATGCACTTGTCCAACCAGAAAATAAAAAGGCCAAGTTGGCAGCAGAACTCACTAATGATATAAAAAGGATAATTCCACCTAAGTATGATGGCACCACATTAGGAGATGGAGGCGAGGCGGCTCAGTGAAATGGAGAAGTACTTTGCAATAAGGAACTTCTCGAGAGAAACCAAAGCTATTTTGGGAGCCTATTAGTTTTCCCACGAAGCATCTTCGTGGTGGGATAGCCGAAAAGCTAAACTAAATATTGATGAGACCAATATTACTTGGGATCAATTTAAAGGCTATTTTAGGCAACGTTGGCTGCCACAACTTTTCTATGATCAGAAAATGACGGAATTCAGAACTTAGCTCAAGGGAAGCTAACAGTGGCGAATTTGGGAGCGGTTTACAAAACTCCTCAAGTATGTACCATGATATCAAGTGGCGAGAAGTTCAGAATACGGAAATTCATCATGGGATTGAATCCCGTGATAGGGGGAGAGGTCGATGTTCACAGTCCAACCACTATGGAAGGAGTTGTTGAAAAGGCCATAAGGCAAGAACAGAAATTAAAGGCTATTTCTGCTCATAAAGAGGAAGTGCGGAAGAAGACTGCAAACCCTTCTTCAACCTCTCTTGCACCCAGAAAAGGACCATGGAAAAAGTTTGGAAACAAGAGTAAGTTTCCAGGTGATAATAGTAAGAAAGCAGTAGTAAATAAGCCTGCTGGAAATATAAGAGATAATTTTGCCAAAAATTATAACAATGGGCAGAAGCCCTATGGAGGACAACGTGACAATTACAAGGTTGGAGGCAATTTTGAGCCTAAAAAGGGACCTGTAGGAGGCTGCTACAATTGTGGCAAAGACCACTACGCAAATCAATGCCCTTTGAAGAAGGATGATCGGAATCAACAGCATAAGATACATGCTGCAGTAGTAGACAAGCAAGCTGAAAAGCAAGTGACACCTATAGAAGTTCGGGTAAGTTATTTGGCATACCTGTCACTATTCTTTTTGATACAGGAGCTACTGAATGTTTTATTTCTAATAAACTTGCTTCTAAACTTAAAAGAAAAGCTGGAAAAATGGATAAATCTTGGACTGTACAGTATGGTAATAACTCTGTTCATACAGTGAGTATGTGTCTTTTTGGGGCAGTCCTTGACTTACCTAATTTCTCCATGGAAGTTGACCTCTATGTTACACCTTTGGGATCGTATGACATTGTTATCGGTGTCAATTGGTTAGCTGACCATAAAGAAAAGGTAGATTGCTATGAAAAGAACATAAAATGTTTAGATGATCAGCTAGAAACAACAGAGATTCAAGGTGTGAAACGGGAAATTTCAGTTAGAAAACTGTCAGCTATGCAGCTTAAAAAGGCTAAGAATAAAGGATGTACCCTTTATGCAGTAAAGATATCTGAATTTTCAGAAGAAGATGGTGATTGCATGAAACAATTTCCTCTGTTACAAAGTTTCAGGGATGTTTTTCCCGAGGAATTACCAGGGTTACCACCGAAGAGAGAATTTTACTTCACCATCAAAATCAAACCGGGAATAGAACCTATTTCCAAAGCACCTTATCGGATGACTACTACAGAGTTAGTCGAGCTTAAGGCACAGTTGCAAGAACTTTTGACTAAAGGTTTGATTAGACCAAGTGTTTCACCTTGGGGTGCGCCTGTGATATTTGTGAAAAAGAAGGATGGAACACTTAATTTGTGTATTGATTATTGGATGTTGAATAAGGTAACAATCAAAAACAGATATCCACTTCCAAGGATCGGCGATCTATTTGATCGAGATGGGTGGAGCAGCGGTTTATTCTAAGATAGATCTTGATCTGGTTATCATCGATTAAGGATTAGAGAAGATTTTTTCATAAAACAGCTTTCCGAACAAGATACGGACATTATGAATTCACAGTTCTACCCTTTGGATTAACTAATGCACCCACAACCTTTATGAACTTAATGAACAATATTTTTCAAGAATATCTGGACAAGTTTGTACTTGTATTCTTGGATGATATTCTCATTTATTCTAAAAGCATTGAGGAGCACAATGAGCATTTGAAGATAGTTTTGGGAATTTTGAGAAAAAGAAAGTTGTATGGTAAGTTATCCAAATGTTCTTTCTTTGATTCAGAAGTTCACTATTTGGGTCATGTCATAAGTAAAGAAGGAATTGCTATAGATCCTTCAAAAATAGTGGCAATAACTAAGTGGCCTGCACCAAAGAATGTGCATGAAGTAAGAAGCTTCATGGGTCTTGCTGGTTACTATAGAAAATTTGTAAAGGATTTTTCTAAAGTAGCTGCACCAATAACTTCATTGCAGAAGAAGGATAAGAAATTCATATGGAATGATAAGTGTGAAGCGGCTTTCAAAAGTCTGAAAGACCAGTTGACTTCTGCACCTATATTAGCGGTACCAGACCCTAATGGGAGTTTTACTGTTGTAACGGATGCTTCTGGGGAAGGCCTTGGAGGTGTTTTTCTTCAAAATGATCAAGTCATTGCTTATGAAAGTAGAAAACTCAAGTTACATGAGCTGAATTATGCCCCTCATGATTTGGAGCTTGCTGCCATTGTTCATGCACTTCAAGTCTGGAGACACTATTTACTTGGGAAACCTTTTGAGTTGAAAACTGATCACTTGGGGCTGAAATATATTTTCACTCAGCCTAATCTTAATGCCAGACAGAGAAGATGGTTAGAATTTTTATCACAATATGACTTTGATATTAGCTATATCAAAGGGAAGGAGAATAGAGTAGTTGATGCTCTAAGTCGTAGGAGGCACATTTCTGCTCTTATAACATTAAGAACTCAGTTCAAGGATGAGGTAAAGAGTGCCTCAGAATCTGATAATTACTTTCAGCAAGTAAAAGCAGCGCTTGCTGCAGAACCTAATGATGAAAGGTATAAAGGTTTTCATTTTGATAATGAAGGAATCTTGCGTTATGAAAACAGGGTATATGTACCTATGTTGAACGACTTGAGGAAGAAGTTGTTAGTTGAATTTCATAATTCACCTTTCTCTGGACACCCGGGTATCACAAAGATGCTTGCTGATCTGAAACAACAATACTTTTGGAAAGGTATGAAAAAGGATGTCATAAATTTTGTGACCCATTGTTTGGAGTGTCAGCGGGTTAAGGCAGAACATATGCACCCTGCTGGACTGTTATATCCTCATAGCATACCGCAGTACAAATGGCAAGTAATAACCATGGATTTTGTACAAGGATTACCCATGTCCAGGAATAAACATGATGTTATCCTGGTAGTTGTAGATAAACTGACTAAGGTAGCTCATTTCATCGCTGGAAATCTAAAGGATGATTCACCAGTGCTGGCCAAAAGATTCGTACACGAAATTTTCAGATTGCATGGTGTACCAGAATTGATTATATCTGATAGGGATCCAAGAATGACGTCAAGGTTTTGGTAAACGCTTAAATACGAGCTCTGGAGCGAAACTAAACTTCAGTTCTGCATATCATCCGGAAACGGATGGACAAACTGAGAGGGTAAATCAAGTGTTGGAGGACATGTTGCGAATGTATTGCATGGATCAATAGTATAAATGGGAAGAGTATCTTCCATTAGTTGAATTCGCATACAACAACACTTATCATTCATCTCTCAAAATGGCACCATTTGAAGCACTTTATGGAAGAAAGTGCAGAACTCCTGTTAGTTGGGATAGTGTTGAGGATAGAGTGGTAATTGGACCAGAGATTCTCACAGAAATGGAACAGCAAGTTAAGCTGATTCGAGAACGATTAAAGGAAGCAGCGGATAGACAGAAGAGCTATGCTGACCTTAAGCGGATTGATCGCAGGTTTGAACTTGGTGAGAAGGTTTTTCTTCGTGTTAAACCCAGAAAGAGTTCTATAACTTTTGGCAAGGCTGCCAAGTTGTCACCTCGATTCGTGGGACCTTTCGAAATTGTCGAAATAATCAATCCTGTAGCTTATCGATTAGCATTACCACCTGCTTTATCTCGCATGCATGATGTTTTCCATATTTCTTTGCTTAAGAAATATGTTTCAGATCTGTCACATGTTTTAAATTGGAATTCCTTGTAGGTCAAGACCGGGAATAATCATGGTTAAACCCACACGAGTCTTTGGAAACACGCCAATTGCATTTGAGAAATCGTGAAATACAGCAATGTAAGGTCCAGTGGGACCAGTTTAACTAAGAAAGTGTAACTTGGGAAATTCTGGAAGAGATGAAAATTGATTTTCCTTCTCTTTTTCAACAGAATGAAATCATTGACAAAAATTTCTTTTATGAACTTATTTTTTTAAGTAATTATGAAAGCCAGATGAAGGCAAACATTATTCAAGCTGAATAAAATGTGTTGTGACATTGATTTCTGGAACTATTTAAGTTGGAAAATAGTCGCATTGTTTTGTGAACTAATAAATTGGTTGACCTGAAGGTTAATCAAATATGTAATCATCGGGACGATGAATCTTTTAGGAGGGAAGCATGTAACACCTTGGAGTGTAGTTACTTCCTCCCTGAGCATACAAGTGTTGATATGTGATTTCTTTTGTAAACGAGGATGTGTTCCTTTGATTGAGAAGTCATGCTTGATATGGATTGTATCTTCTTTAAGATTGCGAGATCTTGACTAAGTCGAGAATATGATTGGACTCTTTTATTTCTTTCATTTTACACCTGAGTTTAATCTGATCTTGGAATGAATTATGGAGTTATCCATCTATAAGACCAAGCCTTGGATCAGTGGTATTGATCCAAGTGGTGCTTTAAGCTTATTCGTGATGAATTAAAATTATAGACCTTAAGCAGGTTGCAAGGTCTGGATGCATTGAATAAGCTAGTCCGGAGTATAACTTAGGCTGATCGTATTAGATGGATTGGTTCCCGATATCGTAATATATCTGGAAGGTCTTGATCGTGGACCAGGTAATAATTCAGTTACATAAAATTCTATAGCCTATTGGCAGTGCAGGAGTGAACCCTGTTCGTGAATGTATGTTGAAGGTTCTTTTTCTGAGCATTTGAAATATTAGACCTAACTGGATTTGTTAAGGTTAGTAACCTAAAACTAAACCTAACCTAGGGGTTAGATTAGTGTTAATCTAACCTAGACCTAGGCTAAGAGCTAATGTTCTAAGTTAGTATCTATGCTAAGAGGTTAGACTAGGTGTTATCCTAAATCCTAACCTAAGTTACTAACCTAACTATTGAACAAGGAAGAAGGGGACCTATGGAAGGGTGCGAACCATGGGTGGCAGTTTCTATGTCATTAAATGCATGGATAAGCATGAGGGATAGGTAATTTGGTGGAGGTTTTTAAAATGGCTAACTAGAGCCGACGTGGCAGGTCGCCAAAGTTGGAAATGGTCTTTGATGTGCATTTGTCCATCGCCAACTATGGCGGTTGGTGGCAATGGAAATTTAGCGGGAAATTTGGAGTAAATGTCATTTATGAACTCGGTCTTCGAGCTCGGGTTTCACGGGAAGGCATGCAAAATGGAAAGTT
The DNA here is from genome assembly GCA_018340775.1 of Taxus wallichiana var. yunnanensis. Classification (NCBI taxonomy): domain Eukaryota; kingdom Viridiplantae; phylum Streptophyta; class Pinopsida; order Cupressales; family Taxaceae; genus Taxus; species Taxus wallichiana. Next base: position 480,278,260 of record CM031235.1, on the reverse strand, counting down.
AATGGTTTGTTTGGTTTTTCAAGTGCTCCAATTTTCCCTCTGTCTGTTCACTGGTTCTTCGCACCAGTCTTCTTGGAGTTGCATGGCAAGTATGAGCGTAACTAGCTCTTTTCTCTGGCAAGGAAAATTTATAAGTCATGGAAATAGCAAAATTTTGTTGGTGGATCTAACTTGGAAAAGAAGGAGAAGGTTCGAGCTCTTTCAATGAGTGCGCTTGAAATTTTAAGCAAATAACTGAGGCATGTTAGGCCCTAACCTTTAAAATATCTTGCTTTCTTTCAAGTGATTTCATTAGAACAACTCTGTTCAAATGATTTATGGGTTTAGATGATTTTATGGTAGCTTCGGGTGATTTTGTTACTGTATCTTCTTGCTGTTTGATTTTTCAAGTTTAACCCTTGATGGGTGTGTGTTGTATTTCAAACTGTTGCTCCATTTTATTGTGTTTTGCATTCCGGCGTAAGTCTGTGAAATGTATGCTTGAAAGATACTTGACCTGCTCTGTGAGAACCCAAGTATTGTTCCCTTGTTGGGTTCAGGCTTCAGTTGATACTTGTCATTGATGCTTGTGGTCGTTACTTGTCGGTTAAGATACTGTTGGACTTTTGATTGATGTTCAGTATATCTTGACTTCCTTGTAAGTTCTGTCATGGTTATTATGGATGGTGGATACAGAATCTTGTTGGATTTCACTATGATATTTAGGTGATATTGAATGGAGAATTGACTGTGTTTCAGTATTTATTGCGACCCTGTAGAAGTTGTTTCTCCATCCCTTGTGTTGTAATTGCGGGATTTTAACTCGATGATAGTTGCATTATATTTATTGTATTCAAAACGACTCTGTGGAGTACATTGAAAGATTCATATAGTATGGACCACTGTTGAAGCTTTATATCTTTGAATATTGGTATTTGATTTTGTCAGAGTCCTGAAGGAGTAACAGGTAATACAACCTATGTTATTTTGTAATGAATTTTTGGTATAGACTCTTTGGGTGTATTTTTTCATTTCCTTTCTGTGTAAGCTTGAGCGAAAAATATTGAAGAGGCTCAGTTTGGATTCCTTGTTGCGAAATCAATATTTAGTTTTTGTTTAAGCCTAATTTTAAATGTTTACCATTGTTGGCAGTTGGAATCATTAACTATTATTTATCTTGTTTACTGTTGTTCGGATTCAGTTGAATCCTTGATAGGTAACTATAGTATCTGCCTCTATTTAAGCCTGATTGGTACACTTGTTGTTTTTGGCACTGTTGGGTTCCTTGAGTATAGATAGATATCATGTATCTTGGCTCTGTGAAAGTGGGTCGTGAATACCATACTTCAAATTCTGAATGCGTCAGAGATGAGAATACGTATGTTATGTTTCCTTCTAATTATTCCGAGTTAGATGAGAAATTTGTGCAAGTTGCGGGGATTTTTGTATGATTATCTCGGCATAGTCTTAGGGAAACATCAATTGCTCAATGCCATGGAGTCTATTGTTGACTGCGATATAATAGAAGTTCTTTGATTTCGACCTTGGGTCGAAAAAGCCTTACTGTGTTAGTAGGGACTAGCATGGGCTGTAGGTTGATGTAAGGGATTGTTGGCGTGTTTACATCTTCTGTTGCATGGATATCTATTCTTGAGCTTGATTGAACTTAGGAGTTGTCGACTGCACCTCAACAGGCAATGGCAGTGAATATCCTCTTGTATGTCGCTTCGTATGGAAGGTCATGTGGAGTCTGTTTGGTTGATATTCATCACTTTGTTTTGGCGTGAGAGCTACTGTACTGTTAGTAAGCTACAGGAGTTTTGTTATATTTGATTTTAACAAAACAGTGGTTCTTCTTGTGGCTCGTCTGACTTATTCGTATGCATGTAAGGTGAATGCTTTCCATTTGAGGAGATGGTACAGTCATGAACTTGTTGAAGGGAAATATGAATGACTTGTTTTCTTTCTCTTGTTGTAGAGTTTATGTTTGATATTTTTATCTAACCGTTAGAACTATTTTTAACATATTGATGGAATCATGATTTGTTATGACATTCCTTTTACTGTTGAATGTAATGATCTGTCTGATGTTTGCTGTTTTTGGAATTCAGATGGATAGATGATTTGGATACATTCGTTCTTCTTGATCCCTAATATTTTGATGAAATATTTGAGAAGTATTTAGGACTATTCTGTAACGATAATTAGAGTTACATGTTTGTATTCATTTTTGTATTAGGAAAGCATAGTCTGAAACATGTATACTTGTTTTGTGAAATGATCTCATTTAAACAGGTTGTTTAATGAAAACAATTGGTGGATTGCAATTGTTTTAAGAGTTAGTGCTTATCATGCTCAGTTCATCGAACTGACCCATGTTGAAAATTTTTGCAGATGGATGCCGTAAGTGGTAAAAGCATGTAGATCTGATAGGATGATCAGATTATTTAAATTTGATTTTATGTTGAATTACAGCTTGATTTTCTAAATGTACTATATGAGGAAAGATGTTCTTCTTCCGTTGAGTATTGTATCAAGTATGCTGAATGCATAAAATGTATTTGTTTAGCTTTGAAAGGAATGGAAATAAATATTTGTTACTTATGTGTTTGTATTCTTATATGATAGTTTGACTTTCTTCGGTTCAAAAACCTGGAGGGCATTGTTAGCATTATAAAATTTGGAGACTTTTGTGATTATCAATGTAAGCTTGCAAGAATATGTGACTGAATACTTATGATTGTTTAGCAATTCTAGTATGTTCTATCTAAAGCTAAATTGAAATATAGATCACTGTCTTTCTGAAAGATAGGGTTAAAATAAACCTAAGCAGAACGCTAAACAAGCTGAATTAAATTATTAATCCCTAGTCTTGATTATGCCAGGACAACATTTAATTGGATTCTTAATCATTATATCTTGATACTAATAAGTACGATATAAATTCAGTTATGAGAACTGATATAAACCTAAATGGGGTTCTGATGGCAATCTCATGTGAAGTTTATGAGTTATTGTCCAATTTCGTTGATTTAGAATTATGTATATTCTATGAACTCCTTGATGAGACCTTGGCCTTAATAACTTCTCTATGTAGTGAGTTTTATTGAGAAAGGTCATTCTATGATGAGGAATCCAGGGATCGGGAAAGGCTAACCTTAGGGGAACGTCTTTTAATATAATTTAAACTCAATGTGCATAACGCTTATTAATAAGTAGACCTTTTCGAGGTGGATTTAAAGGTTGACGACACAAGTCAACTGCAGGGTTGTACCTTCGAGAAGATTAGGATCTTCTCAAAGATACAACAATGCAGGTGACTTATGACGACACCCTTTGCATTGATCGTTAAGATTTACACCTTTAACTCGAACAAGTTACTGGGACCGATTAGGAATGTGGTCACATTATATGGCTGCCTAGGAGACTCGGGGTATCTTGACACACTGGTTCAACTAGGGTTGACCCAGTATGTCATCTTATCCCTAGTCCTCGAGTGCATCCATATAACGTTGTCACCTTACTAATCCGTTTCCGAGTGAATAACTTGGGATAAGGGGGACTGACAGAAGTTGGTATAAGACATTCTATATAACATAAGAATGGGGTGAAGGACGTATTCTAGATTGACGAGTATGCCGTTAAGGAATACGAGACATAAGCAGTATGTTTCAAATCTTTGGCCAAAGTATCAATTTGCTGATTGTGTTGTCTGAGTCCCTGGTCTAAGGGATGAGATGCCGATGAATAATGGTAACAATTATTGATTAGGTTCCTTGATGAGCATTTGAATCCCGAGAATAGGGAAGAGAACCGCAAGAGTGATGTGTTAAATAAAAACGCTAACTCTTATTACTCATGAATAGATCGGTAGATTGCCGAGTCATGGAATGAATAGATCGGAGGTACTCTGAGTCCTTATAGCTGCATATGGTTATCTGTATAAGAATGGTTATTTGATTTGTGAGTTCTAAACTATGTATTTAGAACCAGGAAGCATTTATCAAAAAATAAAATAAAAATTGACTTGTTCTAATGTATAAAATGAGGATGTTACAAGTAGCCGATATAGCCCTTTTCCTATGAGTATGACTTGGAAGATAACCATGTCTTGTACATAGACCTAAATGACCTTAAGACTCACATGGCTTCTAAGGACCGAAATAGGATTGAAGACAAGATATTCATAAGTGGCTTGTTTACCACTACGGGACACCCAATGTATGTGTAGAGTCTCGAGTTAGTCTTAACTGTTCTTTCCACTAAAATCCTTAGAAAAGAACCATATGAGATGACAAAGGTATAATGGTGGCATTCATCATCCCTAGGATCATTTTACCCTCTCTGCGAGAATCGACATCCCCAAAGATGGTCATCATATCAAAGGATAGAACCTCGTATGATTGGGAAAAAATGGATTCATATGTCCAAAGAGCAAAGACTCGGCTCATGGTTGAAAAAATATGAAAGCCTTCCAAGATGCCCAAGAATATTCCAAGGTGTGAGCTCTACGAAGGGTATTCTAATGTCATCAATCTCTTAAGTAGAGTTATGGGTGAAGCAAACATGAGAGACTTCTAGGATTTGGATGGGCCTTTCAATCCCGACATTGATAGAAGGAAATCGAGAGGATTGACTAGGGCGAGATCATCAACAACAATATTCATCTACAACTACTCCAATTTCCCATGACAAGGAAGTTACACATGACTTCTTAGTTAGTTTATCTCCTTACAATCTCAAGATCATTCAAAGGATTGGCTCTCATGTAGAACATTTCTTCCAAGGTGCCTGCATTCGAGAAACTTCCATAGTTGGTAATGGAGGAGAGAAACAAGCATTTCACTCCTTTGAATGATGCATTCACCATGTAATTTGTCCAAAGATTTGAATGGGATCTTGAAGCTAGGATGTCACCACAAGAAACATCCCTGATCAAGGAATACAGCTCATACTTTATACAATTCTCAACCTTCTCCTACATATGAGTCGCTGGCTTATAGAAAGCTCCACTAAGATTTCCTAAGTACTTGAAGTGATTAGATCATATTATTCAAGAACTATAGGTAGATAACTCAAGTGAATAACAAGATCAGAAGAAGGAGAAAGAAGTTGATTTCATTCCCTAAATCTCTAGGGGTGTTCACGTGTAAAATCTCGGATGACGCATGTTGGTCAGAGTCAAAAATATTTAAATTAGTGAAGGACATACAAAAGTTTCACGTAAGAGAGAAAAGCACATTCAAAGGAACATAAGTATTGGAAAGGATCATGCGTAAAGAATAGAAACAGGTTCGGGACTTAGCCATTTTCATGATGAAGATCTATTTTTGGAGATAGCATGTGGAGCACACAAACCGATCAAATACGTGCGTGACATGCATTGGCTATTTTTAAAGGATCGAGATAAGAAGCACTTTTTATGGACACGATGGGAATAGATCTACTATTATCAGTTAATTAAAAGTAGTCTATTGTTAGCACACTTACATATGTGGCTATTTTTGTAATGGCGTGTGGCTAATAATATCATGCGACCAATTTTGGGATTAGATAAGCGGTGAAGGGAAATTCCCCACCCTTATAAATATATATTGAACTATGTAAGCATAGAGTGAGTGGGGGAACTATGTTATAGTGAGATTATACTACCAAATCTAATACGTGCATGACCGTATGCTCTTGTTATTATAAAGAAGCTTTTTGTATTAATGAATTTAATATAATGGATATTATGGACTGAATCAAGGTGTTATCATGGTTATAGTTCAGTATTGCATGCTTGATTTCATCATGGTTGTATTAAGTCTGTTATTCTCTAGATATAGATCTGAAAATGAAGCGTAGAATGATATATTAATCATGGATATGAATGCCTTAAGTCTTCATCATGCTAACATTCTAAAACAATGACGCTAAAAGAGGGAATGGTACCTTTGTGCACTCTGGGTGAGTTCTTAGTATAGGCTGAATAATGTGTCAACACACCTAGACTTTTATTGGTGAATTCTAGGTTGCATCATTGGTTTCATTTCGAGACCTCTTTTTCAGTTGTTTTCAGGATGGTTCACGATGAAAACATACTGGTTGACCTTACCAAGTGTTGAGGAGTGGATACACGATTTGGAAGAAGAATACACATGGCGTTCTAGCCTTTGGATTTGAGTTTAACGCACATGTGTTGGTGGAGCAGAATATGTATGATAGTTTATATGAGATATTTTTCATTATGTTTCCAATAGAATTGTATGAGTGGATGATTCCTTATGCATCTAAGTGGAATTGGAGGTATTGCACACTTATCTAGATGCCAGAAGAATTTTAGGCCCTTTATGATCTTTGATATGATTTGGACTCGCACTTTGGATACGTGGTTCCATGGTGTTTTCAATAGTTATATCTTGGAGTACTCAATTTGAAATTATTCGTGCCCAGAGGTAGCTGAATTCTAGTTTTTATGATATCCAAGGGGAACTTACTTATAAGGCATTCCACTGGTGATCAAGATCCTGATGGTAACTTTAAATTTAGAGAGTAAACAAATGGATAACAAAATTCCACCACACGCAGGGGTAGGAGTAGGTTTGGTTAAGTATGACAGACCTAGCAGCAGAAAGGTAGAGAGAGGAAAGGTGGCTTAAGTATAATGAGGCACATAAGAGGGAGTTAGAGAAGCATCATGACATTACAAAGTAGATGGCATTGAGGAGAGAGATGGCTTGTGAAGGATTTGGAGCTCACAAAGGAGATGTGGAGCCTAAGCATCAGGAACTCCCTCATCTAGGAAATAATGATAGGGAACCCTCTTCAGCCTCACAAGGAAGCATACCAACGAGAGACAACCTAGGACACAAGAACGCATCTAAACCTACCTAGAAACCTAGCCCTTGTGCTTGGTTTTCTAGTATCTAGTACGATAAGTAGTTAGCAAGCTAATTTAGGTAGTAGGGGAGTAGGAGTAAGTCAGATAACAAGTACATCAATGGAAAGGTAGATGTATTTTTGTTATTTGTGGGTAATTTTCAGGTGCATCATATGCACTGAGAATGTGAGTGTGTGGAATATTGGATTCACTTTTGGGAGTGGCACCACCTCACAGTTATAGGGGTTCGATTGAGTACTACTATTGGGACATATAGAAGTACATATTCTAGTGCATTTCCAATTATAGGTTCAGGATAAGGAGGTATAGGCGGCTCTAGCTCTAGTGGTTCTAGAGGTAAGGGAAACACAGGAGGCTTTGGATCAGGTGGGCAAGGTCCGCACCAACCCCAAAATATTTACATGGAGATGTCTCTTCATCTTTAAGAATATAGGGGCATAAAAGATGTTACTTAACATGTGCATGTGTGAAATATTGTAGCGTGCAAAAGGAATCATGGCTTCTGAGTGTAGGGAAAGCCAATTTTCTACTACATTACAAGGATTTGTAAATAGCTGGTACAAAAAGTTTGACCCTGATCAAACTTACATAGACTATACAAATTTAAAAGATGCATTCCTTAAAGAGTTTCACATCCCTAAGTTTGAGCAGAAGAGTATAAGTGCACTGAAGGATATTAAGAAAGCCAATACTAAAAGTGTTAGAGAGTATGATGCCCATTTTAAAACACTATTATCTAAGCTTTCTTATGATATACATGTAAGCCAACATGCATAATGGTTTGTTGGGGGCATGATTACCCTTTTTAGGAGGGCATTATCACATAAGACATACATTAATCACTTGAAGAACTTGAAGCAGCCTTACACACTAAGGTAGTTGGAAGCATAGACACTAGGTTGAGCCCATTTTTAGAAGCATAGATCACAACTATGGAAAAGTAATTAGAGAAACTATCAGAAAATTCAGCAAATGAGATGCGCACATGTGATTTGGTGTAGAGATTGTGAAGTAGAAGGTCACACAAAGGATATTTTTCCCTGCTGATTGGTGTATTTGTTGTTGTTTGATTGTGAGATATGCCATCTAAACAATGATTCTAGTCATTTCCCCTTACTACAATGCGTGATAAGGAAGAACGTTTCAAGCTACTATAAAATCTACAGGTCCACGACTCATGAAATGGAAGACTACCCGCTGATTGGTTAGATCCATGATACTATAGATATTGGTGTACAATAGACATGAGTCGTAATGTAACTCTAAAGGAAAGAATGAGCATTAGGACTGGGATCATAATCAGGCATGCTATGATCAAAATGAAGGGTGTTTTGAAGGTAGTCATGGCAGAGGTCGAGGATACCACGGTGGATTTGGAGGATGAGGCCATGGTGGTGGAAGAAGTGAGTTCCCTCATGGAACATGTTATACTTGTGGATCTCTTGACCACTACAGGTGTGAATTCCCCCAGAATATTACATGTTCTTTCTATGGAAAGATTCATAGCTATGAGGAGTTCCCAGACTTGTATGAGCATCTTAGAAAACAACATAAACAAGAAAAAAAGGTGTAGGGATGGTTAGGATACAATGCACTATGGAAAATCAGTGGATGCCTAAGTTGGAAGTAGATTCTGAGGCATTACAAGTAAATATAGTGACTTGTGTTGAGGCAAAAGCACGTGCCAAAGAAGCATTTCAAAAAAATGCTTCCATCACTAAGGAGGAGGTTCTTCATGCATGGTACCCTGACCCTGCCTATCATAAGGATGTTTATCAAGAAACCATGGAGGTACTCAAGAATATTTAGGGTGAAATATAGTATGTAAAGGAGAAATCACATAAGATGGAGCAAAATAAAGCATCAAAGCCAATCTAGAGTGATGCAGATGACTTGAGAGAAGTGTGCAAATTCTTGCGCCAGTAAAATATCATTCCATTGTTGGGGAATTGGTTAAAAGGAAATACTTTGTGAACAAGTTTTGGGACTGAATGACAGATCCTTCATACAAATATTCCCCCTCATATCCTAGATTATGACAAGGAAAAAATTCTGAATGCTATTATGGATGGGTGGCTATTGAGTAATATATTGATTGATACAAGAGTAGAATTCAATGTTCTTACTTTAGATGCATGGTACAAATGAGAAGACCCCATTTTAGCCATCCTCTAATGTATTGTTCATGGCTAATCAAACTAAGGCCACTCCCATCATATTTTTGAAAAATACATCCATTACCATACAAGGAGCCAAGTTCACTGGATATTTTGAGGTTTTAGCAGCGATAGAGTCGAATAGCTTCCCAGATCTATTAGGGCATCCTTGGTGCTATGTAAATAATGTTGATCTTCTATTCAACAAGGCTTATATTAGTATTGAAAACAAGGAGGAAAGAGTTATTATCCCTTTAATAGATGGAAAATCTGCACCCTATGTTGATCCCTTAAGTGAAGAATATATGAATAGGATTTATGTATGCACCATCCGAGATCTAGAGATGCTTGAGCCAACTAAAGAAGGAATAATTTAGTGGGAGGATCCATAGTCTATTAGCGATACTACAAGTGTTGGTTGTGATAATTGGGCTCATAGAACTTATGAGTTAGTAGGGTGCGGAGTCAAGAGCATATTTCCTATGGGAAGAGAAATGAGTTATGTCATGAGGATAGGTAACAAATTGGTACCTTGTTACACCCAACAAGGAGATCCTATGGTATTCCTACACACCATGGAGGAACAGTGGATAGACCCACTGGAAAGAAGAAACATGCTAGCATATACACTATGTGGGACAATAGCATCGTTGGTGGGTGGCCCACAAGGATAATCTTATAGGATGGAATGAAATTAGGATTGCTCTTGCTACTAGGTTCTTCAAGAGCAATGCACCTACTCAAATATGCACTTATCATGGTAATCAACCTATTTGAGCCACATTCAAAAGTGTGAGAGACTCTAGATAGAGGGGTAGGAAGCTTTACCACCTTCTCTATGGGTGGACTAATTTTATTCCACTTTACACGGTTGTGTACGTGCTTGGTATGTATATGTAGAGCTCCATAGATATATTGGAAACTAACAGGATTTAATTATAGGAATGGCCCGGACATTTGACTTCTTCTCTCTTATATCTCTGTTGAAAGAATCATTAAGAGTCATAAAGTTCTTAAATATGGGAGATAGTGCCAAGGTAGAAGAACTCCTTCAAGAGTTATTGGATGGAGGAAACTCAGGAGTGTTTCTTGTTGAAGAGATAGAAGACGATGCCCCACTACTTTAATGCGTTTGCCTTCAGAAATAAAAATGAAAAATGGTCTACTTATTGGATGACAAATAAGTATAAAATCTAGATGTAAACCATTCAATAGGTAGGCATGAGGTGTTGGACAGTTTAGATAAGACCACACGAACCTATGAAGACAAAAAGGTGAATATTGGGTCGGATGTTCAGCTTACGGAAGCCATAATTAGAGACTATTGGTGGTCGACTACGAAGTGGCAAAAATCATCGAGTTACTAAGGGATTATTAGGACTTATTCCCTAAGGGGTACCATGAACTTAAAGGCATGCATGAATCATTTGGGGATATGAAGATAAATATTAAAGAGGGTGTGCACCCAGTTAGAAAGATACCCTATAGGATGAACCCCAACTTGCACGAAAATTTCAAAGAATAGATTGACAAAATGTTGAAGTCTAGAATTATCAAGCCCCTTGATGAGTTAGAATGGGTTATTCCAATGGTGATCAGTATCAAGAAGGATGGATGGATTAGGATCTATGTGGACTATAGGGAGCTGAATGTTGCATGTGTGACTGATCCCTTTCCTACGCCATTCACTAAGGAAATACTAGAAGGCATTGTAGGGCATGAAATATATTCATTTATAGATGGGTTCTCTGGGTATCATCAAGTTAGGATTTCTTAGGAGGATTAAGGAAAAGACTACTTTTACTATAAAATGGGGTGGCTTCACCTATCTTTGTAATGCATTTTGGTCCAAAAATGTACTGTTTTATTTTCGCGTACAATTGTTCAAGTGTTCAAGGAATTTATTCACAACTTCTTAAAGGTTTATTTAAATGTTTAGATGGTGTATAAATTAGTTAAGGATAATTGTGAAAATATGTACTTAATGTTTGAAGGATGTAGACAGGTTGAGTATCTCTTTGAACATAAATAAGTGCATATTTGATACACCATTTGGAATACTGTTAGGAAACATAATATGTAAGGAAGGTTTGTTGGATGATCTAGCCAAGGTTACAGTTATTATAGGCCTAAGAGAGCCTACCATTCAGAGTGAGGTGCATAAATGTTTGGGTCATACAGGATATTACAAAAAGTTTATAAAAGGATATGCCAAACTTTCCGCACCGTTGGAAGAGTTATTGAAAAGGAAAGGTACGTTCCATTGGGGACAACTACAACAACACGCATTCGGGACATTAAAGGAGAAACTTACTACCATGCCTATTCTGCATTTTCCTTCATGGGACCAACCATTTCATGTACATGTGGATGTATCTAGCATGACCATTGATGCGAGTGTTGGATCAACTGGAGAAGGTATTGTAAATCATCCTATCTATTTTTCTAGTAGAAAGATGACTCTACAAAACATAATTACACAACTATAGAGCATGAAGCTTTATCAATGATCTATGTGCTACATAAATTTTGATAGTACCTACTAGCTACACCATTTTTATTTTATATAGATCACATGGAATTGAAGTATTTGGTAAACAATCCTATTCTACAAGGGTGCATATGCAGGTGGGTACTCTTATTTCAAGAATTTAATTTCACAATTGTGGTAAAACTAGGGAAAAGTAATTCTGGACTAGACCATTTATCCAAAATACAGTTAGGAGAAGAAGCACATGAAATTGAAGATACCATGCTAGATGCATAGTTATATAGGTCATAACGAGCACCATCATAACTAGAGGACATTGTTGTCTTTCTACGAACAAGTATGACACTAGAAGGAATGAAATCCTTGGAGAAGAAATAACTTTCTATATGCATAACCCCCTACATGTTGATTAGTAGTGACCTGTACAAGTTAGGTCGGGATGAAGTATTGTGTTGTTGTGTACTAGAACATGAGTGCACAAATATTATGGAATAAGTTCATGGTGGTATTGCAGGTGGCCACTATGTAGGTGATGTCATTGTGTGCAAGATTCTACTCGTTGGATTATGGTGGGATACCTTGTATAAATATTACAAGGAACTTTGTAAGGCTTGTGATCATTGTCAACATCTTGGGAAACCAAGTCAATGAGATGAAATGCCTCTAAGACCCATTACTAGTGTTGAACCGTTTGAGAAATGGGATATAGATTTTTTGGGTCCTATTTCACCAGCTGCATGTAAAAATGGATTTTTCTACACCATAACTTGCACATATTATCTGACAAGGTGGGAAAAAGTAACACCTACAAAGGATTGTACAGTGGCTACAACAACTAGGTTTCTATGGGAAAATATTATTACAAGGTATGGATGTCCTTTAAGTTTGACCAGTGATAGGGGCACACATTTTCTTAATGTGATAATCAGAATTTTATTAGATCAATTCACAATTGCACACCATAAGAATAAACCCTATCATCCTCGGGTAAATGGCTGGCTTTGAGGCATTTAACAAAATTTTGAGCGAGGCATTGACAAAAATACGTGATTTTGGAAGAAAGGATTGGGAAGATAAAGTATCTATAGTTTTTGGGCATATCGAACAACATATAAAAGGTCGAACAAAGCCATGCCATTTAAGTTAGTGTTTGGCGTAGAAGCATTTCTTCCTATGGAATTTATGTTACCTTATTTTTATATTACGCACACATGAGGTATTTTTCATGAGAAAGCATTAGAAGAACAAAATGAAAATTTAATCAAGTTGGATGAGTGATGAGTCATATCATGTTGGAGTAAAAAACAAGAGAAGGCCAAGAAGAAAGTATGGCATGATAGGCACATCAGGGATAAAAATCTTGAGATAGGAAAGATGGTGGTCCTTCATGATTCTAAGTTTTTGCGCCATCAAGAGAACTCAAGGTACATTGGTTAGGGCTGTATGTTATCACTCACATACTCGAATCGAGGTGATTTTCAATTAGAGGTACTTAATGGAATATGGTTACCAGGTTACTTCAACGGAACTAGGTTGAAGCCCTACTATAAATAAGTCTTCTTGGTGTTTGTAATAAGGTAGTGTTATGATTTAGGTTAGGTTTCCAATTCTTCATTCCCTTAATGTGTTTCCTTCTTTTTATCTATGCTTTGTCAATTTAGTTGGTGTGTTTTTGTAATAATCATGTTTACACACCAAAAGCTAATTATTATTTGAATAATTTTTATGCGCAGAGGACTGCACATACCCTTAGTGTGGGGTAGGTTGTTGATATCCAAGTACAGGACTGATGGAAATAAGTACACATGAAAGGAACTATCTATGGGTGCTATTCAAGGTTAGAGAATTGAAAAACAAAGATATTTCTTGGACACAAGGACCATAGATAGAGAGGAATGAAGAAATAATTATAATGTGAGGTAAGTAGAGGTTGGGAAGACTACCAGTGGAAGGCACAATGATGAGGTACTCGGGAACATGGAAGCGTCTTTGAAGAGAAGTCTATAGACAAAAGCTCTAAGGGTGCGATAGAAGGTTATAGCTTGGGTGTGAAGATGTACCACGTGGAAAGAATGAAAATGGTTATATAATGAGAGGATTTTTGGTAGGTGTAGGAGCAATAAATTCACTATTTTTTTGAAATTCTATATAAGGACGGGATGTGAGTTCATTTTTACCATTGCAATTGAGAGAATTTGAAAAGGTCTAAGTGTGAATGAGCTAGGAAATTGTGTTGAGGTGTGAAGAGTGTGAAATTAGATGTGGAGAGAAGGGTTTTGCAGGGGAGAAGCTTACGTTCCCATGGTGAAGCATTTTAATAAAGTATACGCATTACAAATGAGCTAGGGCATGCGATTTCCACTAGGGAACGGAGATTTAAACTAGGGTTTTGACTTTCTCGATTACATAGGGAAGAAAAGAAAGATTTTTTAGATGGTACCAAAGAAAGCACCTACAATAGGAGAAAAAGGGAAGAAGAAGGTTAAAGTGGAAGAAAAAATTACTTCTGAGAGTACTTTCTTAGAAATGCAGTATCAAGAGGGCATGATTGTGGGACAAGAATGGGATACCCATATCCGCCAATGTAAAATCAACTATTACAACCATCGAACATCAGATAATAAGAAGGATCTTGATGCATTATTGAGCACAAAAATGAACAAGTGCACAATAGAAGATATGTCGGTGTATGATGACACTGGTGAGAAGTTACTGAAGAAAAATGGATTCTACTAGTTGTATGAGCTGCCATACTTTGGAAAGTATGAACCATTGTATCGGTGGTTGATGAGCAGAGTCCATGAATACTTCTTCTACTTCACAAGACGAAGGGTTAGACTCACATCTACTTTAATTTCAACTGTGACAGGACTAAGGGCCTCAAGAATGGATATGGATAATGAATTAACTGATAAGGCCACAATCCTAGAGACAAGAAAGGATTTGGGGTATACCAAAGGTCCGTATGGCATGGAAATTGACAAATTGAAAAGTTACCCCAGTAGTGCTAGAAGATGCACATCTTGTAACAAAGTTGAATGACCAAGGAAGATGGTCACAGGTAAACACAATGTGGCTGCACATCATAAAGAAGATGTCTTAAGGGGTGGTCTACAGTATTATAGATCACATAGCAAAGAAAATTATTGAATAAGTGCAAATATGTGACAAAATAAGTTATGGTGTTGTGTTATTGTCCTTAGTGTTTATGGAGATTGGGGTACTGATGGGCCAAAGGAGAATATTTGGGAGTACCCCACGAAACACAAGTAACCTACGAAAAGATTTGGAAAATACTTGTGCGATGGATCAGTGAGAAGACCATTCAAGCAGAGGGAAAAGATGTGGTATGATATACTCCGTGTGGTGTTTGAAGAAGAATGGTGCATACCCAAGGGTTTTCCTTCGATGGTGGGTAAGGTAGTTAAGTTTATAGTCTACCAACATTTTTACATCATGTGATTTGAGATAAAGGATGGGGCTTGGAGACCATGGTGAAAACTACCATATTCCTTCATAGTAAGGTATTTCCAAGACTTAGTTCATCAGTTTTCAGATGTGTGCTACCTAACCTTCAATGTAGACAAGGTAGATTGTGACTACCACACTCTGAGAAAGCAATATGTATATCCAGGGTGGAATGCCTACATTATTTTCATTAATGGTGAAAAAGGGTTAAGGGGACCCTACCCCAATACATATGGAGATAAAGATATTACACTAAAGAAACAAGTAGATCCAGCCTCTTCCAGTGGCACTACAAGGAAACAAATAACAGAACAAAAAAACTTAACCAAGAGATCCCTTCCCATGGGATCTTAACTTCCTTTTAAAGGCATTGTTTACAATTTTCCCTTTCTTCTTTTGACTCATTGTAGTCCAGCCCATTTCAATATTCAGATCTTCATTTTCATTTTTATGAACCAGTATTTCAAATTCCTCTTTCTCCACAAGAACTTGGAGATCTGTTGAAACTAAAGTTGGAGAGTTTCCATCAAGTGAAGTAGAAGAAATATGAGGAGCAGGCTCCTCATTCTTAGAGATTGAATCATCCTCACTCTCTAAATCCACCTCTGAATCACTATCCAATGGACCTTTAACAACCAACTGACAAGGGTCATAATTCTTCCACCACGAGGTTCTACTCTTGACAGGTTTCCTCACAACCTGACAATCTGAAGCTAAGTGTCTGAGAGAGAAACAAGTTCTACATCTGAAGGGAAACCCTTCATAGTCTAAATTCTAAATCCAAATCTTGTCCTCCACTTTGAGCTCAATTGATGTAGGGAAATCTATAGAAATATTCAAGTCCACCAATATATGGGCATAGGAGGTGTAGTCGTAAGGCTGAAGTCCTTAGGTCAATAGCCAGACATTTACCCAAAGTATTCCCAATTGACAACAAATAGTTCTCACTCCAAAATTAGAGGGGAAAATTTGGTAAATAGACCCAAACAAGATTAACATAGAAAGTTTCAGTCATCGGGTTAAAGAGAGGGAACCAAGGTTTCATCAACAAAAAATGGGATTGAAAATCCCAAACTTTACCAAAAATCTCATCCTTATCAGGTGTTTCAGCAAAAACAATAATGAAGAAACCTCTAGATTGAGGGTAAATGTCCAATTTACCTGACATGAGAGGCCTCCAGTGAGTTGAGATCCAATCATGTAATGCCGGGAGCCCAGGGTAGAAATTGTTAAATCTACATATCAATCCATTTTGCTTGAAATAAGTCTAAGATTTTAGAACCTTTGTACCAAAGCGTACAATATGAGGATTAATTGAAAAATCCATAGCCTTAGAGGGGGTAGATCTAGCAATAGCCGTGAAACTCTATTTTTCCCCTTTGAGACGAGGTCAATTTCCTTGTTTATAATCAGATTTAACAAAGTACATGCTCATAAAAACTACTAGATATAGGGAAGATGATCTATCATGATTCTGAGCATGGCCTATGAACATAACCTTTCCTGGAGCAAACAATCCACCATGTTTTGATTCGGAAGCAACTTCTGTCAAAGCATCAACTTCCTCCTTTCTAGCACCGACTCCATCCTTTCGAGCCCTAGGGTTAGGGAAAAAATGTGAAACGCATTTTTGACTCCTTAGATTTCAAAAACTTTTCCCTATCTCAAAGAGAAACCTCCATGCTGAATGCCTACATCGAAAGGCTTATCTTAGATACTATAAGCATGAAGCTTGCAATCTTGGAAGTTAGGGGCACTTTGGAGTTGTGTTTATGTACTGTAACTCAAACCAACGGAGAACAATAAGTATATGGATAATGAGTTTGTGCTCCCATGGCCACCAAAAGGTAGGCATATAATGGAAAATGTTCAACACATAAGCCCACATAAACAATTCAAGTAGATGATGAAGAATAGGAGCGTGAAGATAATGGTGGTTTGGAACACAATGACAAAAGATAGCCTCCAAATAAGGATGAAGATGAGCACGTGACTAAACCACCTCACCACAAGAAGGATGTTATGAGGAATGAGATGTAGTCCAAGGAGAGTGTCATTTCAAAAGTGTATTTAGGAGAACAAGGACCCTAGGTTCTCCTCCGCAAACAATGCACAGATCACCTTGAATCTCTCTATAGAAGGAGACAACTAAGAAAAGAATAAGGAAATTGAAGCTAAATGAGGAAGCAGAAGAGTCTGAGGAAATCATGCCCAATTCCCCTATACCTCTAAAGAACAAGGATGAACCAGGAGATAAAGATATTAAGGATGGAGAGGAAGGAGGAAATGAGGTAGATGAGATAGCAACCGAGATTTCTCAGGACACGTCAACAAAAGTTTCAAATCTTGAAGCCCAAGTTCCTAAGCATCCTAGATAAAAAAGAAAAAGTGGAGAATATCTTCCACTAGTCATGGGCTATGCCGAGGACATAGGTAAAATTTTCCACACCCATTTCCAAATCACAATGACATAAAAGGAGTTATATGGCTAGGAGTTGATGGATGAAGATATGGCAACTATGTGCACAAGGAAGCAACTGTCATGGTCGATGCACATGCACATGGATGAACCATATTTTTATGTATGTGAAGAGTCATGTGTTTCAAGGAGGTTGAAGAAGACACCTCATGCCAGGCACATAACAATAAAGCCTACTATTATGTTAGATGAACAAGTGAGCAATGCTTTGGTGAAAGTATTGACAAAAGTGGCATGGTGGAATATGGATAAAGCTGCAAAAATTAGGGCACTGAGGGAGGAGATCAAGAAGAAGGAAACAAACTTGGCACGAGAAGAAGAATTTTGTTTTATCATCATGTCGAGAGGAGATTAGGGACAATGTCATGAAAGCTAGGCCACACTTAGAGCCAAAGGTACCTAAGACATTTCCTTTGGAAATACATTATATAAGTACATTGGTGGACTTAGTGCTTGAAGATGAACCTATGAGTATGCTAGCACCAAAAGATCTAGAACATGAAGCAAAATGAGAAAAGGCTTGATAATGCAAAATATTGCATCATATAAGGAGTTACTTTAGAGCTTGTAGGAGGAACTAAAGAAGGAAAATCAAGCCTTTGAATATTTTATGCAGTGCTAGAAGCTGCATTATAAGGACCAGGACCATTTTGGAAGACAATGAGGTCTGAAGGCCATGAAAGATGAAACATTGGGCCATGTAGAATGATTAGCGCTTGTCAAATAGAAGCACGAGGCCCTTACAACAACTCAAGAACCACACAAGGAAAGGATGGATGAGCTTGGGAAATTCATCACACAAAATATGGACCTATTAGAAGGGAGAATGACTGTCATGTCCAACATTGTTTTGGTCTTGCAGAATGAGAAAGGAGAAATTGCAAAGGATGAGTTAGAATTAATTGCAGTGGATATTCCAGAGAAGGAAGAGGCCTCGCTCAATGATTACCAGAATCTAGAGGTGGAAATAAAAGAAGAATATCAAATATTAATTATTCAGGTTGAAGCAAAGATCTTTGTAAGGTAAAGACATTATTTTATTTATAAAACTATTTCTATTCTTCTACTCATATTCTTTGATTCATTTTGGAGAAAACCATTTCCAGGGCAGAAATGCAACTAGTGTGGGGTAATGTTGGTCAGTTAGAATCTAGAACTTAGCAAATGAAATACATAAGGTTCATTCAAGAGAGAAGAGAAAATTCAAAGGCACGGAAGTATCAGAAAGGATCGTGCATGAAGAATAGAAACAAGTTTGAGACTTAGCCATTTTCATGATGAGGATCTATTTTAAGAATCTTGTGTAGAGCATACAAACCCAGTCAAAGACTTGCATGAAACACATTAGTTATTTTGGAAGATCAGCTACAAAAAGCTTTGCATGGATATAGGTTGGGAATAGATCTACTACTATTAGTTAATTAAAAGTAGTCTATTGTTAGTGCACTTGTATGTGTTGCTATTTTTGTAATGGCGCATGGCTAATAATACCATGCGACCTCTTTTGGGATTAGATAAGTAGTGAAGGTCAAGTACCCACCCTTATAAATATGTATTGAACTATGTAAGCATAGAGTGTGATAACTATGTTATAGTGAGATTATGTTGCCAAATATGATACGTGCATGAGCGTATGCTACTATTATTATAAAGAAGCTTCTATGTATTACTAAATTTAATATAATGGAGATTATGGATTGAATCAAGGTGTTATCATGGTTATAGTTTAGTATTGCATGCTTGATTTCATCATGGTTATCTTTTAAGTCTATTATTCTCTAGATCTAGATCTGAACATGCACTGTAGAATGATATATTAGTCATGGATATGAATGCCTTAAGTCTTCATCATGCTAACATCCTGCAACAACAACCCTAAAGAGGGGCCTAGTACCTTTGCACACTTCGGGTGAGTGCTCAATCTAGGCTGAGTGATGTGCCAACGCATTCCTAGGCTTGTATTGGTAAATTCTAGGCTACATCATTGGTTCCATTTCCAGGACCTCTTTTTCAATTGTTTTTAGGATGGCTCACGATGAAGAAATAATAGTTGACCTTAGCAAGTGTTCATGAGTGGATACATGATTTGGAAGAAGAATACACATGGTAGTCCAATACTTTGGATCTAAGGTTAGTGCACATATGTGGGTGGAACAAAATCTTTTATTAACCCATTTCCATTCACTATGGATACTCTCTACTTCCTCTCAGAGATCTAAGCCTCCATTACACTTATCATAGAAAATCACTCATTATGGTTGATGAAGTGCAAGGACATCAACAGTGTGATAGATGGATGGAGAAAAACCTTGAGCTACATTCACATCGCTCATGCAAAAAAAGTAAAACCTGTAGTGGCTCATTTCAACAAGGATCTTATAAATAAAAATTCTTCTCAAGAATGCGAAGTGGAGAGTAGTTAGAGAATGGAGCCAAGTCCACCACAATAGCTCATTCTTCCACATAATTCTTCTTCTTTCTTCTTCTTCTTCTCTTCTCACTCAATGCTCTCTCTCATCAATGTTATATTTTTGCATTGAGGTTTGCACTTTTTAATATTACTTTAAGTGACTTTAGAAACATAATGTAAACTTTAAGTTGCCTTGATTTTATAAAATGGACTTAAATATTTAAGTGGAATATGAACAGTCTAAAGTCAAATTAAAGTATTTGAAAAGTCACTAGGAAGATGAAGAGTTGCATCCTCTTCTATAAATTGTAACTAGCTCCTCATTTGATGGTCTTCTTAGAAAACTTCTAAAATCTTCTTAAAATTATTAGATATTGGAGATTTTTTTGTGAATTCATGAGAGAGATATCCTTGTGAAGAGAGAAAAGAGATAGTAAATTTATTCTATTTTTCCCTAATAAAAATTTCTTCCATTTCTATGATATGTACAATTTCTGCTTGAGCTTCAATAAAGGAAGAAGGAATTTTATCCTTTTTTGATTAAGGGTTTAGTGGTACTTTGTGTTCATCAAACTCTATTTTGTCTTGTTGTTGTTACACATATTTGTTTTCTTCTAAATTCAAGTGCATGTAATGAAGTTTTGGCTGGTGTATGCAAGTCTCTAATTTTCTACTTGCAGCATTAGTTTATCTTTTCTAATTTTCTCACTCCCTTTCCCACTCTCCTAGATAATTCTTCCCTTGTAGATATCTGTAATATTTTTCGAAGGGTTAGTGGAGTATCCTGTTGGATCCCCAACCCTAAGGCCACCAGGAGAAAACTCATTTTTACTCACACATGCACTTATAAAAGCTACACTAGTTAAGTAGAGGGACTTAGACTCCTAGAGCATTGGAAAGATAAGAAAAAATTTGTCCCCAAAAATTTTTCTCGCCAACACCATTCATATTCTTGGATGTGCAAATGATCATCAAATTTCAACCCCATTATAAGAGAACAACATCGGTGTTTGGCTCGGCTGATTTGGTCTTGCGGTGAATGTTCGAGTTGTTAGTCGAGCACATTGTAAATTACAAAATTTTGATAGGTTAGTCGGATAGGGTTGGTAAGCTAGATTGGTCAATTTGGGTTGGTCGGCCGGGTCAATGGATGGGTTGAAAGCACAGGTCGAGATGGTTGGAGAATCATTTGGATGAAGGATGGATGGCTAGGTTGGTGAGGTAAGTTGGTCGGTCGAGTTGTTAGGTTGAGATGGTCGGTTGGGTTAGTCGGGTCACCCGGTTGGACGTGTAATGTAGTGTACAGGTGACACATAAAATTGGCTAGGTCATTAGGTTAGATGGGTACTAGGGTTAGTTGGCCTAGTAGTGGAAGACCATTAGGTTGGTCGGGTAGCTTATTGTCTTGATAGAATAGATGACCGTCTAACCCTCCTCGAGTTGGATGACCCGGGATGTATAGATGACAACGGGGTTGGTCGACAACCATAGTAATATACAACCCACATATTTAGATGGATTCCAACCCCCATGGTTGGATAGTAAAAGTTAGGAAGCGATACGATGCGGTTGGATGGACTACATGGTTGGGCAGCCCACAAGTCCTAGGTGAGGCACAAGTAGCTGAACGAATGACAACCCAACAACCATATTTAATGTAGTATGGCACCCATGTCTTTTCTGACAAAAGTAACCTTGGGAAGTGAAATTGTATGGGTGCCCATACCTATTTAATGAGGGTGGGTGAAAAATGGATATATAATGCAATCGAACCCCTCATTTTTTTAGAGACATTATGGGAGCTGGGTAAACTCTTAATTTTTGTTTCCCTTAACTCCATTTGAGCTGTGAACCTTCTATTGGGCCTAGTAATGTAATTATGCCTTTGTACATCAAATGTAATGGTCTATGCATACTTTGAAGCAATAAAAATTATGTTTTGTGGTGTTTCTTCAACCCTATCTCATTTTTATTGTATTTTCTTTCCTCTCCATTATTATTGTTGTATTTTGTGCATGTTCTTTCACTTGCAGGTTTATGATGTTGTGTTCCATGGAGTTTGATGGTGGATTAGGATCTGCATACGTGTCACATTTCTATATCCTCCCTTAGACACCTTTTCCCCTGTTTCATCCTCCCTCTACAAATTATCTTGCCCCTTCTTATGGTGCTATTACCCCCTTAGTATAGGATTTCCCCTTTTTCATGCACTTTCTCTCTCTATCTACTTGGCTTTGTTAGGATAACTATAATTAGGAATATTTTATGCATTAGAAATAGTTTAGCATTAGAATTAGGTAGAGGAATATGACCTTCTCCAGAGGGTTATCTCAATTCTACAAGTCCCACACTTGAGGGATAACCTAATGTTAGCATAATTACACCGAATACCCCATTCACATGTAGACCATTCAGGAGTGTTGTAATTTTGACATAACACTACTCTAACATCCTTTCTCGGTTATTAGAGACATCTGTTATATCACTTCCACCTATCAAGCCTTATGATCCTCTCAAACCTAAACTAGTAGGGTTTGATGACACAAAAATTTGCACTTATCATCGCTCACCAAGGCATGATGTCGAGAGTTGTAAGGCTCTTAAAAAAATTCTCCTTTAGCTTTGCAATTCCAATGGTCTCTTCAAATAAGATGATCTGTTGGAGGAGGATTCTATTCTTTCTTTTTCTATCGTCACATAACCCTCTTTTCCTCCTCTTATCTTTTAAATTAACATGGTGTGTGTAGCCACTCGGTCATAACACATGAAAGAAAAAGTAAAGGAAAAGGTACACCTAAGATAACCATTACACTCACCCCTCCCCCTAAGATAACCATCATTGGGTCAAGACAACCCGATTCTTTTGGGGTTACACATTGTTCAACGATCAAAAAAATTCACCAGTCCCCATTGAAGATGTATTTATTTGACTTAATTAAAACCTATGATTCTCATCGTCAGGCCCTCATCAAGTTCTTACAATCCATCGAGGTTCCACCCAACAACACTTCACCTTACTTCCATTAATTTCTCTAAATCGAAACTTCTATTAATTTCTCCAAATAAGAGATTTCCCCTTCACAACCTAATGATCCTGACCCCACTCTTTTCATCTCCACTTACATTAATGACATTTATGTTAAGTGCGTTATGATTGATGGGGGTGCTAGCATCAACATCATCTCTTCTCATGCCTATGAAAAAATAGGCATACCGCCTAATTGTATGTCTAGAAACCTCGTCATTATTTGATAATTGAACAATGCCATGACCTTGGCACCATTGTCCTCCACATCTGTGTGGGTGTCCAAACTATTCGCAAAATCTTCTACATTCTAGAAGGAGAATTCCAATATAACATGTTCTTGGGCCATCCCTAGATTTGAGCCATGGCTTGTGTACCTTCCACCCTTCATCGTTGCCTCAGATTTGAATATGAAGGGGAACCTTACACCATTTAGGAAGATCTCTCCCCTTTAAAACTTGTAACAGTCTAGGAGAGTATTCCTATGTAATCCCTATCTTCACATCCACCCGATATTTTTATGCATTTAATAAATGGGAGCCTCCCCATTACTAAGAGGAGAGGACTTAGTCCTAGAGAATTTGTGAAAATTGATTAATTTGTCCTTGAAAAAAGTAATTTTATAACATGTGTGAGGTATCAAAGCTTTTTTCAGAAGACAAAACCTTAAGATTACACCTCACACTTCATGATTTTAGAGACTCGCACTTCATAAGCGTGAAGAAAGATAAAGTCAAGGACACTTCAACATCCAAACAATAGTGATAAAACCTAGTATTATGTGTGGACCATTGAATAACATATATGTGGCCTCCCAAAATCAAGTAGATAATTAAATTTTATGGCTATGAATAAATTTTACATGTATAGGTGTATGGATCATAGTCAAAAGGTTGATATTTTCAAATATAAACATTCCTTAGGTTAAGAAAATCAAGTCATATGGTATGTGCCATTAATGAAAAACACCAATTTAGATGTAATATTAACCAATATATATAAGGCTAATACATTAATCAAGAATACTCAAAAAATTACTTATTTTATAATTCTTTTGTGAGATCCGAACCCACAGATTTCATAGTGGGCCAAACTTTCAAGAAATTTAGAGTAATCTTGAAAAACAATTTCCTTAAAATTGTGGGTAGATCAAGGCCATCAAATTTGGATATTTTTTATAATCCTATGTGGACTAGAGAATATTAAAGGATTTTATTTATGAATTTACATCATTAGAGCATGAATTTTCATGTTACTATGTTTCCCTCTTGACAATCTAAAGAGAGAGAACATTAGTGGATGCCATAGATGAAGCAAAAATGTCTATAGACCAAGTGCATGAATCTAATGAAATTAGTGTTCTAAAAATGAGATACATCAAATTATGGGTAAAACAAAGGTATTTCCATGTCCATGAATACTCTCTCTTCCATTATTATTCATGTTGAAACAAAATATTGGACATATTCTCACACCAAAAAGAATAGGCTAGCTTTCATTACCAATCATTATTTCAAATTCTATTATAAGTTACCCAATGTAATCTTTGTTTATATCTCAAAAACCATTGATTCATGGGCGGATACACACCAAGTGAGGATTTGTTTACAAAATTGATCTAAAGACCCAATGGATAACATGGGAAATGAAATCCTAAACAACAATCTTATCAAAATATTTAGTCCTGGAGTGAGAATTGGAATGTCTTAATGAACCATTTTTTTATAAAAACCAATATAAGGCTAATACATTAATCAATAATACTCAAAAAATTCCTTATTTTAGAATTTTTTGTGAGATCTGAACCCACATATTTCATAGTGGGCCAAACTTTCAATAAATTTAGAGTTATCTTGCAAAACAATTTCCTTAAAATTGTGGGTAAATCAAGGCCATAAAATTTGGATGTTTTTATACTCCTATGTGGACTAGAGAATATTAAGGGATTTTATTTAAGAATTTACATAATTAGAGCATGAATTTACATGTTACTATGTTCCCTCTTGACAATCTAAAGAGATACAACATTATTGGATGCCATAGATAAAGCAAAAATGTCTACGAGACCAAGTGCATGAATGTAATGACATTAGCGTTCTAAAAATGAGATACATAAAATTATGGCTAAACCAAAGGTATTTCCATGTCCATGAATACTCTCTCTTCCATTATTATTCATGTTGAAATAAAATATTGGACATATTCTCACACCAAAAAGAATAGGATAGCTTTCATTACCAATCATTCTTTCAAATTCTATTATAAGTTACCCAATATCATCTTTGTTTATATCTCAACAACCATTGATTCATGTGTGGATATACACCAAGTGAGGATTTAAAAAAATTGATCTAAAGACCCAATGGATAACATGGGAAATGAAATCCTAAACAACAATCTTATCAAAACACATGGGTCATTCCTCTATTGAGAGGAATAATCAGGAGAGATTTCATGAGAAGATAGTCACGTGGATACATGGAGCTATCTAGACATTCTCATGGGGATATTTATACCACTAATTTTAGGTTTACTAAGAAATAAGCTACCAAAACATTTCATGAAGTAATCGTTGAACCCATTACAAGCCCTTCCTTGGTTTCCTATGAAGTTTCCTCTTTAGATAATGAAGAGGTAACTAACGGAACAACATTTGAATATGTTTCAGTTAAAATAGTTTAAGAGGTATTGAAAATACCTATTGGACAAGAATAAGTATGCACAAAAAATGCACCTCATTAAGAACATTAGAAGGGGTGGATAGAGAAAGATATAATTACACGAAGGGAATGACCATATTGGGTTTCCCAAGATGACCCTATGATCAAGATATAATTTAATCTAAATATAAGGAATTTGATAAGGATGAGAATGAAAATAATATTTACTCATCAATATATCATCTAACACGAGAACCTCCGAGGACCTATTTTATCTTACTAAGAAGAAGAAAATAAATGGTTCTCAAGTAGTTGAGTATTAACAAGATCTGGTGTTAGTTTTTAATCCTTGGCATAAGTTGCAGTAGAGAGGGTATGAGGAATGTGGGAAAGGAATAAAGAGATAGAAACATATGGAAAGGTCATAGTTCCTTTTAACCGTATCGAGTGATGTAGAAGAGACATTTCTTTACCTTTTTGATGAAATAAAAAAGAACATATAAAAAAGAAAGGACGATCCTTCTCAATGAAGACTAATGTAGTCATACATAAAATGGATGTTTTCCAACATATGATACAAGTCATAAGAAGTTCCATAAATGAAGGATTTTTCCAAGATCCTACTGTGATTACAAGTGATGAGATTGGTTTATGCAAGACATATGCCATTTACACCAAGAAATAGCTGGAATAATGGGAATAGAAGATGAGAAGAATTCTCTCATTGTTGGATTATTTCGTAACAAGGGTAATCCAAATATTTTTAAAAACATATATCATAGGGGTATTCATGTAAAACTAGGAAG
Source organism: Taxus wallichiana var. yunnanensis (assembly GCA_018340775.1). NCBI lineage: Eukaryota > Viridiplantae > Streptophyta > Pinopsida > Cupressales > Taxaceae > Taxus > Taxus wallichiana. The sequence goes on along the minus strand of CM031235.1, from coordinate 480,251,903 downwards.
TGGTAACCATGGGAGAGGTTGTATAATTTCTAACTTAGTTCATGGACAATTTCCACAAGAACATTGTAGATGTTTATTTGGAAGAGGTAGAAAAATTTATGGATATTGTTTCCTAGATGTTACTTCTCGTTTTGAGCTCGATCCTTTTATTTAAGTATGCCTTCAAAAATTGTCATGTCCCATCCATTAAAACACTATAGTATGCATGTCTAGATGGTGACCCCATGTTACACCCAGAAAAATCCCTGTGTTTGACTATAAATCCAATGTAAATCCTATTTTTCAATTGGGGAAATTGTAACCATACCATTTCATAGAAGTATATAAGAAAGCATCGTTGAATTATCATGTTAATCCTTATGAATTCATCTTGTATGTTGTTCTGTGATTTGGAGTGAAAATTACACTTCATTATTCAATACCCAAAGATACATGGCATGATTTCATTGGTTGCACTATATCAGGTTACATTTAAAAAATTACACAAGTTCTTTAGGACTACAAAGTGCAAGAAAAATTTCAAAACCCAATGGAATATTCTAGGTAATATTTAGGTTATATGATGCAAAGTGCAAATGAAACCCTACTTGGTGAAAGGAACACGTGTTCAAAAGAGATTAGAGAAGGTTAATGGAGTATCTATGTAATTTTGTAGCAAAGTTCCAATGTAATACAAAATGCAAATCTATCCTCAAATCTCAATAGAGGCAAAGTGTCAATGCTTCAAGAAAAGTCAATCGACAGTGTGTAGGTCAAACTTGCAATTTCGTACCCTTTTTAGAAAATAAACAAAAGTGCAATTCAAACCCATAGCTTTACCAATCTTTAAAGTGAAAGACATGTCGGTTTCTCGGCCAAATTCATAGGGCGGGTGTTCGGGTCAAAGTTGTAGTTTGGCACTTATTCGAAGAAATATACAAAACTGCAAGTAAACTCCCCAACCCTGAAATGTCTCAAATTAAGCCACGTGGATGGCTCACATTCAAACAGATAAATAGATTGAAGGGTCAAGATTTAAAAGCATTAATGGCTACCGCCATAAATTCATGCATATAGATCAAGGTATGAATTTTAAAAGGTTTTTGATCATTTATATATTCTAACTTAAACAAAAGAAATTTGGATGTCGTAACAATGAGAATTCATGAGCCAAAAAAATCATAAATACAAGAGCAGAGGAAAATTTCACCGAGTTTGCAAAGAAACGAGTAAGTCCTTGTGCCTTGTTATTCTTGATACTCAAATTGAAATTAAGAGAAAAGATAAAACTCACAAGATGAGATCTTTGGAATCAGGTTTCCACGTAACTTCCAATATTTACAGTGACTTAGATAAAATCTTGGACATAAAACTACTAAATTATTACTTAAATGATTTCCAAATGAGGTTACGTGATCTCGAATAAGAGAAAATGGATGACATCCATTTATTTCACTCGCATTACCTTAGTATATGATTTTCCCCCATCAATACACTCCCCTGAGCTTGTATGGTTATGTGATGAAAATTATGACCTAGAGAAGAAGGAGGTATTGGATGGGAGTGGGGAAAGGGTAATCAATTTGGCATTAGAGGATTTTAGGGAAATATTAGGGCTACCAAAATTGGATCAACCAATACTTTCTGTTGTTAAATCAGCACAGAATTATTATGATGCAAGACATGATGAATATGCTAGAATGTTAAATGCCCAATGGTTGAGAGAAAGGAAGCGATGTGTCAAGATAATCCCCAAGAGATTAAACAAGGCCATATTTTTTAAGAATTTGAATACATAATTATACCACTAAGTAGAATGGCAGGCTTAGAAGGAGTTAATGATTTTCAAGAATGGATGGTCCTTCATAATGGTTATCTTGGAAGAGAAGGGAAATTTATACCATGAAAGATTTAAATCAACATCCATTCATGCCTAACTCATGACAATAGCCATAAATATTAGGTTAGGTGATCCAATTGATATAAAATTCTATATGATGTCTTATCTCATCTATAACATTGCATGTTTCAAATCATTTTCGGGTCTTCCACTACATGTAAGATTTGAAGACCATAGGGTGTATGATGTATATTCACAACTAAGATTGGACAGATGGAAAGGATATGTCCGGATAGAAAATGACATGTTCATTACCCCTATAAATTGCATTTTCAAACTAGAATGAGAGCAATACATATTATTTCTTTGTTGATAGGGATGTAATTTTGGAGTATGGTTGCATCTTTATACATTACATATTCTTCACATATTTTAGGGTAAGTGGATTTGAAGGACAACCTTTTAATTTTCCTAGATATGTGAATGATAAGTGGGCTTTAATGGAACTTTCAAGGAAATTGTCCCATGTGCATAAAAATATTGCAAGAATGCATAAAACAAAAAAAAATCTCTATAAATTGGGAGATATTCTTGCCAAACAATAACAAAGGCTTGATTGATGGATGAAGAAATGGAGAGGTTTCAAATGGATAAATTCACACTAAGGCCCAATTATGACATTTGATGGGTTGTTAGTACATGAGAGCATGAACCCCATTTCTAATTACATTGATGAAGAAGAATTCATACCGAGGACTATTCAAGAATGACCTTAAGGAAAATTATTAACTTCAAAATTTTTGTTGTTCCCAGGGTATTGAGGATGATAAAAATGTAGTGGGTCAATATTACCTTGACCAAAATATTGAGTCAAAATCAATTAGTTCTATTGATTGGAAAGAGACAGAATCAGATAATCCTCATATAATAATTTCTAATGTAATAAGGAGAACACTGACTTGGATGACTAGAAAGGGTCTTGATTTATCCCGCAAAATATAAAGGTATTAAAGGAGTTCAGATAATTGAAAATATTCAAGGAAGATTTCCTTCCATTGAAGGAGGAAGCAGACAAAATAGATCCCTTGAAAGGAAAAGCTCCCCAGTTACCTAGTAAGAAGTATACTACTAAGACTAGTGATGATTGGAAAATGACCACAAGTACGACCGAGACTTAAAAAAATTCCTTGACTCAGAAGGCAGAGGGAATACTTTTGAAGGCTATGTAAGATGCTATAATCACTTAAACAAAGTGTCACTCCAAGCCAAGGGGATAAATTTCACTACACCAAAAACTCCCTTAGTGGTAGTATAGAGGTCATCTAGCACACCGAAGATTATGAGAGGGTATCTATTAGGAATTAATCCAAAACCCAAAGTATACAATGATAAAGGAAGGGAGGGACCTAAAATAAAATGTTTTGAAATAAATGGAAAAAGGAATAAATTGATATTGCCTTTGGAAAGGGATATAGGTGGTCATAGTACAAGGAAACACAAAATAAAGGAGCCTAAAGTAATTGATCCTCTTGTCTTAACTGAAGCTCAAAAGAAAGTTGTTACTTCATTGGCTCATCAGACAATGCCATTTCAGACTCATGAAAGTATTCACTCTACTCCAGTTATACCACCACCAAGTGTAACTTCATCTTTATCCCCTACTGAAGTTGTTGTAGGAATAGTTTGTGGTGCTCCTATGTCAAGTCAGCCAGGTGATGTTGTGAAAGAACAAGTGCAAGAAAAATTTGTGGTTGAACAACCTAAGGAACAACCAAAAGGGGCTATTGAGGTAATTGATTTGGAATTACTTAAGGAGACTCCTAAACTTGAAATGGTTGATGTGAAAATTGAAACTTATACAATTGAGGTTCAAATATCCTAGAATAAGAAACACATATTCAATATATTTACCAATCATTGAGTATAAAATTGGGGGCTCAACCCCAAATTTTTCAATTTGATGACACAACCCATGAAATGGATGTTGAAACGGTGACTCATAACATTTTAATGAAACATTTGTATTAAATTTTATTTACACTAAAAACCAGCCTCCCAAGGATTCAAAGGTTTCTCAAGGGACAAGTGTCACAAAAGAAACTGTGAATGAGACTGCAAAATAAATAAACAAACCCATTGAAACCAACATTGAGGAAAATACAGGTAAAAATCAGGAATCAATCCTTGAGTCTCAACCGAAAAAGAAAAAGGTGGTTGAAGAACAATCCCAAGAAAACTTATCCACCAAACAACCACTTGCAAAGGATGAAGATACTCCAAAAGACAAGGATCCATTTAAGGTTCCAAGTCTAGATAAAGGAACTCCAAAGGAAGCTACAAATTTGATGGACACTTCAACAAAGAATTTATATACAAGTACAATGGACACTCCTTTGAAAGTCCAAAGGAAGCAATAAGTGAGCCTATAGTTTCCATAGAAAGTAAATGTCAAGATGAAAAAGCAATGAGTGGAAAAGGGTTAGAAGATATCACCTAGCCTCATATTTAGAACCTATACAAAGGGTAGTCAGAGATAGTAACATTGGAAAGTGAAAAGTAAATGGTAAAAATGGAAGAAACATCAAAAGAATTAGTGTTGTATTCGAAAACCCATAACTCACACTTGTAATAAGAAAATAATGATAATGTCCTTATGATGGCTGGTTGGGAGGAATTATTAAAGAAAGGGAGAAGGAAATTATTAAAAATGATTTTTTATATATCACTAGCATTGCATTCTCAATGCCTAAAAATGCTTTAAAGAAATCCAGGATTCTTACTAAAACACACATTGACCAGCATAGGTTCAGGACCTTAGAGATTGCAATTCCCCATCAAGGAAAATCAAAGTATGATATTATGATAAGTGATTATTATGTCAAAAAAATCTGATTGGGGAAGCCCTCTAGGGAAGTGTTAAAGCAAGAAGTCACAATTGAAGGCCTATTACAAAATGTTGATGAAGATAAAGTATCTAAAAGGCAACTAAAAGAGAAGATAAAAACATTGACTTCATGCTTACAAAAATTAGTAGGGACAACAAAAATAAATCAAGAAGTTTCCACTACTATTACCCCTAAAATGTTGGAAAAAGTAGAAAAGGCTAGTGAGAAGGTTGAAGCAATGGATAAATGGGTGGAGGATTTATCTTAGAAAGGAAGAAAGGTCATTGAAAAGACAATAAAAAGGTATGCAGAATTGACCAATGTGCTCAATGACATTAATGAATTAAATGAGCAATATGAAAATGAATTGTATTATTGGGAAGGGATCCTTCCCAAACTTGATACAATAAACCAACTTGATAAGGATTTGGTAGAAATTGAGGGAATAATACCGCTTGAAGAAAAAGGGACTCAATATGTAATGGAATATCTAGCCAAAATTAGGGTAGAAGTTTTAAATCAGGTCAAAGAAAAGTTGGAAATAGAGGAGCATGTAGGAAAGAGTATTGATACTATAGATAACATGATAGAATATATGGTATTTGATAAAAATAAATCCACTTATGGGGATTGGGAAGTTGATATCCTGATCCAATATTTTAACCAATACATCAAAGAGGAACATTGTTCTTATGAGGTCATCAAAAGGCTTATCTCTGTGGAAAACAAGATTGTTGAGCTAACTAAAAAGTTGAGAGAGTATAAGAAAAGGATGGACAAATGTGTTGAAGTGCTGAATAGGCATAACCTAATATTCAAACATCACATGGGACCTGATGAAGAGGAGTTGATATAATTGTTCCAAATATTTGATGCTTACATGGATAAATGACCTAACAAGGACAAGGATAATGAAGAAGAAGGTGATGATCATGTTGAACCATGAACAAGCTTAGGCTTGTATTTCCTAAGAGACTTTATTTTTCTAGTTATTACTCTCATTCATGAAAATTGAATATTTTTTTAAATTGTGGTCTTCAATTATTGGAACAATGCAATAGGATTTCATTTTGTTTTAATAGAATTATATATATATTATTAACATGGAATTCATTGTAAAATCTTGAATCTTTTGCATTTGAAAATAAAAGAAAAATGGGGTTCTATAGGGGTTCCATCCCAAGAATAAGTTTACATATATTGTTCACATTATAACAAAAAAATAACCAAGGAAAATATATGTAGTCTTCTACTATCAAGAAAACCTACTTGAAAGAAGGAACTTTCTTTATAAAGCTATTCTCCTGTTCCAATTTCCATTTTCAAAAATAAAATGTCCCTTTATAAACCATGAGACATGCCCAGAGCCATAAGATCATCAACATTTTTCCCTAGGACCATCTAACATGCCAATCAGCTCCACCTTCTTTACATAGGAAGAAACCCACCCCTGGAGATACAAACCACCCTTGGAAAGTGATTTCTTCCCGATGCTCTAAAGGTGGAGGGTGGAATGGGAATGTTTTTGTAGCTAGGAGTGCAATCACAATGGTTTTTGGAGCAGATTGAGCAGGAGGTTTGGAGCTAGACTCACCCCTACATTTCTTCATAAAGAGTGAGGATGCCCCAGAGGTTGTGAAGGCATAGATTTTGTTGGTTTCTTCTCCAACATAGAAACATGTTGTTCCATCTCGGTCACTCTATGAAAAAGAGTAGGCAAAGTGTCTATAGAAACCCCTTCACCAAGCACATAAGATTATGAAGGAATATCCTTCACAAGTGAACTCCTCATTACAAATGAAAGGAATATGTTATTAAGCGCACCCTTTACAGATGGGCACGATCTTAAACCAAAGCGCTTTAATAGCTTGGGACCCTTTTGATGCTCCCACCTGAAAAGATGAAAGTGCATCATTTGGAAAGAATAAAATATGGGACTAATCCTGATTAGTCTTTGAATCAATTTCAGTCAAATAACGTGAGTCATCGGTGGCCCATTGTAGTCTTTTAGGTCTACAATTCCAAATAACATTCTTATGAATGCTTCATCTGGGCTCGATAAATCAAAAAACTAAGTTTAGATCCTTGGAGGAAATTTCTTTCAAACTAGATGACAATGCTACTCCAGCCATATTGCAGACAAAAAATATCACTAAGCCTCTTGCACTTAAAATAAAAGACGTGAATCTATGAAAGAAATGATGGAAATTTATAGTAAAGATAAAGTTGGTGAGTTAAGCTGAGAATAATCATGTTGATCTGATCATTGAGATTGTTTGTGATACCCGCATGAAAGGGATTTGTGTGAAACAAACTGATATCATATAAAAAGGAGGAAATTGTCTTGATATGATACAACACATATGAAAACACTCATCTCAGAAAGATATGACAATGATTGTGTGTGTTTTGAGGTGGATTCCCAAAAGGTGGGAATGATTAAACATCAAATCAAACTATTTGGGGGCACTCAAAAATCATTTAAAAAGGTTTCCCAACTTACCCAAAATAGAAACAACCAAATTGGTGATGTCAAATAAATGACATAAGCATCTCATTTATCATAAGGGAAAGAAACATACACCTAGAAACATTTATAAAATTTCTTCCATGGAATGAAGGGGATAAAATGTTATCAAATTGATAAAATCATAGAATTTCCTTAGGAATATTGCTTTAAAGGATATGAAGTTTCGGGGAAAAAATCAAGAAAAGAAAGAATAAAAAATTATATTGATATGAGAGACATGTTCTCATATCAAGGGGAGGTTAAAATTTTCTAAAAGTCATAGAAGAAATAGATTAAACCGATAATCATTCTTGAAAACCTGAATCAAATTGAGATACCTAAGGATATAGAAAAAGAAATAAATGGTCCTAAAGTTTAGATATATGATCCAAACTACAAGTTATGGAAATATACTATAGCCATCTTAGTCAAAGAATGGAATGGATGCATGAGTACTATGGGGGAACTGATAAAATAAGGATGAAGTGGTCTAGTTCATGGTTTTTAATATGTTGTTAGTTCATAGTTTTATGTTGTTAGATACTTGGACTCTTGCTGTTAGTTACTCTACTTTGGGATATCTATGTATGTTCTTTTTTGATGGTTTGTAGTGAAGATTAATGGTTATGTATGGGCTTCAATGGTTAATCCCTTGGCCTCTATGTAAATATTTTGTAAACCTTGTATGGGGTAGGGTCCCCTCAACCCTCTTTTACCTCTAATCAAAAATAAATAAATTGAGATACCTATGTTTTGTTTCACCTTTAAAATCTTCTTGCATCAAGATGGTTACAAGTTTGCAGCCATTGAAAATCATTGAGATCATAGGTTTTATTTTCCCTTGCTAAGAAATCTGAAAATCTTGAAATAAACTATGAGTATGTTCATGAGAATTGTTATCTTTGTTTCTTGGTAATATACTTTAAATGAATCATTTGTATGTCTGTTGCAATCTTATGTTGATAATTCCTTTGAATTACACTAGATATTGTCCTTGTGATGGTTTTGTGGAAAGCTGCAATTATTTTATGAGAATATCTTTCCTTCCATAGTGTGATTTTTTTTTAAAAATTCATAATTCATCCATTTTGTTGAGAGGATTTTTGTAAGTCTTTGAGTGAATCTTGGGTGTAATGGATAAGGAATTGTCAATATTTTATTGAGAGGTTAATATGAGATTTTGTGTTTGATTTCTTAAAGATTGTGTGAAAGCATGTATTCTTGGGCTTCCATGAGTGCATATCTTCTGGTTAAAGGGTTGCTACTGGTTGTTTGATGTGTTCTTTTTTCCTTGAGAAATTTTCTGACAATGTTAAAGTTTGTTGAGAATTTTGTATAATCAAATTTATCCTGCTTTAATCTCTCATTCCTATACAAATACAATCCTACAATTGTTAAATCATTTATGAAACACCTCTATCTTCTATGTCTATGAACATTTGCTAAGGGACTTTACCACTTCTACCTCCGCTTCTTCATAAGTATGTGTAGATCAAGAATTTTGTGCTTGTTACTGTCCAAATTAATGCACCAAACTAAACACAAAAACTTTGAAAAACTCCAATGGAATTGATACGATAGACAAGATCCGAAGATGTAGACGGATGAGGAAGCCGATGTGGATAAGAGGCGCACACGAGCAACCCCGCATAATAGATCCAAGTAACCTGCGAGACACCGATGCTTGACAGAAAAAGACCACGTTAAAAGATATTTAGGTGGACTGCCCGAGAAGCGGGTCCGGGAAGCGATGAGCTCCCTCGGCGGATGTCAGTCCACGTTTTCAATTAAGTAAAGAAGCATACATGATAAAATATGTATGTACAAGACTAGATTTTCTGATCAAGGTAATAAACAGAATCTAAACAACAGGCAGAAAGCAACAGAAGACAGGGAACTGTGAAAACAAAGCTAGATTTGTGTTACCTGTGTCCTTTTACCTATCTGCAGGATGATCGGCGTCGATTATGTAGAATCGGCGTCGACTGATGTGATCGGCGTCGATTATGAAGAATCGGCGTCGACTGAATAAGATCGGCGTCGACTGAAAGTAGATCGGTCGATCGGGGGTAGCGAGAAGATTTGGAAATTAGAAAGTGAAGGCCAGATCGTCAACGTCTGCTGGATATGCCAAAGGTGGTGAGATACTGGAACAGAGTCACCAGAAGATCAATGGATACGTGCGATGTTGATGTGATAAGAACAGAGTAATGGTGCTCCTCTCAGGGATTGATTTGGACGAGATCCGTTCTCATTTGATAGATAATGTTGAAACTAGATGCACAAAGATCTCTCATTCTCTCTCTTTCACGGTCTGTGTTTCTTTCGCGATCTGTCTCTGTCTGTCCTTCGTGTTCGTGCGTCGTTTTTTTTTTTCATCCCAGAACTGAGTTCTGGGCTTCTATTTATAATCGGCGCCGCTCCTAAAAATCGGCGTCGACCGACTGGTCGGCGCCGATCGCGGAACAGACTCCCGAGATGGCCAAAATGAACGATTTCTAGAAAGATAAGAGTTATCCCTCCACCTCAAATACGGGAAATATCCCGCTGCTTGATTGTGAGGAGGAGAAATAGGAGGGACACATGGATAGGATAGATATGGGGTAAATAAGTGGTTAGGATACATGTGAAAAGGTGTAATTAAATAGTTAATATTTAATTACTCATGGGTAAAACATAAAGGGGTGAATTAAACTTAGGATAGGTGTTTAAAATGCAAATTGAATAATATCCCAAGGGGATAGTGGTGATATAAACGTGCCCCAGGTTACCTGAGAGAGCAAATGCACACGAGGGACACTAAATTGGATAATCAATTTTAGGTGTCTACATTTTGCCCCTTTTTGTCAAGTAACTTGCGATAAGCAAGGTTATGAGACAAAAACAAGGAGATGGAAGAAGGGAAGAAAAAGTGATGATGTGATCCCCCTCAAACTAGGGATGGGATGGATGATAGAACAAACGATCCCAAGTTTGAAAAAAGGTAGATGAAAACGCGGGATGCCCCAGCTGGATGTCTGGAGTAGATCTGATCATTGATGACGCATAAAAATAGATAAAAAGGCAGCAACCTAAGGAACTCACATTGGTAGGGAAAACTAGATGGTCTCCTCATGAGACGACGTTATTACCTACAGACCCATGAGTGTAAGGAGGGCTACAAAATAGTCAGCATCTAAAGAGAGACACATTGGTAGGGACAACTAGATGGTCTGCAAAGTAGACGACGTTAGTGCCTACAGACCCGTTTAACTCTAAGCTGCCAAAAAGTATGAGTGCCCCATGCAAAGGGAACAAACTCGAAATGGACGGTGATATCGAAAATATGTGCCAAAAGGCAACATTCAACGCACAATAATGATCAGATAGATAAATGAGCCAAGTATCAACACTAAGGCAAAGAGATGGAAAATCGGCGGCGATATAAAAAATCGGCGTCGACTTAAATAAACAGCGTCGACCAAAAAATCGGGCACCGACCTTGCACCACACATATAAATATGTGAACGGAAAACATGAACGATTTATTCACTCCGTGACGATTGATTCAGAGAGAGTCAAAAGTTGGATTTGAGCACCATGGAAGCCTCTGGGAGCGGTCAGAAGCGCAGGAGGACACGACCTGGGGTAAGTGGTTCTTCGTGAACCCGTTGTTTTACTTTTGCTTTATTTATTTTTTTTTAATTTCTATTTTGCCGGGTGGGAGGCCAGGGTGTTTTTTTACATCTGGCCGAGCAATCGGCGCCGATTGGTATAGTCGACGCCGATTATATTCAAGCGGCGCCGATTTATGTTAATCGGCGTCGACTATAAATAAACGACGCCGATTATATTTAATCGACGCCGATTGTATAGACTTGTGAATAGATTGTAATGTTTTTTTTTTTTTTTTTGTTTTGTTTTGGATGTTCTGATTTGGGTAAATATGAGACTAATATTGCTCTTGATGTCGTGGATGTAGGCACGAGAGGTTCTACACATGAGGGATGCTATTCCCGAGTTACTAGAGACTATTCTTCCTGATGTGACTGACGCAGATTGGCGGCATTTAGAGTTAGCCGGGCTCGGGGGCTTTAGGTACTACAGACGAGTGCCGCGGGACGTAGAGTTGATGCGAGCACTAGTGCGATGATGGGATAGCCAGACGTGCACTTTTTGGTTCAGGACGGGTGAGATGACCATCACCCATGAGGATATATACAGGATTTTGAGGCTGCCGATCACTGGGGATCCGATAGAGATTACGCCACGAGAGCAGCAGCAGAGGGCCCTAGTTCGACTGTATGGAGATAGAGTGGATGATTCAGAGATAGTGTCTGGGGCAGTGCGGATAGCCTCGCATAGACAGATAGGATAGCCCCCGGAGCAGATGGATAGTTTTGATTCAGATGGCGATATCCTATTTCGCTCTGCCAGATTCAGGAGGTGGGAGATTCCCACTATTATTATTAGATTACGTTTGTGACATCCTGTAGTTCAGACAGGTATTTGCTTTTGCTGATGCTCTGATAGCTCAGATATATCATGAGCTATGGATGTATACCACTGGCCGGAGGACAGGTATTGATGTTAGTTTTGTGCTCCACTGCTGGGCATATGAGCATATAGCAGTGATCAGGCCATCCGGGCTTCCTTGGATGCCAGCAGCAGTGGGAGCTATTGATTATGGATTCCGGCGATGGCGGGCTGATATGGCCGCTGGGGATACAGGGAGATCTGTAGATTGGTACACTGAGCGTTTCAGGACTCTGACACCGATCAGGTTATCTGGAGGCCATATCGGGTATTTCCGACATGGGTTGGTCAGGATGCTCACTTGGTGGCATTGAGACGGAGCAGGGTGGTTAGGGGCCGCAGGCCTGATATGTGGGAGTGAGTCCCGTTTATGTGGGTATTGAGACAGTTCGGCCTAGTGCAGATAAAGGCGGTGCCCTACTACTTACAGGCCTTATAGGCAAGATAGCAGGGAGACTGATCTGCCGATTTTGATCCTGGTAGATCCATTGAGAGAGGCCCCACCCTCCATGACAAAGTGATGATGATGCTTTGGAGTAGGTGATGGTTATGCTGCATGGTATGCGACAGAGCTACCATGACATCTCCCGGCATCTATAGATGCCGACGAGGAGGATATGGCTACAGTGCTGGAGAGACTGGAGGGAGAGCACGCCACCCTGACACAGACACACCAGGCGGCTCTCGAGGAGATTAGAGCTCTGACAGAGGAGAGGGATGCCCTAATTTTGGAGAGAGACACCGCTCGCCAGGAGCGAGATACAGCGATCCAGCAGAGGGATCGCTACCTTCGACATAGGGAGGCCCTCAGGGCCAAATATGGGGAGACAGGTACCACGTCAGAGTCTGGTACACAGGGCACGACCCTAGGAGGGGCAGCACCAAGCAGCACCAGCAGCATCATTACGAGCACCTGGTACCATGAGCTTGAGCACATATCAGTCTCTCCTCGCTGAGGTGAGATACTATGAGGATGCCCTAGCGCAGCATGCCCCAGATGTGCCTCGGTACGGGGTGAGGAGGAGATCAGCGATGGCCACAGCGAGCGGGGCCTCAGGTGGAGGGAGCACCGGGAGAGACCGAGGTGGGCAGAGACCTCCAGCAGCAGGTGCATCTAGCTCGATAGGCGGCGGCCAGGAGAGACAGCCTGGTCCAGAGGAGGGTGGAGGAGATAGTGTCCTCCATGCATCAGATTTTACTATATAGGGATTTTTTTATATTGTGTATCAGTGTAGTGATGTAGCCTCGATTGGAAGGCATTGTATAGATGGCTTGATTGAGAGCCACCCATTTTTTGTTGTACAGACACTTATGTATATATATAGATTTATCATTGTTTTTGTCATATGATTGTTCTCCTGTTTTTAATTTTGATATACATGGACAGATGTAGCATAATTGTGATGGATGTAGACATAGATTGATAGATGATAAATAGATGAGATTGGATGAACATAGACATAGAGGATAGATAGATGTGATGTGATTTGATGTGATTGATATGTGGATATAATTTTGATGAAAAATAGATATAGATAGATGTAGTGTCACTTGGATGTACAAGTTTTTAGATGTTTTGATGGATAGATGGATAGATGTGATTGATAGATTTGGTATGTTTGAGATGTTAATTTAATTTTGATGAAAATAGATATAGATAGATGTAGTGTTACTTGGATGGACAAGTGTTTAGATGATTTGATGGATAGATGGATAGATGTGATTGATAGATTTGGTATGTTTGAGATGTTAATTTAATTTTGATGAAAATAGATATAGATAGATGTAGTGTTACTTGGATGGACAAGTGTTTAGATAATGTGATGGATAGATGGGTTTTGATAGTTGAAATGGATTTGATATTTTTGAGATTTTGATTAAATTTTGATGAAAATAGATAGATAGATTCACATGTGTTGACAATACATGCTTTGATATGTCAAAGTAGATAAGATGAAATTAGATAGATGATAAATTTTGATTAAATTAACATGTGAAATGTCAATTTAACTGGATGAAATAATCGGACATACTCTCTGTGAGAGTCAAGGATGTAATGAAAACGACCTTGATTAGAAATAAAGGAAATACACCCAGATAAGAGGAAAAATGATAAGTTGGACTCTCAACCGACCATAAATAGAATCTGGATAAGAAACCAAAAGATCGTGCATACAAGGCCCTACATGAGGTTAAAATAAACCTGACACTAACTAGTCGCAAACCAGATTTAGGAGGGAAACGGAAGGAGCAGTAAGTAAGTATCTCGTCGAAATTTACAAGGGACAGAATACATGTTTATACTGGGAAAATAGGATTCTCCATATGATCAACAAAAGGTCTTATATCTCAGCTTCATGATTTACGCGAGAAAAGCAAACTGATCAATGTGGGAATTTTGCTAGATATGGAAAGACTGATCAATACGGGAAGTCTTTCAGTGATGCTAAAAAGTGTAGAAACTGATTGAAAGGCTGATCAATGCAAGAAGCCTTGAGTATTCCTTTGAGAAACAAAGCCGTCCTTCAAGGGAGCATCCGTATTTTGAATTTTAATGATAGCCATCCTTCGAGGGTATGGTCTATATCTTTTGATTCATTTGATAATGTATGGATAGCTGTCCTTCAAGGGATCAGTCTATCTTTTTTTGGATAGCATCTTCTTTCTTTTTTTTTTTTTTTTTTTTTTGAAAAGCTTTTTGGAAGAAGCTGAGTTTAGACCTAGATAGATCAGATAGAGGGGAAGAAAACGTATAAAGAGCATGCACTCATGCCCCGAGTAGATCCGATTAAGATAAGCACTTGGGACAAATGAAACGGTGATTAAGGTGTTCCTACCATGAGGAGAAACATATCCAGAAGAAAAATGCTATGAGTAGAGCCGCGATACTCATATTTAAGGTAAACAAGACAATAGGCGGAGAACCACATAATTTCGAATCACCATGAAAGTATATGACTGGTTGTTAGACGGATGAAAGATCTGTCTTGCGACTAGATTTGTGTAAGATAGATTTTAACAGTAGAAGGGCCTTAGATGCAAGGCATTAAGAGGTTCCACTTCGGGTATACCATCCATGGAAGATAGACGATAAGCCCCAGACCCATATTTATGGGTGATAACGTACGGACCCATCCAGTTGGGAGCAAACTTACCACGCTGACTCCTTTCGAGTGTAGTGACATTTTGGTTTTCTTTAAGAACAAGATCACCAATTTTGAAGTCACGATGCTGCAAGTGCTTGTTATAAGCATGTTTGACACACTCAAGATAGACTTGATGATGTTCAAGAGCGTTGAGACGCCGCTCATCTAATAATTCAAGTTGTGCTAGACGATTTTGACGATAGTCCTCATCGGAGAAAAATTCTCTAAGAGAAACACGGAGAGACGGGATTTGGACTTCCAAAGGAAGAACCGCCTCAGACCCATAGACGAGAGAGAAGGGAGTAGCACCAGTAGGAGTACGAATGCTAGTCCGATAAGCCCAAAGAGAAAAAGGGATATGTAAATGCCAATCCCTACCAGCTCGACAAGTTACCTTTGCGAGGATATTACACAAAGTTTTATTGGAAGCTTCGGCCTGGCCATTAGCTTGAGGATAGTATGGAGAAGAAAATCTGAGTTTGATATTGAAAGCGTCGCAGAGGTTCTGCAAATCAACGTTCTTGAAAGACTTACCGTTATCTGTGATGAGTTTGTGTGGGACACCAAAGTGACAAATGATGTGCTGATAGACAAAATAAACTATGGGTTTAGCTTTTGTTGAAGAAAGAGGATAGCTTCCACCCACTTAATAAAGTACTCAAAGTGGCGTAATGATAGAATGATGACGCCTTTGTGAAGAACGAGGATTGATGAGACCAATAAGATCAAGACCCCATTGTGAAAAAGGCCACAAATCCACTGTAGGTTGTAAAGATTGACTAGGGATGTGTGTGAGATTGGAATGTTGTTGACACTTGACGCATTTCTTAGTGTATTCACAACAATCTTGATTAAGAGAAGGCCAATAATATCCCAAACGTAAGATGCGTTTAGCTACGGCCAAGCCATTAAAGTGTCCACCACAGATACCGTCATGGACCTCCTGGATAGCTTTAGATGCTTCAAGGGATTTGAGGCACCGAAGCAAAATGCCATCAAAGCCACATTTGTAGAGGATCCCGCCTAAAATAGTATAGCGATTAGCGCGTAGGATAAAAGATCTTCTACCGTTGGGAGTCAGATCGGAGGAAGTACCGAATGAGATAGATAATCAACGATCTGTTGATACCACTCATCCTGAGTATGGGTTGTGATAGCATGGATTGAAGTTAGTTGCCTAAGATGAGATGGTTGATCTAATCGTTGTACAGCCACATAAAGTCGCGAGTCCTCGGTAAAAGGTGGGATAAGTGAGGCTAACGAAGCCATTGTATCTGCGAATTGATTCACAGTGCGAGGAATAGCTTGGATAGTGAATTTATCGAAAGATTGGAGTTGGATGAGAACGATATCACAATATTTTTGAAGGATATCATTCCTGCATTGATAGACACCCGTGACTTGATTAACGATGAGTTCAGAATCACCAAAGATGTCAATATGATGAGCACGAGATTAATGGCATTTTGAAGACCCAAGACAAGAGCTTCATATTCAGCCATATTATTGGTGCATTCAAAGTTTAGTTTGTGTGCGACTGGGATAGGCGTACCCCAAGGAGGAATCATCACGAAACCCGCACCTCCCCCTTGCTGGCATTTGGATCCATCAAAGAAGAGCTTTACTTTAAATGGAGACAGACCAAAATCAATTTGTTGGATATATTCATCGGGGAATCGAGCAAGGGGAACTTGAGTGTCCGGGAGAGGAGCATCAGCTAGTTGATCTGCAATGACCTGACCCTTGATAGACTTTTGCGGGATAAACTCGAGATCAAACTCAGTCATAAGCATGAGCCAACGAGTGATACGATCATTGTGATAAGGCTTCACATGAATTGTCTTGAGTGGATTGACACTTGTGACAATGTAAGTTTTGTGATTAAGGAGGTAATGACGAAGTTTAGAAGTTGCGAAGAAGAGAGCACAACACAGCTTTTCAGCTTCGGAGTAACATGTTTCATACTCATGGAGGGTGCGACTGATGTAATAGACAGCTTGTTCTTTACCGCAAGCATCCCGATGCGAGATCATGGCTCCCAGAGCATGGTCAGTCACAGAGATATAAAGATAGAAAGGCTCCCCCTCGTGTGGAGGTGTAAGCACAGGTGGAGAAAGAAGATAAGCTTTGAGATCATCAAAGGCCTTTTGGCAATGCTCATCCCATTCAAAATGAACATTCTTACGGAGGAGATGATGAAAAGGTTGACAACGATCTGACAATTGTGAGATAAAACGATGCACTGATTGAAGACGTCCTTGGAGACTACGGAGTTGCTTTAAGTTAGAAGGGGGAGGCATCTCAAGGATAGCTTTTATTTTTGCGGGGTCTACTTCAATACCCCTAATGGAAATGATAAAACCTAAAAGTTTACCAGTGAGAATGCCAAACACGCACTTAGATGGATTTAGACGAAGACAAAAGTGAATAAGCCTCTCAAAGAGAGGTGCAAGAATGAAAAGATGATCCTGACGACGTTTGGATTTACCGAGGAGATCGTCGACGTAATCTTCCATAGTTTTGTGTAAGAGATCATGGAAGATGTAGGTCATTGCTCGCTGATAGGTTGCTCCTGCGTTCTTAAGACCGAAAGGCATGACACGATAACAGAAGGTCCCCCAGGGGGTTATAAAAGAAGTCTTATGTTGGTCTTCTGGTGTGATGAGAATTTGATTATACCTAGAGAAACCATCCATAAGAGAAAGCATCTCATGACCCGCAGTTAAATCCACGAGTTGGTCGATATTAGGTAGAGGAAAATCATCTTTTGGACAAGCAAGATTAAGATCCCGGAAGTCGGTACAAATTCGAATTTTCCCAAAGAGCTTTTAGTTACATCGGTACTACATGGAAACCCATTGTGGATAATCGATGGGTTGGATGAAGTTAGCCGAGAGCAAGCGCTGCAATTCTTCTTTAACAAGAAGGGCTACTCTAGGGTGCATTTTACGTAATTTTTGTTTAACTGGTTTAATGTTGGGAAGAGTAACGATATTGTGGACTACAATATCGGGATTGAGTCTGGCATATCCTCATATGCCCAAGCAAAATCTTGATGATGGTTGGAAAGAAAAGTGGTAAAGTCTCCTAATTCCTATGGATTAAGGGATTGGCTGACCTTAATGATGCGAGGGTCCTTAGAAGTCCCTATATTAAGGTCGACAGTGGCTTCATTGAGAAGCGTAGACATGTCAGAAGGAATAGTTTTGGGAAGATAGGAATCCTCTGCCCCCAGATAGGTGAGGACAGAATCATCATCCGCACAGTGGATAGTGTTGATAGTAGGAGAGTCGTCTCCAACTATTTCAGGGAAGATTAGCGGTATGGAAGTGGACTTGTCATTAGTCTTATAGGCTAGTGGCCCTAAGGAAATGGTATTGATCAAAAAAAAAAAGTTAGACGGGATGGAAATGGCGTCGTCCACATCAAGTGATGCTTCTGACTTAGCGGGAGAAGATGGTTCCTCAATAGGAAGAGGCTCATCGAGAACAGTGATGGTGGCTTTTGAAAGAGGTTTAAATCCTAAACCAAATTTTTGATGTGGCTTGAGAGTTGGAATGGATGCGAGGTCATGTACACCTTGTTCATATTTACCTAAGCCAAAGCCCTTCCACGCGCATCGATATAAATAAGTTTTTGCAAACGTGGGATTCTGTAGACAATCAAACCCTGTTAGATAAGGTTTGGCCCTAGGAGGAGAATCCGGGTGATAGTGAGGTGTATCTAGACCACCGTAAATGAAATTAGTCTGTTGATTGGGTAGACCAATGGTGACGATGCGACCAAGACCTGGCTGATATTCAGGTTGTTTGTCTGGTCTACCATACTCACTAGGTTTGAGATGGGTGTCAAAAGAAAGGAGAGGAAGCTCTCCTAGTGAGAAACGCTGCAATGTTTCTTCTAAATTTTGTACATCCGGTAGTTTGGTTGCAGGTATGGAAGAAGATGAGGCCCCGTCAGGAGAACAGGCATTTTCCTTTAGAGGGGCAGACCCTGTGGTCATGTCGCATTGCGCGGAAGGCAAAGGATCTCCTGGATGAGTATATATTTTGCCCTCATATTGATATTTTAAGCATCGATGGAGGGTAGATGGGACACAATGCATTGCGCAAATCCAGGAGCGTCCGAGGATCATATTATAATGGAATTTCCCTTCAACAATGTAGAAGAGTTCGTGAAGCAGCTTCTTACCTACTCGAATGGGTAAGACCACAGTTCCTAAAGTAACTGCTAGCTGATCGTTAAATGATCGAAGAGCGAAAGGCGGGGGTGACACTACATTCTTTGGTAACTTAAGTTGCTCGAATGTGTGCGAGGAGATGATGTTGAGTGTAGCACCACTGTCAATCATAATGCGTTTTAATGTAGTGTTGTTGATTTGGACTGTGATAAAGAGGGGAGCCTCCAAATCCTCGGAAGAAAGAGAAGGAATTTCTGAATCTTCAAAAGAAATGGTGGTTGATGGTCTATTCAATCCAACAACCATCTCGAAAGGCTGGGGCTCATCTCGAATTTTGTGATGCGATGAAAATTATCGATCGAGCACGGAGATGTTGCGGAGAGGATTGAATGAGGTCAAAAAGGGACATTTTGACCGGAGCCTGGGTGAGTTGTTTCATAACACTCTCCTCAACTGACACGGGAATTTGAGCCCTAGGTGCAGCACGAATAGAGACCCGAGGTCTCGGGGCTAATGAGGAAGGAGGAACTCCTTCGGGGGCCGCAGAAATGACAACCCGTGGTCGAGACGCTGTAGATGAGGATGGATTATCATAATGTTGGGTTCTAGTGGCGATATGGATTGTGTCGATTTGAGAAGGTGGAAGATCATTTGGCGTGGGATCACTAGAAGTAGAGGCCTGAGTAGATCGTTGAGGCTCAGATGGAGCTAAGATGACAGGAGGTGCTTGTTTCTCCTCCTTCAGCAAAAGATCACTTTCTTCCAAAAGGTTGTTGACGACAGATTGAAGAGCTTTACATCCCTCAGTATCATGACCCAGGGTACGGTGGTAAGCACAAATCAAATCAGAGTTAAACCAGGTCGGTTTAACTCCTTTAGGGTTATAGGGTTTAATCGGAGGAAGGGATATGGATGAAGATTGGATAAGTTGGCGAAGGATTTCGGTGTAGAACCCGGTAGATGAAGATGAGGACAGAGATGATGAAGGCACCTCTTTTACTTTAACAGACTGCCGAGGTAAAAGAACCTGCATGTTAGGTTTGACAGTATTTTTAGGGATCATCTTATTTTTTTGGACATCTGGAGGAGCAGCCTTGGGCACTTGAGATGGAAGTAAGTGAGACATGATTGATTTTGGTGGAGGGGGAGCCCCTAAAATAGATTTTGAAGATGATGGAGATGTGACAAGTGTTGTGGTCTTCAAAGATAAGGGAGGTTGCTTGGTCGAAACTAATGATGATTTAGATGATGTCGATTTAGATGAGGGAGAAGCTTCCAAAGTAGGTGTAATCGGAGGAACATAGGGTGCCCTGGCTTTTGGTAATGAAGATGATGATTCTGATAAAAGAGGTGACGTCCTTTTAGTAGGTAAGTCCACTTTTCGGGGTGCTGGTGAAGAATGTGTTGTAGAAGAAGATGATGGTTTTGATAAGTGTGTAGTAGAAGATGCCTTCTCAGCAGACAAATCCAATCTTTTATGAGGCGTAGAGAGAGATTTTTGTGGGAAAGCACCAAGAGTCTTGATGGTTCGAAATATGGGCTTTCCTTTTTCAGGGATGGTGACAACTTCAACCGCATAAGGTGATTGTAACCTTTTGGGAAGCAAATGGGGAGGTACTGATGACGCAACGTTAGATTTCGGTTGTCTCGGTCTAAGTTCAGGAACCGAGCATATAGGTGTTGGTGCTACTTCTTTAGATTTCCCCTTAATAGGCAAAGTAACATTTGTGATGGAAGAAGTGAGTGATGAAGAAGCAGTTCCTTGCGAGGGAACTACTTCTGGTACAGTAATTATGGGTGAAACTACTGTAGGAAAGGAGACAGGAAGAGTCAAAATCGAAGATGCTTCCATCGAAGTCGGCACAATTATAGGTACGTTCACCAGGGGCATAGTCGCAGCGAGAATGGGAGAAACAGAAGTAGATGTATCTGCGGTGGAAACTCGAAGGGATGTAATTGCCTCGAGTATTGAAAGAATGTCTGACGATGAGACAGATGAGGATGACACTGTCTCGGGTATGGATGGAAGATCAGACAAAGAAGCAGAGAGAGGTGAATCCGTATCTAACAATGTTGGAATATTCAAAGATGGGCTATCTGAAGATGGTGGAATCCCAACGATTAACGAAGTAGAAGGAGGTTCTGATTCGGTCGATGTGTTTGCAGATGGCTTAGTTTTAGAAGAAGATTCTTCAGTAGAGATGACGCTGATAGTATGAGTGTTTGGTTTTTGAGACTCTGAAGCATCATGGTTCGGGGAATGATTAGGAAAAGGTTGTTTAAAGACATCCAACGCTTGATTTGGGGGAGCATTTGGGTTATCCAGAATGAGCTCACCTTTATCAATGAATTTCTGGACAAGATTTTTGAAGGTTTGGCATCGCTCAATGTCATGACCTTTGGTTCTATGATAATGACAGAAGTCATTTTCCCTATACCAGAATGGACGTTCTTGGCTTTCATCAATATTCCTAATGGGAGGAAGTTCGATCATGTGGACTTCCAACATTTTTTTCAGGATAGAAGCATATGATTCCCCCAACGAAGTGTAAGATCGAGATGACGAGGACCCTTTTCGAGAAGATGAGGAGTCTCTTCGTGGTGTTTGATTAGAAGTGGTATCGGCTCGTGATGTTTTTAATATGATAGTGTTGGTGGATCCCTAATTCTTGTCTTTAGAAGTGGAAGGATTTTATTTTGTAAACCGAGAAAAATCCGGTTTAGATTTGGAGTGAAGTTTTAACTTCCCTTGTTCAATGGTGTGGGATTCAAGTTTGTGTGCCATCGTAAAGGCTTCTTCAAATGTATGAAAAGTCTGGATCCTTAAAGTGGAAGAAATATGATTAGCACAAGATCGAGTAAACAACTCGATCTGTTGGGATTGAGGAAGGGAGAAAGACAATTGGTTGATTATCCCTCTCCAATGAGCGACAAAGTCTACAATAGACTCATCATCGAATTGACGAATGTTATAAAGATCTGTAATTGAGATCTTATGCGCGATATTTATTGAAAAGTTTTCAACAAACATCTAGGCCAATTGAGAGAAAAAAAAACAAGGAATGTTGAGGAATGTTATCAGACTCAGTCTAAAGCGGGACTCGCTAGAGACATAGGAAAAGTATGGAGCATAAGCTCCTGATCTTGGACTATGAGGTAGCAAGCATGTTTGAATGCTCACAGGTGTTGTTGAGGGTCCTCCCGACTATGAAATTTTGAAAATTTAGGAAGTTCCCATTGGGGAGGATAAGGCTTAAAAGCCACTGAGGGGTGAATGGGTTCATTACACACTTCTTAAAAAGAGTATGAAGGACGAGCCCCTTTGGTAGAGGCTTCCAAGTCTATGATTTTCTTGAAAATAATTTGAACCACGTCGGATTGAGGAGGAGGCAGATCGACATGTCCTATATAAGAAGTAAATGGTGGATGCTGTTGAGGTGTCAATGGGGGATTCATCGGTTGATTGATAGGATGATAAGAGGAGTAACCAGGCATTCTGGGTGACGCCTGGTGGGGTATTTATTGTGAAGGAGCCTATGTATAGGTAGGCTGTGGGATAGTAAGTGGTTGAGAGAATGAAGGTTGGATGACAAACGGAGCCTGTGATTGGTGGACTCCTATGCTTGTTGGATCAATCAAAGCAGTTAAGGAACATGGGTGTCAATTTGATTGGACATATTGGGGAACAAGACCTGAAAGAGGGTTTCTACTGCCGGATTAGTTATTAAGGGTGCCGATGCTAGAGGATGGGCGAAGGTCACTGTTGCTAGAACATTGGAAGAAAGACCCACTGAAGGACGAGAAGCAGGAACCACCTGACTAGTCGGAGGGGATTGACTCATAAAGGGGTACTGACCTTGGGACACGATGGAGGGCATATATGAATTAACAGCAATATGTGGGTGCACAGACGCACTCATTATAGCCAGAGCAGAGGACCTCTCAGAAGTAGGTTGTGGAATAGTCGAGGTAACTGCGGCGTTAGGAATAGGTAAGACTATTTGAGAACTAGTTGATATGGTCGGTGGAAGAGAAAAAGGAGGCACAGGTGTGCCGCCCTCCTCCATGGCTCGAGGTGAGAAAGATGATGCTAGCTGTTCTACAAAAGCCTGGGGTGGTTCACGAGGATAATCATACACTTGCTGGATTGGTGGTCCCTGATCAGATATTTGAATAGACTTGTGTACTATGTAGTCCATGAGGGCTACCGGATTGCGATCGAGGAGCACCTGAAATTCAGGATCCCCACGAGGAACATACTCTGAGTCAGAAGCAGATGATATTTCTGAAGGGCTAGGGGAAGCTGGACGTGATGGGGTTGTTTTGGTCTGATAAAAAGGATTATATGACCAAGATGGGGAACCCATTAACAGTGGTCCCGAGGAAGACCTGGGGGGTGCCGAAACCTCCACACTAGTGGTGATCTCAGAGGAAGAAGGGGCTAATTGAGCCATTCTTCTAGATTGTAACCGAGTGATGACCGTCATAAACAAGAAGAAAACAAGATTGACCTCGACTAATGCATGCATAATTCAAGCAAAGCGTAGGTGATTATCTCTTTTAACTTTTTATGCTTTTAAGAAAGAAAATATTAGGGAAGGCCTTTTAGAACAAGAACTACTCAGATAGCCAAACTAAGGATGGTTTGGGGGATGTTTTGGTGAGGAGTCCGAAGGCACTTCAGTAAAAGACCGGTACGTGGCTTGATATAGGGGCCTACCCCCACACTTCACACACCGCTGCGATAAGGGAGTGGGTGCTTTGCTTTAATATATACCGTAACTTCCGTGAATTTATAGCGCAGCCCGAGTACCGCGTAGGCTCTTCCTCTTGGATGTCACTTCCAAGTAGGCGAGGCCAGGGAAAGAATTTTTGTTTAAATGCTTTATACCTAGTGATTTTGGCTTTGTGTGCAAGGGTGAAAAATAAAAATCAAATAGTGTCACTACCGATTTTGATCGATTTTCCAGCCTAATTAAAACTAGATGAAAAACATACAACAGAAATGACAAAGAAAGAGTTCTTTTTTTTTTTTTTTTTTTTTAAGCACTTAAAAATGAAGTGTTTGATTTCGATGAAGACAAGTCAAACAGATTCTTTCCCAAATGCGATTAAATTCTTTTTAAGCACCAAAAATGGAAAACAAACAAAGAGCCTTTTTTTTTTAGTTCCTAAAAAGGAGAAAACACCGTAAAAGAGAAATACCTGTAGATTTAGCTCTCCAAGGTGTGTGGACTTCAAAAAGTGCGTTGTTGAGCTCTTCCCCTCGAACACTCCCACGAACAAGCAAAGTGCTCCGCAAGAAAAGGTTAAGCAAACACCAACAAAATCCAGAAAGATATATCCAGATAATGGTGAAACGAAAATTTCTACCTTAAAGAACTAGAAAATTTTCAAGGAAATAACAATTTTGCATAAAGAGCAAGATTGAAATGATGAAAGGAAATGCTCAAGTAGAACTGATAAAAATCAGTGAAGAAAAAGAACAAAGCTCAAAACTAAAAAGAGATGAACTTACCAATAAGGGACTTTGGTTGGGTCCCACCGGGCGTGCCAGAATGTAGATCAAGAATTTTGCGCTTGTTACCTGTCCAAATTAATGCACCAAACTAAACACAAAAACCCTGAAAAACTCCAATGAAATTGATACCTGATAGACAAGATCCGAAGATGTAGATGGATGAGGAAGCCGATGTGGATAAGACAGGCGCACACGAGCAATTCTACACAATAGATCCAAGTAACCTGCGAGACACCGATGCTTGACAGAAAAAGACCACGTTAAAAGATATTTAGGTGGACTGCCCGAGAAGCGGGTCCGGGAAGCGATGAGCTCCCTCGGCGGATGTCAGCCCATGTTTTCAATTAAGTAAAGAAGCATACATGATAAAAAATGTACGTACAAGACTAGATTTTCGATCAAGGTAATAAACAGATCTATCTAAAGAAAGTAAAGCAATGAAGACAGGAACTGTGAAAAAAAAAGCTAGATTTGTGTTACCTGTGTCTTTTTACCTATCTGCAGGATGATCGGCATCGATTATGTAGAATTGGCGTCGACTTATGTGATCGGCGTCGATTATGAATAAACGGCGTCGACTGAATAAGATCGGCGTCGACTGAAAGTAGATCGGTCGATCGGGGGCAGCGCGAGAAGATTTGGAAATCAGAAAGTGAAGGCCAGATTGTCAACGTCTGCTGGATATGTCGAAGGCAGTGAGATACTGGAACAGAGTCACGGAAGATCAATGGATACATGTGATGTTGATGTGATAAGAACAGAGTAACAAAGATGCTCCTCTCGAGGATTGATTTGGGACGAGATCCATTCTCATTTGATAGATAATGTTGAAACTAGATGCACAAAAATCTCTCGTTCTCTCTCTTTCACGGCCTCGTGTTTCTTTCACGATCCGTCTCTGTCTATCCTTCATGTTCGTGCGTCTCTCTTTTTTTTTCGCCCCTAATCGAGTTCGGGCTTCTATTTATAATCGACGCCGCTCTAAAAATCGGCGTCGCCGACCGCACGGCCGGGCGCCGATCGCATGAATGTACTCCGAGATGGCCAAAATGAACGATTTCTAGAAAGATAAGAGTTATCCCTCCACCTCAAATATGGGAAATATCCCGCTGCTTGATTGTGAGGAGGAGAAATAGGAGGGACACATGGATAGGATAGATATGGGGTAAATAAGTGGTTAGGATACATGTGAAAAGGTGTAATTAAATAGTTAATATTTAATTACTCATGGGTAAAACATAAAGGGGTGAATTAAACTTAGGATAGGTGTTTAAAATGCAAATTGAATAATATCCCAAGGGGATAGTGGTGATATAAACGTGCCCCAGGTTACCTGAGAGAGCAAACGCGCACAAGGGACACTAAATTGGATAATCAATTTTAGGTGTCTACAAAGTATGCATAATCAAACTAAGATTTCACCGTCTGCAGAGTAACCTAGGTTCTATTTGAGTGACATTTGCATTATTTAGTGTGACAACTTGTGAGAGTTAAATAGTGCATACATTGACCATGTTCATTCAGAATAAGTTCCAAATTCTAAAGAGAAGGAAAGAAAATTGTTATTCCACCTATCTTTCTCACTAATTAAGGTTACAAAATGGGTTCTCTCACCCTAGTTAAAGGTATAACCTAAAGTAGTAGGGAAGGTCATCCCCTTTGTACATGCCACCTATCCTCCAATGCCCGGGTTCTAAATAAGTTTGTTATACATATTCATTGGATAAAAAATGACAAGTATGCCATACTTAGAGCATCCCACCCCAAGTGTTGATGTTCTTTGGCCATAAAGGAGGTGTATATTTGGGTACCAACACTAGACTAAGGAAAATATCAAGAAAATTGAGACTGAAAGAAATTACAATTAGAGTTATGACATCCCAAACAATCCTATTGGGAAAAACCCTCATGATCTTTAGGAATCCCATAATAGACCTCATCAAGTTTGATTTGAAATATAATATCTATAGAGATGCTTTGGATGCTTCAAAAATGGGTCCACACCATCAAATCCAACCCAAAAGGATCAGATTATAAAACAATAAAAATGAAATGATATTAGAAATATTCTAAGTGGCATGTTGAGCCATGATTCCATTGTAATCATCCTAACAAAAATTAGTTAGGATATTTTTGTAAATTCTAGTAGTCTACTTTTGTATTCCTAGGAATATTTTCTAAATTAGGGAATGAACTGAGACCCTCATTTTGTATAAGTATATGTGTATACCTCTATTTCAAGGGGGTAAATTATTGATTAATGAATGCAAGTTTCTTGAAATTAATCTATGTGGGTTGATATTTTCTTCTTTCATATCCATTTTATGTGTATTTATTTGTGAAGGATTGTTGATATTGAAACTATGTCTATGCTTTGTTTGTGATATTTAAATTTTTCTTTTGTAAGTTTAAGGAAAATGTGATAGTAAATTTTGATTGGATTGATTAAATATATGAGCATCTAATTAATTTAAATAATTATTTCAATTCATAACTTTTTTATTGCAATCATTTTTCTAATGTCCTTAAATATCTTCTCCAATAAGATGTTAATTTGTTTGTGAACTAAATTTAATGCTTCTAGTAATTATAAAAGCATGTAGTATCTAATTACTTAATTTGAGTCTCGTGAAGCATGATTTCTACATGAATTTATTTTCTCTTTCCTTACTCTTTTTTATTTTATTTTTAATAATATCCTTTAGTTAGATTAGACTTAAGAATGTTGTAAAGATGAATTTGGTTAGAAGGTGCATGGAGTGGTGATAGAAGGATTTTAAAAGTATAGAAAAACACCGCTCATTGATCTTAAAATGTCAATTCCATGCATCTCATGTACTTGAGTCATCCATTCTCTCTAAAACAAGGATGGCAAAGAGCATGCCATTTCCATTCTTTAGGTGTGTAGCCAACACACATCAAAAAATTTGTGTCAATGTGTGTATGGATTATATAATGAGAGTTAATCAATTATATGTCGATTAAAATTATATAAGTTATCTCATGTGTTATAGTAGCTAGAATCACTAATAGCTATGTCACTTAGTTTTGCATCATATATAATCATGTAATAATCATAAGATCTTATTGTAGATGAAATGGAATTAGTGTCTTTTCATGGTCATACCAACATAACTTATATCAAATTACATCATGTCATGAAAAACTATGTATTATATATTATCAACAATCCTAAAACAAGGTAGAACCTATTAAAAACATTATTTGAAGAAAATGTGGTTACTTAGAACCACCATCATATGGGATGAGAGAAGTAAATTTTTTTAATCTAATTATGCAATGACCAATGAAAGAATCTAATCAAAATTTTTGTAGTGAATAGGTTATTGATATTCTCAAGTAGGAAGGATGGGAGTTTGATGAGTGTTAACATGTTATACACCTTGAGATGAAGCCATGTTTGATTTACACTACTAGTGCCACTATGAAGTGTATAAAATTGTGGGAAGTTTTGGATTGACTTGTGTAGGGTTTTTGTAGATTTGTGGGTCCTTTATAGCCAATTTTGTAGATTTTGGACCTTATGTGATCTAAACATCCAAAGAAAACTTGCACACTAATAGTCAATATTTTTCTTTAATGATTTTTTATTAAATTTCAACATTACATTTTTAATACATAATTAAAAAATGCAAGTAGTGTGTAAAATCAGATAAATTTACCAAAAATTTGACACAAGACGCGATAACGGATTTTAGAGCTTGAGGCCTACGTCTTTGGGTCTAGTTGAATGGGAATGATCTATTAATAATCTTGGAAATAAACATTTACATAGGTTTATACAAGAATCTAATCTTCTCACTAAATTCTCCTTCCAAAAATAATGCTAGTCTCCTTTTACACTTCCCTCAACTTTTCTCTCTAGCTCCTTTTATAAGCCTTTGAAAATAATACAAAGTCTCTAGTTAATCCCTCTTCAAATAATAGTGCCTCTATTTATACTCAATTCAAACCCCACAAGATATTGGTTAAGGGATTGACCTTTTAGCCCATTGTGCAAGGTTTAATCCTCCCTTTGCACTTTTGTTATTCCTTTTTGGGAGGAAATCCCACATGTGGTGCGTGAAGGGTTAGGTTGTTGTTTGAATGAAAAGTGGTGGAATTTGAGTATTGGCTTAAGATCCATTTATTAATCTAATGGTTGAGTTGGTCAGTTTGCAATACTTAGTTTGGGTGCTATGCATATTAGTCTTATGAGGCCACGTGGAGAGCTAAGCAAGTATGGAGGGATAAAAGATATGCACCATGGTTTAAATGGTTATAATTTATAAAGCATAAAGGATAAGGCGAGTTTGTAGATAGGTTGAAATGTGTGGTAGTTAGAATATAATTTGATCTAGATAAAGGATAAGTTGACTAATGTGGAGAGAAGAATCGATGGATAGGTCAACTTGGTTGGCCAAGTCGGGCTATCCACCGAGCCCTTTACAATGTAATATCAATAATATCCCACATTGAACAAGAATTTACAAGATGAGGCACATATATACAAAATATCTACAATATCAATATGAAGTAAAGGAGGCCAAGACACCCCTCCATAATTGAGTGTGTCAAACCTGGATGAGGGCCCCCACCCAAAGAAATAGCGAGTTTTTAAATTTGAAATTGGAAATTTTTTACGGTACTTGTTATGACCAGTTTGCCAAAATTTTCTAGGTGCAAGTCAATTTTAGGGGTCAATTCACCATTCCCAAAAAATAGGAATTCAAAAAACTTTCCTGGATATAGTCGATGGTAGCATTTTTATGCACCGACCAAAAACATATGGGGTGTTGTTCGTTAGTAGCATAAACAATGCTACCAACCGACAACATACTATATGTTGTTGGTCAGTAGCATAAAATATGCTATTGACTGGTAGAATATAAAAAATCTACCATCTGGTAACATTTAATATCAATGTTGTGACGTCCCGATATTCATCATTCGTGTGAGAGATAATTTTAACATATTCGCCAAATATTTTCTAAGGCTATTTTTTAGAGGGGCCCTTAAAATTTTCCATGGATTGATGTTACTTAGTAGCATGGTAGTGATAAGGGATGGGGTAAATAAATATTAGGACCCTAATTTTTGGGATAAATATTGAATGTTATGACTTTATATTGTGTATGCTGACCCTAGTATTATATGGGGCATGTTGGTTCCCTATTTAAAACCTTATAAAAAGGATTGAAATGAATGAGGGGAAAATGAGAAAGGATGGGCCCGTAACACTCTGATTTTGCACATTATCTTGGTGAATGTTTTTCATGCTGTTATAACTGCTGGAATGAAAGCAAACATGTTAAGAGAAACTCTGATCTTAAAGGAATGTGTTTCTAACTTGGATTCTTGCATGCTGTGATTTATTGTATAGGACAGCAATTATTGTACTTGCGTGTTTGCTAATGTGACGACAATTTTCGTATATTTTCTATACTCGTTATCGATTGATAAGCATACCTTGAATCAATTCCATTGATCCAAGTATGCTAAGGTCCTCTTGTGATTTCTGTGTCGATTCACACTTGAACCGAACCCGAGATTGTTATGAGCGTGTAGCGCCTGATTGTAGTTTTGGGCAGCTGGCACGTAGATACCAATGACAGAGGTTTGATTCTTGAACCCCGTGATCTTGTCGAACTTGGGACCTCATGAGGAAAGAACCACCTGGTCACGGGTGGCTTTGATACGTGATCCAGAGGACGGAAAGTCCTGCGCTGCATTCATGTGAACGTCTGTAGGAAGGCAGGATGGAGGTTGGATTAGGAGTTGATTAGTGTTAGTGGTTAGTATAAATTAAAACCCTAAACTAATCCTAAGTCCTAACATGCATCCTACACTACTATCCTAAGTGGATTTTTAAATTCAAAAAAAAGGGGGAAAATAAAACCTAAGGCTAAACTAAGACCTAGGTTGAACACTTTATGCAACCTAAACTAATCCTAATCTAAAAGGGGCGCGCAGACCCTTGGAAGGAAAGGGATAAGGATGGGAAGAAGGCATTCATTGGCATTTAATAAAACAGTCCATACGTGGACAGCGCCAGTTTTGGCGGGGCAGGTAGGAAATAGAGGCATCTATTTGGAGATAGAGCCAAATTCAGTTTTGCATGGGAAATTTGAAATTTAGAGTTCGCCAACTCAAGTGGCGGTGGCGTGAAAGTAAGGAAAAGGCAGAGCCTTAATTGCATTAATTATTCTTGGTCCTCGCGACCAGTTCGCCTTGGAAAGTGTATGAGGGAATTTGATTTTTCATTGTTTCGATTTGGCTTTTGCAAAGTTGCTCTGCATTTGGTTTTTCTGGTCTGGTTCAGTCGAACCAGCTCTTGGAATTTGACACTGTGCTTGGAGATTTTTAAGGCTGTTGCTAAGCCTGAAGAAGAAAGGAGTGCTGGGAAGTTTGTGCTGTCGCTGTGGAAGAAAAAAAACATGGCAAGCGGATCCTTCTTCGAGTTTTGGAAAAGAGATTTCAGGCATGTTAAGCCCTTCTCTTTAAAAATTCTTGCTTTGTTTAAGTGTCTCATTAAAACAACCCTGCTCTTGGGTTTGGATTGTGTGATTGCTGTCGAGTCGATTTGACTTGGATTTTGTTAGTTCTTGCTTTCTTTCTTTGGGAAATGATAAAAAGAATTGCTTCTGGTTGCTCGGCCTTGATGCGTTTTTGCACGAATCGAGTTGGAAAATGAATTACTGTATTGGTTGTTGACAGTATGGTGGTTTGAAATAGATATTTTTCTTTCACTGTTCGTGTTGTATGAAGTGGAACAGGATGTTTAATCATTTCCTTATAGTGTAATCGTTTTCCTTGCTGTTGTGCTTGGAACCGCCTTGGCATGTAAAGAGGAAATGGAATTACAGTCGTGTTATATTGCTGTCATTTTGGAAATAATATGAATCATTGTTTTTGGTCGCTGAGTTCGACTGTCCTTGTATTTCTCGAATGAAATACCTCCATATCGTGCTGGTTGTTTGACAGTAATGGGGAATCCGTCTTGTGTATCATGAGTCTGTACAGGTTACTTGAGTTGTTTTCACTATTGAAACTATAAGTTCTTTTGCTGATGAACTAAAATGAAAGAAGCAATAGTTGTTTGAAGTTGTTTCTTATTGAAATTTTTAAGGAAACAGATCCTCTTCCTTCAACTGTTATGGATTTTAATGAAAATGGCATTTGGGTTTTCTATGAGTATTTGAATTCGATTTGAATGAAGTAATTGCAATATTTTCATTGTTGTGCCTTTCTTGAATAGGAAATAAACGGATATGTATTGGGTATTTGTGGGATAGGAAAAGTTAACTGTTTTTCCTCTTAAACATATTAATGGATTGTGTTTCCCTCACTGTGAGGATAAGATGGTTTTATTGTGTTTTCTTGATACTGTTCGGTCTTCCTGTTCGGGCTGTAGACACAATTACAAATTAGTTTTGTATTCTGTGCAAGGAATGATTATATTTTCTTCTTGCTGTGATGGAAAGATGATTCCATTGCGCCATGTAGTTGTGGTTTGACCTTCTGTTTTGAACTGTTCGTGAATGCGAACTTGACTTTGAATTGCTGTGCGAAGAAGTGATGCATGGAAACTCTGTCTTGTTGTTTGGGTTGTCTTAACTGTATCTGACTTACGTATTTAACACCCTATACGGGTTTACTTCAGAAGAGTTATTGATAACTGAATATTGCATTCCGAAGTCTTGCATATTATTTTGGACTCAACCAAAAGGGGGGATTCGGGCAGAATGCTTGTTGGCAGTAAGCACGATTTGGGTGTTTTCTTTTCTTCTGAACAATTCTTGAAGAGTTCAAAGAAGATGATTGTTTTCTTAGTGAAGGTCAAGGACAGGAAATGTTCTCTGTTGCTTTTGAATTCTGGAGATAGCATTAGGGGCTTACTGTGCTTTATAATTGAATTTGCTGTAGGTAACAACAATGAATAAAATGTTATTTTGAACGGGATATGCTCATAGGATTAGGAAATCATGTGATTAATTGACTGCATGATTGAAATACTGTTTGTCTGTTTAGCATACGGTGAAAGAAATATGGTTTCTTTTAGTATGGTAAATATATGGTATGCAACCTTATATTGTTTGATCTTGGATGAACATAATGTTGTACTAACCTGTTTCGGATCTTTATATGAGTCTGACTCAAATGAAGTATGGATATGGATGATGAATTCTTCCTGTTTTCATTTAAAGCTGATTATAAATGAAATCATTCTTGCTGCCGGAAAGTGAATTCCGAATGGATTTTGTAAGTTTCACTCTGAACTGTTATCTTGATTTGTCTCTCGTTTGGATTCCATTGTTCGGACAGTCATGTGGAAAGAAATAGAGGTATGAATGAATGACTTGGAAAAATGATATTTTCTTCCTTCATTCAGTTGGAAATCGGTAATTCGTGAATAATGAATTTTTATAGTGCTTAGATGGGAGCAACTATATGCATTGTTGTTTGCTTTCTTGTCTGTACTTGATTGTTTAGAATCTAATGTGATGCACTAACCGAAAGGAAAGTAATGGATTTTCATTTCAGTTAGTTTCATCCTTTGCATTTATTATTAATGAAATACGTGGAAAGGATAATTGTATGTTATATATGCAGTAAGCTACTTGTATTCATAACTTTACAAATATTGTGAATTGATACTTGTAATGATTATGTGGAAACGGGACAATAGTTCCTTGGCTGATTGTGATGATATTTTAATAGTTCAGTTGTTATGTTGATCTTTCTTTTGTGCCTATTTCGTGATTGATGTTTAACTGCCGTTTCATAAAAGCAGGTTCTTTTATTGAGACAGTTAGTTGAAGCACCTTATTTTAAGGATAAGTTCTTAATATGCTCATTCATTAGCCGGACCCGCAAATCATTTTGTAGATGGAATTTGATTTGAATGAAGACATGGCTGTTTTCTGATGCTTCTTGATTAACTGAAGAATGAAATGTAATTGTTACTTTGATTTCTCTTCGAGGAATTGTGAAAAGAAGAAAATATATTCTTCTGTCCATGAGTTGTATGGATGATTTATGTAAACCATGCCCAATCAGCTGGATTGGCTATTGTACGGATTATGACATGAAATATTGAATACAATTACATGTGTGATATTTTAATGTTTATATCAGTTTGAATTGTTGTCTAAATTGGAAATATAATGTTATTTCTTGATTGGATTTGTTTAATTGTCCTTGGATGGATGTTAAATGGAAACTGATATCTATTCTTACCTAAATGCAACTTTTAAGTTGAAAAATGCAATTAATTCATACTTGGGTAAAGATGAATTTTTAATTGACATTAAAAGGATTAGGAAGAATATGATTCCATAATTGGAAGGTATTCAGGATTAGCTTAGGAGCTAAGGAATACCAATTAAACTTCGGAGTAATCGAACTTCGCTTTCGAGCTCCATTAATGATCTCGTGTGTTAAATTCAGAATAAAGGATATAGGATAAGTATATCCATAACTAATGGACCTTAACCATATAACGTTAAGGAGAACAAATGAATACTGTTCTTGGGAATTAGACCTCGTTTAAATGACGTCTAATAAGTTAGAATTCTGAATTTAGTTGCAGTTGGAAAAATCTTGGCTAAGTTTAATAGGTTAAACTTATCACGTCCGTCGGTACGAACTGCTTAATCCAATGATTAAGAAGTGAACCAAGTAGGGAAATGTAGCCCTTCGATACGAAGGAGAAGATGCATAGCAAGCTAATGGAAGGTTCAGGTAGACTCTTAGCTATATGCAATCGCAATGGAAACGAGGATCGAGGGATCAGACGAATCTTTGAAAGTTGATTTTAATTATTAATTTGTGGTTAAGTCACTTGAAAGCGGGATGTGTGTTCTCGATGGGTGGAATCTCGCAGGACATTGGCATATGCCAGCTAAAGCAGTGTCTCCATGAAGACGGGGTCTTCATGATGACACAATGTTGCGATTGACATATAGTAATGCCCTCCGAATCAAAACATCCGGAATACATAGGGTGAATGTGTAATTGTGGATA
This sequence comes from Taxus wallichiana var. yunnanensis, assembly GCA_018340775.1. Classification (NCBI taxonomy): domain Eukaryota; kingdom Viridiplantae; phylum Streptophyta; class Pinopsida; order Cupressales; family Taxaceae; genus Taxus; species Taxus wallichiana. The sequence continues at coordinate 480,217,302 of CM031235.1, read as the reverse complement.
GCGGATAGGAGTATGATCTAGTATATGGAGTGACTCGGAATACTAAAGATAACTAGACACATGGGGTCATGGGGAAACAACACCGTATGTACTGTGTATCTTTAGTTACCTCGGAGTGCCTTCCTATACTCGCTCATATTACTAACTCAGTAATTGGAAGTTTAAACTAACCTTAAACAAAGAGGATTGGTAGGAACCGGGAAAGACCATTCTAGATAACGGTGAAGTGAAGTGAAGGACGTATTCCATTGATGTGTATCACATCCAGAATATGATCATGCAAAGCATGTGAAAATCTTTGGCCAAAGTATCGCAATTGCTGGTTGCATTGTCCTTATCACTTAATTTAAGATGTAGGATGTCAGATGAATATCAGTAACAGATATTCAGATAGGCTTCTTAAATGGATCACTTCGATAACCGGAAATGGTTATGAGAACAGGTATATATAATATACCATGCATAAACGAACATGAAGGATCGGTTGTTGCCGAGTCATGAAATGAAGGATCGTTGAAACTCCGAGCCATGAAAATGGAAGATCGGCAGTTCCTCGAGTCATTTACAGCAGCATATAGAATCTGTTATAAGATTGAATGGCATTGAATGTGTGTTCCATATTGTAAATATGTGAACAGGGAACATTCGTTTTAAAAAGAAATTGTGTGATCCAAACTGTGTTGTTTGGGTAGAGAACAATTATTAAAACTTGAACGTGTGTTTGAATTTTATAATTCATAACAGAGAACGTTATAAAAAAAAAAAAAAAAAAAAATTCCCTTGTTCTGGTATTTTAAAATGGGGATGTTACATCTTGGTATCAGAGCTGAAGGTTGCAGCTCTTGGACCTAATGAGTCCACGATATTAATAAGGTTTACATTTTCTTATTGAACAGAAAATGGTCAGGACAAGAGGGAATGCTGCGAATAACCCGTTACAGGGTGGAGAAGCAGCAACTGCCCAAAAGCTGGATGAAATCCTTGCTACCCTACTTGATACGAGGGATCGTTTGACTGTATTGGAACAGCAGTCAATGGGTAATGAAGAGGAGGGGAATGAAGCTAAAATAAATGATCAGCTACCTCTTGTGGACAACATCAATGGAGGGAATCCGGTGTTGATGATAATAATATAATTGCTCCTAATCCCCCGAAAATAAGAGGGCAAGATTAGCAAATTTGAACTTACAAATGATATAAAGAGAATAAGTCCTCCAAAGTTTGATGGAACAACTCTTGGGGACGGAACTGAGAACTGGCTCAGTGAAATGGAGAAATACTTTGCGATAAGAAACTTCTTTGAAGAGACTAAAGTGATATGGGGAGCATATCAGCTTTCTCATGAAGCATCATCATGGTGGGACAACCGTAAGGTTGAGCTGAATATTGTCGAATCAGACATAACTTGGGATCAATTTAAGGGTTATTTTAGGCAACGATGGCTGCCTCAACTCTATTTTGATAGGAAAATGACTGAATTTTAGAATTGGTCGCAAGGAAGGCTGTCGGTGATGGAATACTGGGAAGGGTTTACTAAACTCCTTAAGTATGTGCCGCAGTACCAAGCTGACGAGAAGTTCAGAATACGGAAATTCATAATGGGACTGAATCCCATCATTGGTGGCGAAGTGGATGTCCACGGCCCAACCACCATGGATGGAGTTGTTGAAAAGGCAATCAGACAGGAACAGAAATTGAGGGCAATATCTGCTCACAGGGAAGAGATAAGGAAGAAGATTCCCAATCCTTCTTCGTCTCTTGCACCAAAAAGGGGACCTTGGAAAAGGTTTGGTGTGAAAAACAAAATTGTTGTAGATAACAACAAGAAACCTGTGATGAACAGACCTGTAAATAGTGTGCGGAACAGCTTCACAAAAGTTAATGGCATTGGACAGAAGTCCTATGGAAGCCAGAATGATAACTTCAAGGATGGTAACAAATTTGAGCCTAGAAAAGGGCCAGTTGGAGGATGCTTCAACTGTGGAAAGGACCACTATGCAAATCACTGTCCTATGAAGAAGGATGATCATGGACAGTAGCATAGGATACATGCTGCAGTGGCTAACAGACAAGCTGAAAAGTAAGTGACGCCCATAGAAGTTACGGGTAAGTTATTCGGTACACCTGTAGTTATACTTTTTGATACTGGAGCTACAGAATGTTTTATTTCTGCTAAACTTGCTATGAAATTAAAAAGAAAGGCTGCAAGAATGGATAAAACATGGACAGTGCATTATGGGAATAATGCTGTCCATACAGTCGAAATGTGCCTTTTTGGGGCAATTCTTGATCTGCCTAGTTTCTCCACCGAAGTTGACTTGTATGTCACTCCTCTAGGATCATATGATATCATTATTGGAATTAACTGGTTGGCTGAACATAAGGCAAAGGTCGACTGTTATGAAAAACAAATCTATTGCTTTGATGACCTGCAGAAAAGAGTAGTCATTCAAGGTGTAAAATGGGAAGTTGCAGTTAGGAAACTGACGGCTATGCAACTAAAAAGGGCTAAAAACAGAGGCTGCACTTTGTATGCAGTAAAAATGACAGAAAATGCAGAAGAAGATAATGATTTCATGGAAAGATATCCATTGTTGAGGGATTTCCGTGATGTGTTCCCAGAGGAATTGCCAGGTCTTCCGCCCAAACGTGAGTTTGATTTCGCAATAGAAATCAAACCAGGAACGGAACCCATATCTAAGGCACCTTATAGAATGACTACCATTGAGTTGGTAGAGCTGAAGGCTCAGTTACAAGAACTTCTGACTAAGGGGCTGATCAGACCGAGCGTCTCACCTTGGGGAGCGCCAGTAATTTTGTAAAGAAAAAGGATGGCACTTTGAGGCTGTGCATTGATTATAGAATGCTGAACAAAGCAACTATCAAAAATCAATACCCACTTCCTAGGATTGATGATCTGTTTGATCAGAAGTGAGGAGCATCAGTTTGTTCGAAAATAGATCTTCGATCAGGGTACCATCAACTGAGAATAAAGGAAGAAGATATTCATAAAACAGCTTTTAGAATGAGGTACGGGCATTATGAGTTCACGGTGTTGCCTTTTGGGCTGACTAATGCACCTGCCGCCTTCATGAATCTAATGAATAATATTTTTCAAGAATACTTAGACAAGTTTGTGCTTGTATTCTTAGACGACATTCTTATATATTCTAAAAATGTCAAAGAGCACCAAGAACATCTTAGGATAGTGCTAGAAATCTTAAGAAAGAGGAAGTTGTATGGAAAACTGTCCAAATGTTCCTTTTATGATGCAGAAGTGCATTATTTGGGACACGTAATAAGAAAAAATGGGATAGTTGTTGACCCTTCAAAGATCACAGCTATAACTGAGTGGCTTGCGCCTAAGAATGTGCATGAAGTGAGGAGTTTCATGGGCTTGGCTAGATATTATCGAAAGTTCATTAAGGACTTTTCAAAAATTGCTGCCCCAATCACTTCGCTGCAAAAGAAAGAAAAGAAATTTGTCTGGACAGACAAATGTGAATCTGCCTTTAAAAAGTTAAAGGAACAGTTAACTACAGCACCTATTTTGACTGTACCTGATCCAAATGGAGATTTTATGGTTGTAACGGACGCCTCAGGAGAAGGCCTTGGAGGTATTCTGTTACAGAATAACCATGTCATCGCTTATGAAAGCAGAAAGCTTAAGTTACATGAACAGAACTATGCTCCACACGATCTTGAGCTCGCTGCCATTGTTCATGCACTTCAAATATGGAGACATTACCTTTTAGGCAAGCCCTTTGAGTTAAAAACAGACCATCTGGGGCTGAAGTATATTTTTACTCAGCCAAATCTGAATGCAAGGCAGCGAAGATGGTTAGAATTTCTGTCTCAGTATGACTTTGATATAAGTTACATTAAGGGCAAGGAAAATCGGGTAGCAGATGCTTTGAGTCGAAGGAAGCATATCTCTGCTCTTATAACGTTAAGAACTCAGTTTAAGGATGAGGTGAAAGATGCCTTGGAATTAGATCCTTATTTCCAGCAAGTCAAATCAGCACTTGCTGCAGACTGCAGAGGAGTAGGTATAAAGGATTCCGTTTTGATAATGAAGGAATTCTGAGGTTCGAAAACAGGGTGTATATACCTGTGGCAAATGACTTAAGAGGGAAATTGTTAACTGAATTCCATAATTCACCTTTTTCTGGACACCCTGGCATTACAAAAATGCTCACTGATCTTAAACAACAATATTTCTGGAAGGGAATGAAAAAGGATGTGGCAGAGTTTGTAACACACTGCTTGGAATGTCAGCGTGTTAAAGCGGAACATATGCACCCCGCTGGATTATTGTATCCCCACACCATTCCGCAGTATAAATGGCAAGTGATAATGATGGATTTCATTCAAGGATTACCTATGTCAAGAAATAAGCATGACATTATCCTGGTTGTAGTCGATAAATTAACCAAAGTGGCACACTTCATTGCTGGTAATTTGAAGGATGATGCACCAGTGCTAGCAAGAAGATTTGTACATGAAATATTCAGGTTGCATGGAATACCGACATTAATCATATCGGACAGAGATCCGAGGATGACATCAAGGTTTTGGCAAACGCTTAATGCGGCCTTGGGGACTAAATTGAACTTCAGTTCTGCATATCATCCAGAAACGGATGGACAGACTGAGAGAGTTAATCAGGTTTTAGAGGACATGTTAAGGATGTATTGCATGGACCAGCAGTATAAATGGGAGGAATACCTTCCGCTGGTAGAATTTTCTTACAATAACACCTATCATGCCTCTTTAAAAATGGCGCCCTTTGAAGCATTGTATGGAAGAAAATGCAGAACCCCTGTCAGCTGGGACAAGCGTTGAGGACAGAGAGGTAATTGGGCCAGAAATCCTTATGGAAATGGAACAGCAAATCAAAATGATTCGGGAACATCTAAAGGAGGCTGCCAATAGGCAAAAGAGTTATGCAGACTTGAAGCGGGTTGACAGGCATTATAAACTGGGAGAGAAGGTCTTTCTTCGGGTGAAGCCGAAAAAGAGCTCAATAACTTTTGGCAAGGCTGCCAAGTTGTCGCCACGTTACGTGGGACCTTTTGAAATTGTTGAAATAATCAACCCTGTAGCTTATCGTCTAGCATTACCTCCTGCTTTGTCTCAAATGCATGATGTTTTTCATATTTCTTTGCTTAAGAAATACGTGACAGATTTATCACATGTGCTAAATTGGAATTCCTTGTAGGTCCAAGACCCAGGAATAATCGTGGTTAAGCCCATTCAAGTCGTTGGGAACTCACCAGTTGTACTTGAGAAATCGTGAAGTGAACCAATGTAAGGTCCAAAGTGGGACCGATTCAACAAGAAAGTGCAACTTGGGAAAATCTCGAAGAAATGAGATCTACTTTTCCACACTGTTAAATTGAATTTGAAATTCAAGAACCGATAATTCTACCAAATTTAGACAATTATTAGTCTATTGCATGATTGTCTTAAAATGATGTTTTTAAGAGTGAATCTATTTTTGGTATGAACTTATGAATGATAGGAAAATAACTGAACTTTGTCCTAGGAACTCCTTGATTTGTTTAATCTGATCATCGGGACGATGATTCTTTAAGGAGGGAAGAATGTAACACTCTGATTTTGCAAATTATCTTGGTGAATGTTTTTCATGCTGTTATAACTGCTGGAATGAAAGCAAACATGTTAAGAGAAACTCTGATCTTAAAGGAATGTGTTTCTAACTTGGATTCTTGCATGCTGTGATTTATTGTATAGGACAACAATTATTGTACTTGCGTGTTTGCTAATGTGACGACAAATTGTCGTATATTTGCTATACTCTCGTTACTGATTGACAGCATACCTTGAATCAATTCCATTGATCCAAGTATGCTGAGGTCCTCTTGTGATTTCTGTGTCGATTCACACTTGAACCGAACCCGGGATTGTTATGAGCGTGCAGCGCCTGATTGCAGTTTTGGGCAGCTGGCACGTAGATACCAACGACAGAGGTTCGATTCTTGAACCCTGTACTGTCAAACTTGGGACCTCGTGAGGCAAGAACCACCTGGTCACAGGTGGCTTTGATACGTGATCCAGAGGATGGAACGTCCTGCGCTGCATTCACGTGAACGTCTGTAGGAAGGCAGGATGGAGGTTGGATTAGGAGTTGATTAGTGTTAGTGGTTAGTATAAATTAAAACCCTAAACTAATCCTAAGTCCTAACATGCATCCTACACTATTATCCTAAGTGGATTTTTAAATTCAAAAAAAAAAAAGGGGAAAATAAAACCTAAGGCTAAACTAAGACCTAGGTTGAACACTTTATGCAACCTAAACTAATCCTAATCTAAAAGGGCGCGCAGACCCTTGGAAGGAAAGGGATAAGGATGGGAAGAAGGCATTCATTGGCATTTAATAAAACAGTCCATACATACGTGGACACGCGCGCGATTTAAGGCGGGCGGAGTAGAAATGGAGGCATCTATTTGGAGATAGAGCCAAATTCAGTTTTGCATGGGAAATTTGAAATTTAGAGTTTGCCAACTCAAGTGGCGGTGGCGTGGAAAGTAAGGAAAAGGCAGAGCCTTAATTGCATTAATTATTCTTGGTCCTCGCGACCAGTTCGCCTTGGAAAGTGTATGAGGGAATTTGATTTTTCATTGTTTCGATTTGGCTTTTACAAAGTTGCTCTGCATTTGGTTTTTCCGGTGCAGTTAAGTTGAACCAGCTCTTGGAATTTGACACTGTGCTTGGAGATTTTTAAGGCTGTTGCTAAGCCTGAAGAAGAAAGGAGTGCTGGGAAGTTTGTGCTGTCGCTGTGGAAGAAAAAAACGCGGCAAGCGGATCCTTCTTCGAGTTTTGGAAAAGAGATTTCAGGCATGTTAAGCCCTTCTCTTTAAAAACTCTTGCTTTGTTTAAGTGTCTCATTAAAACAACCCTGCTCTTGGGTTTGGATTGTGTGATTGCTGTCGAGTCGATTTGACTTGGATTTTGTTAGTTCTTGCTTTCTTTCTTTGGGTAATGATAAAAATAATTACTTCTGGTTGCTCGGCCTTGATGCGTTTTTGCACGAATTGAGTTGGAAAATGAATTAATGTATTGGTTGTTGACAGTATGGTGGTTTGAAATAGATATTTTTCTTTCACTGTTCGTGTTGTATGAAGTGGAACAGGATGTTTAATCGTTTCCTTATAGTGTAATCATTTTCCTTGCTGTTGTGCTTGGAACTGCCTTGGCATGTAAAGAGGAAATGGAATTACAGTCGTGTTATATTGCTGTCATTTTGGAAATAATACGAATCATTGTTTTTGGTCGCTGAGTTCGACTGTCCTTGTATTCTCGAATGAAATACCTCCATATCGTACCGGTTGTTTGACAGTAATGGGAATCCGTCTTGTGTATCATGAGTCATTGCAGTTACTTGAGTTGTTTTCACTATTGAAACTATAAGTTCTTTTGCTGATGAACTGAAATGAAAGAAGCGATAGTTGTTTGAAGTTGTTTCTTATTGAAATTTTTAAGGAAACAGATCCTCTTCCTTCAATTTGTTATGGATTTTAATGAAAATGGCATTTGGGTTTTCTATGAGTATTTGAATTGATTTGAATGAAGTAATTGCAATATTTTCATTGCTGTGCCTTTCTTGAATAGGAAATAAACGGATACGTATTGGGTATTTGTGGAATAAGAAAAGTTAACTGTTTTTCCTCTTAAACATATTAATGGATTGTGTTTCCCTCACTGTGAGGATAAGATGGTTTTATTGTGTTTTCTTGATACATTCGGTCTTCTGTTCGTTTGTAGACACAATTACAAATTAGTTTTGTATTCTGTGCAAGGAATGATTATATTTTCTTCTTGCTGTGATGGAAAGATGATTCCATTGCGCCATGTAGTTGTGGTTTGACCTTCTGTTTTGAACTGTTCGTGAATGCGAACTTGACTTTAAATTGTTGTGCGAAAGAAGTGATGCATGGGAACTCTGTCTTGTTGTTGGGTTTGTCTTAACTGTATCTGACTTACGCATTTAGCTCCCTATACGGGTTTACTTCAAAAAGAGGTATTGATAACTGAATATTGCATTCCGAAGTCTTGCATATTATTTTGGACTCAACCAAAAGGGGGATTCGGGCAGAATGCTTGTTGGCAGTAAGCACGATTTGGGTGTTTTCTTTTCTTCTGAACAATTCTTGAAGAGTTCGAAGAAGATGATTGTTTTCTTAGTAAGGGTCAAGGACAGGAAATGTTCTCTGTTGCTTTTGAATTCTGGAGATAGCATTAGGGGCTTACTGTGCTTTATAATTGAATTTGCTGTAGGTAACAACAATGAATAAAATGTTATTTTGAATGGGATATGCTCATAGGATTAGGAAATCATGTGATTAATTGACTGCATGATTGAAATATTGTTTGTCTGTTTAGCATATGGTGAAAGAAATATGGTTTCTTTTAGTATGGTAAATATATGGTATGCAACCTTATATTGTTTGATCTTGGATGAACATAATGTTGTACTAACCTGTTTCGGATCTTTATATGAGTCTGATTCAAATGAAGTATGGATATGGATGATGAATTCTTCCCTGTTTTCATTTAAAGCTGATTATAAATGAAATCATTCTTGCTGCCGGAAAGTGAATTCCGAATGGATTTTGTAAGTTTCACTCTGAACTGTTATCTTGATTTGTCTCTCGTTTGGATTCCATTGTTCGGACAGTCATGTGGAAAGAAATAGAGGTATGAATGAATGACTTGGAAAAATGATATTTTCTTCCTTCATTCAGTTGGAAATCGGTAATTCGTGAATAATGAATTTTTATAGTGCTTAGATGGGAGCAACTATATGCATTGCTGTTTGCTTTCTTGTCTGTACTTGATTGTTTGGAATCTAATGTGATGCACGAACTGAAAGGAAAGTAATGGATTTACATTTCTGTTAGTTTCATCCTTTGCATTTATTATTAATGAAAGACGTGGAAAGGATAACTGTATGTTATATATGCAGTAAGCTACTTGTATTCATAACTTTACAAATATTGTGAATTGATACTTGTAATGATTATGTGGAAACGGGACAGTAGTTCCTTGGCTGATTGTGATGATATTTTGATAGTTCAGTTGTTATGCTGATCTTTCTTTTGTGCCTATTTCGTGATTGATGTTTAACTGTCGTTTCATAAAAGCAGGGTTCTTTTATTGAGACAGTTAGTTGAAGCACCTTATTTTAAGGATAAGTGCTTAATATGCTCAGTTCATTGAACTGACCCGTGTAAATCATTTTGCAGATGGAATTTGATTTGAATGAAGACATGGCTGTTTTCTGATGCTTCTCGATTAACTGAAGAATGAAATGTAATTGTTACTTTGATTTGTCTTCGAGGAATTGTGAAAAGAAGAAAATATATTCTTCTGTCCATGAGTTGTATGGATGATTTATGTAAACAATGCCCAATCAGCTGGATTGGCTATTGTACGGATTATGACATGAAATATCGAATACAATTACATGTGTGATATTTTAATGTTTATATCAGTTTGAATTGTTGTCTAAATTGGAAATATAATGTTATTTCTTGATTGGATTTGTTTAATTGTCCTTGGATGGATGTTAAATGGAAGCGATATCTATTCTTACCTAAATGCAACTTTTAAGTTGAAAAATGCAATTAATTCATACTTGGGTAAAGATGAATTTTTAATTGACATTAAAAGGATTAGGAAGAATATGATTCCATAATTGGAAGGTATTCAGGATTAGCTTAGGAGCTAAGGAATACCAATTAAACTTTGAGTAATCGAACTTCGCGCCGAGCTCCATTAATGATCTCGTGTGTTAAATTCAGAATAAAGGATATAGGATAAGTATATCCATAACTAATGGACCTTAACCATATAACGTTAAGGAGAACAAATGAATACTGTTCTTGGGAATTAGACCTCGTTTAAATGACGTCTAATAAGTTAGAATTCTGAATTTAGTTGCAGTTGGAAAATCTTGGCTAAGTTTAATAGGTTAAACTTATCACGTCCGTCGGTACGGACTGCTTAATCCAATGATTAAGAAGTGAACCAAGTAGGGAAATGTAGCCCTTCGATACGAAGGAGAAGATGCATAGCAAGCTAATGGACGGTTTAGTCCCTCTTAGCTATATGCAACTGCAACGGAAACGAGGATCAAGGGATCAACACGAATGCTGAAAGTTGATTTTAATTATTAATTCGTGGCTAAGTCACTTGAGCAGGATGTGTGTTCTCGATGGGTGGATTCTGCAGGACATTGGCATATGCCAGCTACAGCAAGGTGTCTCCATGAAGACGGGGTCTTCATGATGACACAATGTTGCAGCTGACATATAGCAATGCCCTCCCGAATCAAAACATCTGGAATACATAGGCTGAATGTGTAACTGTGGATAGGGGATAGGAGTATGATCTGGTATACGGAGTGACTCTGGAATACTAAAGATAACTAGACACACGGGGTCGTGGGGAAACGACACTGTATGTCTGCGTATCTTTAGTTACCGGGAGTGCCTTCCTATACTCGTTCATATTACTAACTGTAATTGGAAGTTTAAACTAACCTTAAACAAAGAGGACTGGTAGGAACCAGGAAAGACCATTCTAGATAACAGGTGAAGTGAAGTGAAGGACGTATTCCATTGATGTGTATCACATCCAGGAATATGATCATGCAAAGCATGTGAAAATCTTTGGCCAAAGTATCGCAATTGCTGGTTGCGTTGTCCTTATCACTTAATTTAAGATGCAGGATGTCAGATGAATATCAGTAACAGATATTCAGATAGGCTTCTTAAATGGATCACTTCGATAACCGGAAACGGTTATGAGAACAGGTATATATAATATACCATGCATAAACGAACATGAAGGATCGGTTGTTGCCGAGTCATGAAATGAAGGATCGTTGAAACTCGAGCCATGAAAATGGAAGATCGGCAGTTCCTTGAGTCATTTACAGCAGCATATAGAATCTGTTATAAGATTGAATGGCATTGAATGTGTGTTCCATATTGTAAATATGCGAACAGGGAACATTCGTTTTAAAAAGAAATTGTGTGATCCAAACTGTGTTGTTTGGGCAGAGAACAATTATTAAAACTTGAACGTGTGTTTGAATTTTGTAATTCATAACAGAGAACGTTATCAAAAAAAAAAAAAAAAAAATTCCCTTGTTCTGGTATTTTAAAATGGGGATGTTACAGGGCCTCGTTGATTTTTCATTTTATAGCTAGGGATGGTGTATATCTTCACTCACTTGACCAAGCCTTTTAGAAAATATAGGGAGGGACTTGACCGAGGTGTGGTTGTCCACATGCTACTTGACTCTTCCTGAACCAAGGTGAGAGAGGACCCATGGTTTAACCTTATTGGGAAGCTAAATATGATACCATGTGAAACTACTCAATGCATTTCTCACTTGAGAGAGTGGTAAAAAAATAGTGTAGACACTTGGGAACTTAGACATAGGCTTTTTGTTTTATGAGTCATGGAGTGAACAATTGGCCATTTTTCCTTCCTCCTTATTGATCACATGATTCTCCATTGATTCACTCTCTTTTGTACATGGATCATAATTTTAACCATTGATTCAACTTATGAAAATCATATTCCATTAGGTTTAAGAAAAAATTGTATAATTATGAAGATTTGGATTCTTTTTTTATTCTTCCTCCTCCCTTCCCTTTAGAGTTTGGACATTTTTGGGTGTTTTTGATGGAAATTCAGAATTGGAGAAAAATGTTGGGTTTCTATTTTGGGGTGAGGTTCTAAAAAGGATTAGATGCTTTTGGTTACTATTTATTTTTCATTATAATGTGATTGCATCTCTACAAACATTAGTAGGCTTTGAGAACAAATTTATGTCTCCCTTGTCTCATTTGAAAATGAACACGCATGACCATTCTTCCAAGTAAGTTTTTACTATTCCTTGTTGTAGATAGTTATGATATCAATAAATATTGTCTTTCCTTCATAATTTTGTGTTCTATCATATCAAATAACTACAAAGAAGCATTTTTAGTTGATTGTTTGATTGGGTATTGAAGGAAATGGTGTTTTGTAGTGTTACCTTGTATTATTTGCTTCAGTTGTAAACTCCTTTGTAAAAACTTTGAATGCACATCTACTTTCATAGGGTGTCCTTTTATTTTATTGATTTGATGTGGTGAATTCAAGAAACTTTAGTATCAGGTGTATGTGGTTTTTCAAGGGTTATTTTACATTTTTGTCTTCACTTGGGTGTCCATGAGGGTAAAAACCTTTGGAAGATCAATGTTATTTGGTTTTGGGTTTGAATGAATCAAGAATTTCCAATATCAAGATGGTTAATGAAGCCCTTTCCTCCCATTAGTTTCCCACTCCCTCCCATTTCTATCTATATCCCATCCACACATACTTTCATCCTCACTATCCATATTATTTTCCTACCCCTTACATATTTCATCACCATTGCACATCCCACATGCGATATGATAGAAAACCACATAAAATTTACATATTTTGAGTGCGTTTAACCATGATTTGTGAATATTATCATCGAAGCATCATTACACACCTGGTGTAGGAAAAGAGAGAATATCCTCACTCAAAAGAATCCATGGTTGAAGAAAGATCCAAAAATCATCTTCAATTGTCAAATTTATCGTTACATTCCATGAAAATGACAGCTTTTGCCTCCCACATTGTGTAACCGCAATATCTAAAAATACTTCACCATTTGCATCAAATTTTGTCTCTGTAGAAATCCCTTACCATGATAGTTCTAATGCATTTTATTTTAGGTGAAATGGATTCTTGATTTGAAAGTTATGTCCAAAAAATCAAACCCAACTATTCAACGCAAAATTACCTTTGCCCTTAAAAAAATTAAAAATTCATGAATTTCAAACTTGTGAGACATTAAATCCTTTTTCCATGGATTTCAAACTTGGTCACATTCTATTTTTTTCATCATTACGGGCCTTCATGGAATATTTTTCATGCTTGGAAGCATCTCAAATTAGAATCCACCCTTTGTTTCATGGAAAAAATACAAATCCAAAAATGGTCATGTCTTCCAGTCCATGAAACGCTACCTTCTTCACCTCTTTGTTTTGTGGCTTTTTCATTTCCCTGAGAACATTGTAGCTTTTCCAAAACATCAAAAAATAAAGGAAATTCTAGGATGTAAGGTGAAAACCATGTTGTGGGACTAGACTACGATACAACTAAGGAACTTAGGATGAAGGGGGCTTTAAGCAACTTGTAAAATAGATTGAACAATGAGGAAAATGGAAATTTTTACCAAGACACCTTGGAAAATTTCACTAAATGGTGCCAAGAAACATGGGGATCAAAATAGGAACCAATAGGGTCAATCATAAATATAAAGATTTTTTAATTATAATATTCTGAATTTTAATTAATAATTGTATTGTTTGATTACATGGATAATTTAATATTGTTTCCTTAATTGATTTTATGTTTGTGTTCAATTTTTCTGCCTAAATTTATTTTCATTTCTTATGTAGATAGTTGAATTATCATTGTCATTAACACTTTATAATTAAATTTGTATAGTATAATTAAACAAAAGAAAACATTAAATTTGTGTATATCATTATAATGAATAAATTCACAAAATAAATCTAACCTAAGTTACAATTGAAGAAAACATTATGGTTTTTCAAGACCTGAAAGAGGTTTGCGTATAAGGGGAGTCCCTTTCTCCCTTCCTTTACATCATTATTGTTGAAGCCCTAAGTCATTTATGTCAAAAATCTAAAAAATGAGAGAAGACTCGATGAACATCGGGGTGATTAATGGGAATGATAACCTTTGTCTTCAATAATTTGTTAATGACACTTTTCTTTTGGGACAAGTTGATGTTTATAAAGTAAGAGCCTTCAAATAAATCATTAAAAATATGAGGATGTCTCTCAATAACTCAAACATTTCCAAAAATCTCGTGCTTCTTTATAAATGTTAGTCAACAAAAAAAGTAGATTGGATGAAATTTTGGGTTGTATGATAAAAATATTCTGAAAAATATTTAAGGATACCATTGTGTGGTAGTAAATATGCACAAAAACCTAGAACCGATAAGCGAAAGGTTTCAAAAAAAATTCCTCGTGGAAGGGATCCCTTCTTACCCATGTAGGAATGCCTAATTATTGTAGAGTTTTTGTAAGGAGTGGAAATATACATAATTACCATCTTTAGGATTCCTGTTAAAGTTAGAATGGATATTGAAAGAATATAAAAAAATATTCCTATGGTCTGGAACTAAGGAAAAAAAAATCCCCCTTATTGCTTAGAGAAAGTTACTAAACCTAAGAAGTATAGTGGTTTAATACTCAAATATATTAAAACCATAAATGAATCCCTTATAGCCAAGGTTGAATGGATAATGTATAAGGAAAGAGAAACACTGGGTGGATATTCTACAAGTGAAATATTCGTAGACTATTGGTAGAATGAGTGTATTTTGTTCTAGTGATGACCTTAAAGGTTCCATTTTTTTGAATAATTTTTTTGAATATTCTCGCTCAAGGGTATGCTATGGAATCTTGGGGATAACAATAGTATAAAATTATGGGATGATCCATGATTAGAAAATGAATATCTAGGGAAAGCTAAACCTTGGGTTCATCTCAAACATTACTACTCTCATGAAAAAGTAGTGGTGGTTAAATATTATTGGGTTCTTAACCAACAAGATCCAAAATGGATTAACATTCTTCCACCTCTTGATTATATTGGATGAAGAAGGCACTTTGTAGATCTGAATAAGAAACTAAGAAACTTTCACATTCCTAATAGACTCAAGAATGCTTTGAGATGATCTCGAGAAAACTTGTCTCTTGGGAATTTGAAGTCAAGTGTGGTTATGCCTTATCCTTTGAAGAAAATGAAGAGTATAGGGATTTGCATAAAATTTTGAAGAAGAATCTAATTCCCAAGATAAATTTATTCTTCTAGGAAACCATTTAAAATAAAATCCTCACTGTTAATAACCTCAAGAAGAGAGATATGATTGTGATCAACAGATGTACATTATGTAAAGTAGAGGAGGAAATTGTTAAACATATCTTCATGGAATATAATTACTCTTTCGAGACCTTTTATGATATTTTGGATTTTTTCAACTTCAATTCCTCGACCTAGTGGCCTTGATAGTCTAGTAGTTCAATGGTCATTTACCTTCAGATATTCCATGATAAAACATTCTTAGAGATGTTCCTTACTCAATATATGATGGGGATTATGGAAATAAAGAAACAACATAATATTTTACAACAAATCCACCCACCCCATTATGGTAGTGAACAAAATATGACAAAGTTTACAAGAAAATGTCATGATTATCAAACATAAATGGATGGAAACATACACCAAAGAGGAACAATATATTCTAAAATCCCTCGAGATCATCCCTTCCAAAGAAGGAACCATTTCAAATAAGAATGATAATAGAAGGAGGATAAGATGGAAGCCACCACCATTTGACTAGTTCAAGCTAAAATTTGATAGGCATTCTAAAATGAGAGAAAGAAAAGTGGGCGAGAGGAATTATTATTAGGTATGAAAGGGATATTTTATCAAGGATTATGTTGATACCCTTGGGAATCAATCGAATAATTATGCGGAGGTTATGACCGCATTGTAGGAATTAAAAATGGAAAAGATATCATAGATTAAAAAAGTGATCATTGATGGAGAATCCTAATGATCATTAAAGCATTATACAGGAAAATTAGAGTGGTATGGGTCATAAAAAAATTATTGAGGAGGATACGAATTTGATCAAGTATTTTAATGAGGTAGATATCTACCCATGTCTTCGGGGAAGTAAATACATGTTCTAAGAGCATGGCTAATCAGGGAGATGACATGGAAGAAATGATGAAATAGGATGACTACCATGTGCCCTGACACCACATTTCTAATATTATTAATCATGAAAATAAAAAGTAGATTTTTTTCACAATAATCATAACATATTGGTCCATTATTCTTGAGTCAGTGGATAATAATATGATGGAAGCATTTTGACAGCTGATAGTTCTTTTCCCCTAAAATCTAGTTGTTAAGCTAACCATTATAGGTGATTTGATAGATTTTTGTGAATTTATACATAACTATGGGAGATGATTGTGTTATAACTAAGCCCACATCTTACCAGGACATTAAACAAGATGATACGCTTTGAATACCACTCGAAGGGGAGGTTTCTCTTATTATATCAAAATAATCAAAGCTAATGATCCTTCCTGGATCTTGATTTTGAAAAGGCTTGGGATGATGGTTGATTTATACTAAGGTGTATGTAAATTATAGTGTCTGAATAGACCATAGCCTTGGCAACTAGGATGTCCATAGACAAGCTTAAATATTTAATGAAAAAAACCACTAACACCATGAAATTTATACCTTCTATGATCCCAAGAAAGGGTTCAATTATTCTTAGATGATATAGCTAGGAACTATTTAACTGGGAGATGGGATGATTGTTGCAAGGTTGTGATGAAATACATCAGTTTAGAAGGTAAATTTAGGAAACATTTCACCCACCACTTGTCCATTTTTTATTATTTTTGAATAATCTAGACCACGAGTCTACCTTTTGTCCTTCTAAGATCCCTTACTATGTTGGTGGGAGATTTCAAAGATGAAAAAACTGATACCCCTTTACACCATGGCCTCATCTTTATTTTATACCAGAATGGGAACCATATCATCCCCCTAACCCCAAGCCACAAACTCTAATGATGAAACCTTGGCTACTGGAATGAAAAATATGAAGAAGAGAGAAAAAGACTTGGGTAATAAAGAACGTGAGGTAGAGAAGGTTATTTCCAATTTGAGAATTAATGAGTCTTCCAAGGGGAATAGTATCGACGAAGAAAAATCCATGGACATCAACATGGAGGCTGAGTCATCTAGCATGAAGCTCCTTATAAAAAATCTGCTCAAGGTTAATAAATACGTAGTGTGAGAAATGGATGAATGTCAAAGGAAATCATACATTCAGGAAAAATAATTAATGGCCTAAAATTAGAACTTGTTATGCAAGAACAAAGGGTTTCCATCTCTCAGGATCAGGTCTCATGACTTCATAATAGTGTCTCTCCCAGAAAAAGGATGTTCTTTGTCCTTACCAGCTCAAATGAGGAGGAAGAGGTTATTGGTACAAAGGAGGGTGACGAAAAATAGACTCTTAAGACCAAGGATTTATAGAACCCAATCCCTAGTTCTAGAACCATAAGCAGGAAGAAGGAGAAATGTTAGCTGATTTTAGGTTGATTGTTGCTTTGCTTTGGTTTTTCCCTATGTACTAGCTCCTTTAGCATTTGATCTTTTTTGTATTAAAAATGTTTTGAATGCGTTTTGTGCCTTGTCTCTCTTTGGGATTTAGCCTTGGCAAACCTTTGTGTCTAGATATAGCCCTGGATCCTATGTGGACTATTTTATTTCCCTAGATCCTTTTGTTATAAATTGTACTATGGGTTTTTGGGTCCCCTTCAAAACCATTATATTTACCTAATAAAAATAAAGTTACAATTGAATTCATAATAAATTTAAAATTAAATCATACAAAAGTCATAATTTAAGTCACATTAACGTGGAAATTGAAGTCACACTGAAGTTGTAAATAAAGGTGGAATTAAGACACAATTTTATATGGATAAAGTTATAACTTAAGTCACAAATATTGTTGTAATTTAAGATGGATGTAGTGTCATAATTTAATTCGTAATTAAAGTTGGATGTACCATCACAATTTAAGCCAAGATTACCTTCATAATTAAATTCATATTTTAAGTCACACATAATTTCATTTTTAGGTAACACTTAGGTTTAATGGAAAGACAATGTTAAATACCCTTACAAAGTCAAGTATTAATTCATACTAAAGTCATGAATTAATTCAAAAATAAATTTTCCATTGAATTCACCTTAACGTTCCAATTAAGTCTTCATGACGTCATGCTAATGTCACTTAAGGGTGACATTAGGGGATGCTAGTTTGACTTAAAATAGGACATTATGGTTTATTTAGTTCAAAACTATTATTTATTTCATTTAAATTTATAATTTAAGTCATTATTAAGTCATTTTCATGACATTAAATATGACTTTAGGGTACTAGCTGGAATCCAAGATAATCATATTTGGCGACGTAAAGGTGACTTAATAACGACTTAAATTATGAATTATTTTAGTCAAAATTTTGTATTGTACCAAGGAAATGGTAGGAGGCCTTACAGGTGATATAAATGTTGATAATGATTTATGATATTTGGAACCATGACATATTAAAGTCAGTAACCAAAAAACATGAAGGTTTGGAGCAATAAGTTCAATTCAAGAGTTGGGTTTACCAATTTTTTACATCCTAGTTAGATTTTAGAATATTATTGTACAAAAATTAAAAAAATGTAATGCTTTGTAATAAGTAGAATATTTTGATCTAATTAACTCCAACATTAATCATATACAATCATAATAATACATTCAAAATTTAAATAATTGATAAACATATGTACTTACTCAAATATATAAGAGTAGAGTGTAAACACTAGAAAATTCAATTTGTACATAAGGTCTCTATATGCCTAAGAATCAACACGTGATTCTAGATGTACTCAAACTCTCAAGGTCATGCTGAGATAGTCAAGAATATGCAAGATTGTGGGAAATGCTAAAAGGGGGCTATAAGAGAACCAAGGAATAAGAATGGGTAGTGTGAATTCCTATGAGCTGAGTTGGAACAGAGGGATTCAAAAGCTATGTATGGCCAACGTAAGTTCCCTATGGTTCAATTATTTGGTTTGATTTGAAAGTTAAACTACGTTGAAATGTTTGTTTTAACCAATTAAGAAAAGTAAATCTAACTTAATTAAAAGACAAATGTGCTTTAATCTCTTAACTAGCTAGATTCATTCCCGATTAATTAAAAAAATGAAATGAAAAATTTAATATACTTTCTTGAAAGGAAATTAACTAAATAAAACTAATATCTACCTTTTCACTAATTAATTAAAATAAAGCTAATCTACACACATAGATAAATTACTTCTAATTAAATGAAAACTACTTCTATTCTAAAATAAAATAAACTAAACAATGAAATAACTAGATGTGGCTATTTCCTGTTGTAGAATGGATTTAATCTACTCTAACTAAAATAAAGGATTTTCATAATTTGTAGTTGTGGATATAATTTCCTCTAGTTCTACCTCAGAATCACATGAATATTGAGAATCTTCTCAAAAGAAATTATTCCCTTGAAGCTTCCCAAAGAAAACACTCGAATCTATAGAAGATTTTTAAATAGGAAGAAACTCAAACAAATTCGTAGACACAGAAGATTCTTAAAACTCACTTCCCTTGCATATCCACAGGAATAGGCAATGAGTAAGGTTTCAATATAAGATTTTCTCATGTGCTAATGAAATATAAATAATTAATGCAATGAAATCTACTGGTAATTTGATAGTGAAGAATGGAAGGACTATGTGCACAAGAACTTCCTCCGAATCCTTCCTAGAAAAATCCACATGGATGAGCTAAGAAGAAATCTTCAATGGAAGCTACTTACAGGCAATAAAACTAATTGTAAATTCTACCTTTCTAAAAACAAATTTTTAATTGATTACCAGATTAAAATATAAACTAAAACAAAGAAAGCTTCAACGGAATTCAATTACACCCTTAACTTGGAAGTGTAGAACTCGAGACAATGTCTAGTGTCTGGCTAAGATTTTTTTGATCTCCTTATCTTATTTTCTAATGGTGAATCCAATATATCCCAGGAACTATGTTGGTTGGTATGCAAGAAGAAGATGTAGAAGTGCTGGAGCTAGTTGGTTTGTAGGTAGTCTGGTAGCAATGTAGGAAAGAGAGTAACAAGGAAAAATATATGTGTTTTCTTGTGTGATTATTGGGAATATTTCGAGAGAATAATAGTGCAATTCTGATTCAAAATACTCCAACCAATGCTTTGAGAAATATCTTGGTTTTTATAGAAAGTTGGCAGGGAAAAAATACAACATACTTGACAACCAAGAAGTGCCAAATTGCCATGGGAAGGTGTAATTAACTTACTAATAATATCAAGTGAATGAGAAGAAGTTTATATGCATATAACAAGCTGAAAAGAAAATGATGTAGTCAAGAAAAATGCGAGTTATCAACTTGGGAAGAAGAAACATGAGTTCAGAACACATTGGAAAAGTATCAAGTAAAAGCACGTGAAACCGACGGTTTACAAAGATTGGTAGTTATGCAACCTCCGCTCAAAGTAGACCAGAGATTACATAATTTTCGATGTGTTTCTATAAATTAAGCCTAGAAAACTAAGGAAAAGGATGAAAAAGTAACTAGGAAGGAAAGAAAAATAGGAAATAAATAAGCAAGATAAACTAAGACACGATAACATGCTTTGCAAGCAATACAATTTGACCTAGATACACTATTTAAACTGAAATGAAAATATCATCCTTGGGGATTTTCAAGTATTCCAATAATATAACACCGTGAAAATTTGGGTGCATAAAATATCTAATTCAAAAACATGAAAAAGATCATAAAACATAAAAAAATCCCAAATAAATCAAATAATCCCACAAAAGTAATTAAAAAATATAAAACCCCACAAAAATGGTGATAAAAGACACCTCACAAATCATTTACTAACATTTACCCACTCACATTTAATTCTCTCCACCCCACCTACCCATGTACATGCCCAAAGTGCACTATAAACCTTATGATTATAACCATATGTGTCCCATTTCCCTATACACTAAAAATCTATATAATACCACTCATCACCTCATTACAACCCATGACTCTTTGTGCACTAATGATATACTTGAGTTTTATTGCAAGTATTGAAGAAGTGAAATTTAATCATAAAGGATAAATACAACTAGTTGCAACAATGTTTTAGCAAAATTCCAACATAGGAAAAAATTGCAATCGTGATTGACTTGCGACCTCCATGTGATTTTAAATGAATCGCAATCGGGATTGTCCTACGATCCGAGTTAGGTATATTTGTCAATTTTTGTTTTCTATTTTTTCATTTTAATTAATAAAATGACTTTATTATCCTTAAAATGGTTAGGATTTGACCGAGGAAGGTCCCCAACCACTAAAAATAAATAAAATTTTCCAAGTGTGTTTGTGTACGGGTTTAGGTTCATATCCCAAAGAGTTTTGCCCACTTTATTTAATGAAATAAACCACAATAGACCCTCTCTTCCCAATGTCAATATAATCCCATTTTATTTTTATTTTTTTGATTATAGGTGAAACATGGTTGAGGGGGCCTACCCCTTACAAGTCAGAGCTCCAAAAAGAGTAGATAAGACATTACATAACATTCAAAAAGAGAAAAATATAATGACTATTACATCCAAGCTCCTCCATGAGCATATAGACCAAATTAAAACACATCAAAAAGAGTAATAATAGTAAAGATAAAACCATATACTAACTAACAACATAATTAAAAGAAAAATAGTATAATAACAACCACCCAAAAACTTCACTTTTTGGCCTTTTCCAGACCATCCAACACTTTCTCTCATTCCTTTGACAAATTAAATAGTAACTTCATTTATTTTAAGTAGTATTGATTTGGAATATTTAATAACAACTAACACATCTCATAGGTGATCAAAATCTATTCATACAAAGAGATAAACTTAGTTGTTTAGGGAAGGATGGTGAGTATCTAGATGTGTAAGATAGTGTAAGAGGATTATCTAGAACTATAGATGTTGCAGTGAAAGTTCTAAAGATATAAAACTACAAACCCAATATGGGTAGGATCATATAACATTTTTATGGTTTAGACCTCATCTATGCAGTCCAAACCTAGAGCTATACAATCTTGAACCCTTTAAAAATATAGACATGTAAATTTCTCTATGTTTCTTTCAATCGGTATTGATCTTATTTGTATGTCAATATTGCTTGTACATCTTTGGGATGACATATAATTTTCTACAACAAATTAAAACCCCTAACAACCTGTAGAACCCTTTATCAGATCATTAGTAACCAAAAAGGAGAAAACATGTGTGTGGTGAGGCTAGATTACCCATGGCAGTTAGAATCCCACTTGTTAAACCAATCTAAATATTACACTACATTCCCTTATTGCGGGATAAAACCTCATGTAATGTTCTAATGTTCTTGTGTAAGTGTGAATAGCTAACCAACCTCTAAGGGTTCCTCGTGTCACTTGACACCAAGATAGTGGGCTAACTATATAGTATAAATTATACCCATTACAATAAAAACGATATATGGTGTGCCTTAGCTATGCGACATAACCCTTTGTGGATTGAAACCCTTTTGAAATGATTGTAGTGATTTTTCTCTTTTGAAAACTTGGATCTATGAACATTGCATGCAATATAGATGAATCTAAACTCTTTTACCTAATTAATTTATATGAATTCTAGATAATTTAGATATATTTATTAATTTTTAAAATTATTTTAGAATGATATTTGTAAATAGTATCTTGTAAGAGTGTCAAATGTATTATAAAGTGATGTTAACTTACTTTAAAATCCATCCATAAGTGAAATATTATAACAAGGATGACCATAAGAAGATGAAACGACCCAAAAAAATGAATTGAAATTGAAATCATAGTTGGTGAGTATGAAGGGGTTTGAACGTACATGATGGTAAATACTATATCTCACATCCCAAAATTTTCATACGTTTTTGAACTAGAAAGATAAACTAAAATTCATGCCTTAAAGAACATAAGTTAAATACTCCTTTTATTAAATAATATTCTCGTAATTGGTGCAAGAGAAGATTGTAAAGATAATAAATTTGTAGAATCACTAGAGAGATGATGAAATTGGATTTTAAATGTGTGTATTTTCTTAGCAACAAAACATGGTTAAACTTGGAATTGCCCAAGGAAAAGTTACAAAATTTTAGTGACTACATAGGCGCATGTGGTGCATAGATTGCACTTGAATAAAAATATTAAAGGTATATTATGCATGGTTAGGGTTTGATTTTTTTACATAATATATATGGTTTTACAAGTATATGATACCTAGGGATTTAGAATGATAGTCATCATAATCATTTACATATACACAAAAATTAACCGAGTGCCACATCACTACATGAAACTATTCGATGCTTCCATACCTTCTTAGTTTTACACTAGATCCTTCATGAATCACTTCTAAGTTAATTCGAATTTTCATAGTAACATTTATATTTTATCCTATTGAATCTATAATCAACTTAGTTCATGTACTTTGTGTTTTAGTAACCGTTTCTATGTTTGATGTTGCAAATTTCTAATCACCATATTTTTTGTTTATGTTTTTATGTTTTTTAATAAATCTAAATATATCATCCTATTTATATCCCATTAACCCTTGGATAAATAAGAATAACCTTCCAACACATCTATTTATTCAATTTTAGGGTAAAATTGTGGGGTTAAAACATAGATAGCTCTAAAATTCAGACACATAAATCAACTTTAGAATTCATAATAGAATGGATAATAAAGATACACAATAAAAATAATAGATACACATTAGGATCAAAATTTACATAGAGATAAAACTATCCAACTAACGATGAAACTATACATAGGAAAAATGACACATTTAACCCATGAACTCGAATTATTGAGGTCAAGATAAGACAACTAAATTGTAAAGATAATGTGAAGATGGAGGATGTATGTGATGGTGGATCACTAGAAATAAATATCATAATGGGGTTATGGATGACTATCAATCAAATTGAGGTGGGTAGACAATCTTCTTTTGATGGGATTTCGAGAGTGTAACCTACTCACCAAGGGTATTAAAACTCCTAGTTATCTATTTAAGAGGGGTATCAGGATCAAGGATGATTACAGTTCATAATTCTCTACCTATATAAATTAAATGAAGTAGACTAAGACTGATTTGAAGGACCCTTAGAAAGTGTATGTTTCTCTCAAAAATTCAAATCCAACGAGGGTCATACAAGAGTCGAGAAAATTTTAATGATGAGGCTAGACCCTAGGGATAAAGGTAATCAAACATATGAATTTACATGCCTATGAGGATGCACTTGATCACACTAGCATAATTTAGAAATAAAAAGAATTTCATTGAAAACTTTGAGTTGGTTGATGATAAAGAGTGGTATAAATTTATAGTTAAATACCAACATGCACAATCCTAAGTATATGACTCCTTGATATGGGTAAATGTCTAGTGGATTGACTATGGGTTCGAAGGTTATTTTATGAGGTTAATTCAACTAGAAATGGTCATATAGGGGTATCAAAACACAAGGAAAATATGAACAATTAGCTAAAGGAAGATCACAAGATAAGGATGGGTAGTGTGAGCTCCTAATAGAAATGTTTTTATGTTTGGTTTTGTATTAGATCAATTAAATACTAGAAATAAATTAACAATCGAAGTAAATATATTTGAATGAAAATATTGAAGAGAAAGCTTAAATTATATTTTAGTTACTTCTAACTATTCAAAGTGCTTAAAATGAAAAATAATTTAACTTATTTTATTCATTTTCTTTAAGTTCCTTTTCTAAAATAAACAAGTATCTAATTTTTAAAAAATATTTGAATTTTTATAAACTATTAACATAAAAAAGGAAGTACATAATCGGAAATTAAACTACTTCCTTTTTAAAATAAACAAAGAATAACTAGATGTAGTTATTTCTTTGTTACAAACTATTAACATAAATGGATATAAAATATTTCTAGTAAATATGATGCAATATTAATCTCTTATTAATGAAATATTCCTACCGAAAGAATTTTAGTATCAGTTTCATTAGGAGGAGAAGCTTCTCATAAGCTATTTCCCTCAACCCAAATAAAACTTTTCCAAGAAATTATTTAATTCTTAAAATGAAAATAAAATAAATTAAATACATAATACAATCTTCTTCACAAACATTTTCAACAAAATATTCTAACAAATTAAAAGAAAACAAATTCATCTGTAATTTAGTTATTGCAGTTTTGTAACATATTTTGTCCCAAGCTTAAGCGATTCTTAGGTGTCTCCTTAGATTTTTCTTCCTTCCAAATGCAAAGAATAATGTGATCCAAGTAGAAGAAAATGGTTGGAATAATAGATAGTGATGAAATGACCCAAAGAAGATGGCTGGTTTGACACAAGGATTAAGTGTAACGATATAAATTTTTAAAAATACTTTAAAGTAAAAGAAATAATTAATTACCATTCAAACGGGGAAGAAAAATACCACACGAACCACTCTTTTAGCATTACAAAACATGGAAAAGTATCAAAGAAATAAAACATAATATTAACATTAAAACACAATATACATGTGAATTTATTTCTAATTTGAAAAATCATTTGTTGTTTGTAATTTGTTTATTTTTGGAGCTATGGATTTCTAATGATTGTTTGACATAAATATATAGTTAATTTGAATATCATTCAACAAGGATGGAATTATACCCAATGATACTCGGTGGATCATAGGGATAGGTGAGTTATAAGATTTTTTTGTACCTCCCTAGGTTGTAGGAATTTGTTTGGAAAATGGCCTAGGGGATGGATTTGTAAATCAATTAAAGCTAAAAAAATTGTGTGGGGATGAAGAATAGGAATTTAGTTTTATTTTTTAATATTTTGCTAAATTTATTTTGTTGAGTTTATGTATGTGTGGAGGTGTAAATATTATCAAGGGTAAAACCATAGTGGTAGTTTTGAGCCATCATGCAAGGTACACTCGAGAGTTGTTTAAATGTATGATAGAAAATCAACACGTGACCTTCTTCACACCCAACCTCCCAAGGTCATGCCGAGACAACCGATGTGGAATTAAAATGGGAGTGAAAGTGATGGTGACGATCAAGCTAATTAGGAAACCTTATGTCTTCAACACGCAATACTGGAATATGTGAATCTAAGGCAAAGAATTCTCTCCTAACCTAAAGGGGTGTGATGGTACGGTCTGATATGATAGCTACTTAGAGACTCCAATCGATGTCTAGTTTTGCCAAGATTCTATTGATTGGTTGCGGAATACATGGAAAGTAACTTGTAGGTGCCTCGTATGGGTTTCTAGACAAGGTCATGGAAATTGAGACAAGAGGTGTAGTGGAGCTGCAGGAACTAAGGGAGATTTTATGGTCTCATCTAGAAAGTCTTAGCTTGATCGGCTGCTATATTCAACAATGAAAGCTATGTAATAATATTGGGTGGAAGCGGTGAAGATATGAATACCAATGTGTGTAAGCTAGTGTCGATATCTAACTGATTAGTAGGCCCGTTGGGTTGTGGGATCGTGGGTCACAACCAAAGACTCGTTGAGGTTGAGGCCCTTGTATGGTCATGCATGCAATCAAATCCTATTTCCAGGAGTAGTCCAAAAGTTGTAGGCTTGATTAGTAACCTGTCTCTAACAGTCTTATTTTCTCGGTGTGTGTGGTAGGTGTATGCAAGACTATTAATCACAAACTTTTTCAATATCGGTTATTAGCTTTGCCCCATTCGGTTGTAGGACCAAGGGATCACAACTGCAAGTCTTTTCCTGTTGCAGACCATTGATGGTCATGCAATATGAATTGATTTTTTTTGGTAAATGAACTATCTATCAAAGGAAATATAACCTATGTTTTTAGTGTTTTCTCAATATATCATAACAAAGCAGTAAAAAAGCTAATCTATGGAAAATAAATGTTTTTGTTCTTTTCTAACTTTTCAAACAATGCATCTAATCTAATAAACTAATTAAAAATAAACAATTAGTTAGATGTAGCTAACTATCTATGTAGATGTGTGAATCTAAACCTAAGATCTATTCTAATTCAAGAAAAATCTTTCCAACCCTACCTCAGAAGTGAAGAACAAATCATGGCTCTAACAGAGCTATTGTTTCCCCATAGCTTCCTGGCAATGTTGAAGAGAAAACTTCCTATTGATCTGATCTACTTGCAATTATCTAGCTAATTGAAATGAATTGTTTCTCTACTCTATTTGATATGCAATTGACAATTTGACAAAAAAAAGCAAACAAATACACAACTCTAACCTAGAAGAGCAAGAGCTTTGGCAAATCTAGTAGTATCAATATCTATCCCCTTAGTTCTTTCCTTTCTTTCTCTGAGTGTTCATGTGAGTCCAAAGGATTGGGAATGCAAAGAACAATAGCAAGAGGATGGCGATTGAGCGGCAGCGGTGTTGATGCAGAATCACAGCACCCCTAGATGCAGATCAGGCTTCTAGGTTGATCACTCGAGGCATCCCAGGTGTGATTGCACAACATGGAAACCTCTCTCTAAGCGTGGGACTTGTGAAGGCGAGAGAGAAATCTCCGAGAGAAGGTGGTTCCTGCTCCTAAACTACCTGCCACAAGCTATTCCAGTGCAGGCAAGCTAATCTAATCCTAATCTAACAATGCCAAGGAGACAGAGAGAGAGAGAGAGAGAGAGAGAGAGAGAGAGAGAAAGGAAAAGAACAAAAGCCTACACTAAAACGGTGATACACCAGAGAAGGAGAATGTTGGACATCTATCAAAAGCGCCATGGGACAAAGAGAGGTGAGCAATGGGAAGGATGGACGAGATGCATCACGAGGCCCAAGGATAGATTTCACACGAGAAAATGTCCTAAAACTCCATGAACACGGCTCCGGATCTGCAATGAACGCGTTCAAACATGCACAAATACTGCAGTAATGAAGAGAGGCAAGAAGAAAACAAACAAAATGAGAAAGGATGGACGGATGCATCATAAAACACGTTTTGTTCCTCCGTAGTTTGCACGAACATCATTTCAATAGTAAAAGGCAAAAACGCCATTACAGAGCAAGGGAGGAGGTTCAAACTCCATTTCCAACCCTGGAGAAGAAAAGAAGTGAGGGCAGAGTAGAAAAGATGAACAACTTTTTTTTAGAATGAGCCAAATCTGGCTTTTACATTGCATGGGTCGAGCCCAAGAGACAGAAACGTACAAAAAACGTGAAAGCCCATTCCTCCTTGACTGCAGGTGCATTAAAATGGCATGGGGGACCTTACAAACCCATACCCTGTCACTTTGACCAGACTACAAGAGAATGTGACCCATTCGCATTAATTTGGTCGCTGAAATGTCACTCAGCCGTCTTTGAAGAAGAATGCGACCCATGTGCATTAAACTGGTTGTTGAAAGCGCCGCTTACGGCCATGATCACGCGTCAGAGCCGTTTCTTAATTTTCTCTCTCCAGACTGCACCAAAATTCGAGATTGATCCCAGAATCATGTAGAGAATTTCATAAGCTTTCCGTTGATATAAAGAACGTGCAAATCTGAGTTCTGGATCGAAAGATATGATGATCTGAAGATTTAGGGCACGGAACAGACCAAAACGGATTTTGAAATCTTTCCCGCACTCTGCCACCTGGATGACACGTGTCAAGCACTGATTGGTCAAGAAGTTCTCTCTCCTTCACCTTTCGGTGGGCTTTCTTTTGAAATTTCCTTGTGGGCCCCTTAAACTTGGACACGTGTCCTCTTCTGATTGGCTCGGGCTGACCCTTCAAAACTCGCCCTTTGACTTTTGGACTCTTTCCCCTGCGACACGTGTCGTGATCTGGTTGGTTCTCGGCCCTTTTGGCTCCTTCGCACCCTTCGCATCTTTATGTCCCGGATGTCCCAAACTGCTTGGGCCAAAAACTTCCGATCCACCCGAAATGGGCTTCCTCGTCCCTCATTTGGCCGATGACACATGGCGTTGTTTGATTGGCTTTCGGCTCCTTCGGCGATCCGCGTCCCGCGCATCCCTTCGTCCCGGATGTCCCAGTACGAACTTTCTCTGTTTTGGGTGAACCGGCCGGTTCGCGTCATCACGGCCCAAATGTCCCAATTGCTTCCGGACTGTTTGTTCTCATTTCGGCTGATCCGGCCGGTTCGCGTACTTCGCGTACTCTTGTCCCGAACTGTCCCGCTCAGCAGTTAGTCGATTTTTCTTCCTCTTTCGGCCGGATCAGCTTCTCGCGCCCGCCGCGTACTTCTAGCCCGATTGTCCCAAATGCTTAGTGGGCCGCCTGTTCTCATTTCGGCCAATCCGGCCGATTCACGTACTTCGCGTACTCTAGGCCCAACTGTTCGGGCTGCCTTAAGTCTTTTCGGCCGATCCGTGCCTAGATGTCCCAAATGTCCCGACTGCCCCTAGGACTAGGACTTAGTCATTTTTTATGATTTTTCCTGGATCAATCTACATGCTTGGAACTGCAAAACTCTGATGCATGTTATCGAAATTTACCCTAGGGGGTGAAATTTTGACAACAGTTTGGCGACTCAGTGGGGTCATCTGCCTGCTAGATGAATGATCAGTAGCCTGAAGCAATCCATTGGGCATGGAGTCATAAGCAAGCCTGAAAACTGATCTGAACTTTGAAAACTTCCCTCTGAGCCACTTGAAACCCACCGGACATGGAGTTGTTCTTACCAAAATGCCACTGAAACGAACTGTGCAAGAGCAAAACCAGCACAACAAAAACTATGTACAGAACTGAAAATCATACATGCTCCAAAATGAAACATGCAGAGTGTGCACAAGCACTTCTTCTGCTGAAAGAAAACCTACCTACTCTACTCTAACTGGAAGCAAAAGCAAGCTAAACAAACCCTGCAATTGGTTGTGAGAAATAGCTTCCCTTTCTCAAAAGTGGCGGCCATGCAATTGATTTGGAGCTGATCATGGCTGTTAGGATGAGTGGAAAATCAACAAAAAGCTGGTATTCCACCCAAATCATCAAGGTATCAGCTGAAAGCAAATTCAATACCTCTTTTAGTTGCTCTGCATTTGGATTGAAGAGGTATGACAGCTGATCCTTGGTACTTTGTAGCTCATCCTCATGCTTAGAAGTAAGCATGACCGGTTTTGGCTTCTCCTTTGGCTCCATTGAAGCCAGTGCACGATTAGGCAAGGTATGATCCTTTGAGTATGCCCATTTCCTAATTTTCAACTCCAAGAATGGAGTTCCCTTGTAGAACCTCCTGAATGGATGGTGTGGAAGAAATGGTGAAGTTCCTTTGTCCCTTCTCTTCCTCTAATGAAGAACATGAAAGACTTAAATCTTCCAATCTTGATTCCGAAGAGCTGTTATAAGTTGCAGGCTACTGCAAATGAATGTTCTCCTTCATGACAACAGACTCTTGTGTTTGGAATGTGGATGATGAAAGAGAGAATGGTGGAAACTCAACCGGCTCTTCTCCATCAAAACAGTCCTCCAAATCTGACAGATAAACTGCCTCATGACTGTCCTACTGCAAATGTTCAACTTCCTCCATGGTGTCTTCTTGATCTGTAACTTGACCACCATGGTTTCCTTCATCCTCCAACATTGAGTTTGAGAGATCAAACTCCTCTTCGACATTGGAGCTAGAGAGAGATGAAGTAGAAAGAAGAACTGAAGGTTCTCCTGTAGCCTGCTTTGTGCTCAAAGCCCTTGGATCCGCAATTTTCTCTTCCACAGCTAGATTGTGCTCCTCTTCTTTTGGATTTGGAGCAACTTCTCCTTCCTCTACTAGTTGAATACAATCTTGCTCTTGATAGAACTCTTCCTCTAGCATGAAGTTTGTCAAGTCAAACTCTTCAGTCTGCTGCTCTAGAGGACAAGTTGGGACTGCAAGATCTTCTTCAGGGCTTTCTTCCTCCATGGCTGATTGTGCAACTTGAATTGGATCAGCATTTCCTTCAAATAGAGTGCCAACATGGACACTACACTCTGAGCAAACTGATTGCTGATCTGCTTCTTCCTTTTTCTCTTCTTCTGCTGCAACAAAATCAGTTATGACCACCATTTGTTCAACCTTAGCCTCTTCTGTAGGCTTAACCATCAAGGGGATCTTTGTTATCCCAAATTTGGCAGCCCAAACCTTCAAGTTGTCTGTCATTTCTTTTCTGTTGGGCTCCTCTTCTTGCTGTCCTTGATGACTGATTTTTTCAATTTCTTCTTCCCCACATGGAATTGGGGATGCAAGAGGAGGGATAGGTTGAAACTCAACTGATTTTACAATTTTTTGTGGTGGTGGAGGAGGTGAAACCTCTTGTTTCTTTGGAGTGGGAGGTATTTCATTTAGCTCTTGTGGAGGGGATGACTGTTTAGAAGGAAAAAGGAAAGAAGAATTGAGGTGTGGTGGAAGACTGAGAGGTGGAGACATGGGATCGACATTTGGGACAGAAGATGGAGAGTTTAAAATTTACAAGTCCAAATGAGATGATGCTGCTTGAGTAATGGGAAGAGAAAAACCAGATGATGGTGTAGAACTTACCCATTGACAAGGTTGTTCAACACCAAATGTATAGGCCTCTATTTCTGCTATCCATTGTGCAAGTTGGGGCAGCATCTTTATCATGAAGTCCAGCTTCTCTTGAGGGCTGAAGTGTCTAGGAAAAGGGCCTCCCCATGGACAAGGAGTCCTGCAACCAATTCTGAAAGCTCTCATCTGAGCTATTGCTTTGGACTGCACCATCTTTGCCTCCATCTTTTGGATTTTCTCCAACAGACCAGCATCTTGGATCTGATGGTCTTCATTGTATGCATACTCTTGCTCTTGGAAGGCTCCATAGCCAAACTGACTTTGGCACTGCTGCTCATATGGGTATGCATACTGATCTTGAATCTGCTCAAAATGCTGATTTGGAGGATTTGTAAAACATGTTGGAGGTGTGATATACTGCGTTGTTGTTGATGTGAATTCCATGATGGAAATGAAGTCATGATTGCACAACCTCATAGAATGAAAGAAGATGGGAGAGATGGAAGGAAGAATGGATAGAAAAAGAATGAAAATGAATGGAAAGGAAAGTCTGCAACTTCAGAGATGGGTTGTTGACCAGATGGAGTCGCCAGATGTGTTTGCAAGTGCCTCCAAAGGTTGAAATCTTCACAGGAACACACCAACCTACAAAAGATGAAGTGGAAGACCTCTAAGGTCCCACCGGGCGTGCCAAAACTATTGATGCAGAATCACAGCACCCTTGGATGTAGATCAGGCTTCTAGGTTGATCACTCAGGCATCCAGTGCGATTGCACAACATGGAAACCTCTCTCAAAGCGTGGGACTTGTGGCGAGAGAGAAATCTCCGAGAGAAGGCTGGTTCCTGCTCCTAAACTACCTGCCACAAGCTATTCCAGTGCAGGCAAGCTAATCTAATCCTAATCTAACAATGCCAAGGAGAGAGAGAGAGAGAGAGAAAGGAAAAGAACAAAATCCTACACTAAAACGGTGATACACTAGAGAAGGAGAATGTTGGACATCTATCAAAACTACCATGGGACAAAGAGAGGTGAGCAATGGGAAGGATGGACAGATGCATCACAGGCCCAAGGATAGATTTCACACAGAAAATGTCCCAAAACTCCATGAACACAGCTCCAGATCTGCAATGAATGTTCAAACATGCACAAATACTGCAATGAAGAGAGGCAAGAAGAAAACAAACAAAACGAGAAAGGATGGACAGATGCATCACAAAACATGTTTTGTTGCTCCGTAAGTTTGCAGAACATCATTTCAATAGTAAAAGGCAAAAACGCCATTACAGAGCAAGGGAGGAGGTTCGAACTCCATTTCCAACCCTGGAGAAGAAAAGAAGGGATGGCAGAGCGAGAAAAGATGAACAACTTTTTTTTTTAGAATGAGCCAAATCGGCTTTTACATTGCATGGGTCGAGCCAGGAGACGTAAACGTACAAAAAACGTGAAAGCCCATTCCTCCTTGACTGCAGGTGCATTAAAATAGCATGGGGACCTTACAAATCCATACCCTATCACTTTGACCAGACTATAGGAGAATGTGACCCATTCGCATTAATTTGGTCGGCCGTCTTTGAAGAAGAATGCGACCCATGTGCATTAAACTGGTTGTTGAAACGTCGCTTCTGGCCATGATCATGCGTCAGATCCATTTCTCAATTTTCTCTCTCTAGACTGCACCAAAATTCGAGATTGATCCTAGAATCATGTAGAGAATTTCATAAGCTTTCCGTTGATATAAAGAACGTGCAAATCCGAGTTCTGGATCGAAAGATATGATGATCTGAAGATTTAGGGCACGGAACAGACCAAAACGGATTTTGAAATCTTTCCCGCGCTCTGCCACCTGGATGACACGTGTCAAGCGCTGATTGGTCGAGTAGTTCTCTCTCCTTCACCTTTCGGTGGGCTTTCTTTTGAAATTTCCTTGTGGGCCCCTTAAACTTGGACACGTGTCCTCTTCTGATTGGCTCGGGCTGACCCTTCAAAACTCGCCCTTTGACTTTTGGACTCTTTCCCCTGCGACACGTGTCGTGATCTAGTTGGTTCTCGGCCCTTTCGGCTCCTTCGCGCCCTTCGCATCTTTATGTCCCAGATGTCCCAAACTGCTTGGGCCAAAAACTTCCGATCCGCCTGAAATGGGCTTCCTCGTCCCTCATTTGCCGATGACACATGGCGTCTTTTGATTGGCTTTCGGCTCCTTCGGCGATCCGCGTCCCTTCGTCCCGAATGTCCCGAGTATGAACTTTTCTGTTTGGTGAACCGGCCAGTTCACGTCATCACGGCCCAAATGTCCCAATTTCTTCCAGACTATTTGTTCCCATTTCGGCTAATCCGACCGGTTCGCGTACTCTTGTCCCGAACTGTCCCGCTCAGCAGTTAGTCGTTTTTCTTCCTCTTTCGGCCGGATCGGCTTCTCGCGCCCACCGCGTACTTCTAGACCGATTGTCCCAAATGCTTAGCGGGCCGCCTGTTCTCATTTCGGCCGATCCGGCCGATTCGCGTACTTCGCGTACTCCCGGCCCAACTGTTCCGGGCTGCCTTAAGTCTTTTCGGCCGATCCGCGCCTAGATGTCCCAAATGTCCCGAATGTCCCTAGGACTAGGACTTAGTCATTTTTTATGATTTTTCCTGGATTAATCTACATGCTTGGAACTGCAAAAATCTGATGCATGTTATCAAAATTTACCCTGGGGGGTGAAATTTTGACAATGCAATACTTGAAGCAATCTGGACACAATGCAAGTAAGAGAGATAATACAAGAGATTTGAGCTTGGCTATGTAATTCCTAGCAAGATTATGGTAGAATAACAATGCAAGATACACAAACTTCTCGGGCATTTTTTCTTGAATAAAAGAATCAAATATATAGGAATGGAGGATAGGAGGTTACTTCATGCACAAGGAAATGAAGAGGCAATTCCACTCATTAAATCTATTTAAAAATAGGAGCAAGGAGAACCAAGAAAACAAAACTATTTTTAGCAAATTCGGCTCACAGATGCATTCAAAAAGTAAACTTAAGTGAATCATCACATGTAATTTTACACATGAAGATTCTAGAAAAAGTGGGTAGGACCGCCGTCTTACACGGGGTGGTGGTTTTAGGACTGCCACCTGTAGGATGGAGGTCCTGCACTGAAGGCCAAAACAAGCATACAAAGAAATGGGGAGATGGAAAAATGCATGGAAAAGTTAAGGATATCTAGGCTACAAATATATACTGCAAATGGGATTTTGTAGCTCAAACACTTTCTTGAAAGGATTTTGAATCACCACTAGGGACTTTTATAATGGTTTTCCCAACGATGTAGCATGTGAAATTTTGGGTGTGTACATATTGCCCCCTTGGAGAAGAGTCTTATCCATGAAACAGGCGTAAAACGTAGAGTTTGAGTATGGCGTTCCGAAATTGTGAGTTAGAAGCCATACCCGACACTCATGTGTGCCAAAGATTCACTTGTCCAAATTATCGTTACCTATAAAAGAGGGAAAAGACTCAAGTGCTTTGATAAATAAAATATTGTGAGATAAACACTAAATCAAACTGACAAGAAGACATACCATTTGCACGAGGGTGTAGAAATATACATGTGTTAATGCTCCATTTGTAAACAAACACACTCAAAATGAAGTTAAAAATAACATATATATATTAAAACAAACTCATTTCTCAATTCATTTTTGCATTGTTGATTTTATTAGTTTGATTGATTTGGAGCTTTGGATTTATAGTGACCATTCCTAATGAGAATACAACTGATACATTCATGTCGAGATCGTGATCATGCCTCTGTAAGTGGGAGATCAACTAGCGTGCTCTTAGGTCAGTTATTTCCTCCTTTGTCTTTTTGTACCCTAAAAGTTAAAATGTTGAAAAGTTCACCTAGGGGGGATATTTTCAAAATTTATTGTCTTGAATGGGTCTTTAGGGGAGCCCATAGTGTGTTCTTTTATTTTTCAAAAATAGTCAATTTCAACATTTTTGGTCATTTCTAGGGTTAAGGGCACATTTTGAAAATCGGTTCAGGATTACTGCTTAAAGAAAGGTGGCAGTCATAAGACCGCCACCCAAGGTAGAGTGGCGGCTCTCGAGCCTCTCGCCCCTACACTAGGTGGTGGTTCAGGATAGAATGTCAAAACATGCTCAAAGCTTGTCATTTTTTTAGATTTTTGATAGTTTACTATGTTTTTGATGAGCTTATCATGTGATGTACTTTACTAACTTGCTCTTTTCTCATGTTTTTGTGGATGCAGAAGAAGGTGGAGTACATACGTTGAGAGAGAGAGAGAGAGAGAGTGTGTGTGTGATTGACTTCCTAGGATTTTGGATTAGACGACCTAGGCTAAGACAGATCTTTACATTGGGCAAGTGGCGCGAGATAGCAAAGGTGCCCCATGTTGCTCCCACTAGTCACATTTTGTGTGACTTATTCTCTTATTGGGATGCAGACCGGAACACCTTCCAATTCCCAGGTGTCAGGGGAGAGTGGACTATTACTCTGGAGGATGTATACCACATCCTTGGACTCTCGGTACTTGGTAGGAGACTGACATTGGTGATAGTGGGGTCTAGGGCCGTGATGACATAGTGGGCCACATACATGGGAGATGTTATTGTCTCATCTGGCTCAAAGAAGGGAATGAAGGTTTGGTCTATTGCTATTGCTCCCATTCCTATCCTTTAGAGATCCATCATGGGTATCTTTTCCTCAAGATTACTCGGGGACAAGGGAGGAGATTTACTTTTATACTCTTTGGACCCCCATCATTACACAGATCAAGGCTCATGGCCGTAAGTATACCTAGGGATAAGATATTCTAGGGACCACATACCATGACTTGTATAGGGTTGTCAAATTATAGGGATAATCCTTGAGCCACCCTACTCTAGTTATGAGTTAGTTCTATGATTGTTTCATCCCTTATGGCAGGGGGTATAAGTATTAGACCCAGAGGTTGTTCAAGCATCTAGATGGAGAGGCATGTCAGTGCTCTAGAAACCACACCACTCAGTGGACTCTCTAACTATAGCTAACATGACTACCACACCCTATCAAGACATGGCAGGGATATGGGGTGAGGAGACTATGACGATGGTAGCTTGCTCTTCCATGAGCCAACTAGTTGATAGATCTGGGAGACTAGAGATTCACCCCTTTGACTAGGTACCCCAACAGTTTGGTCTTCCATACCCTATCATGCTTCCTCCAGTGGTGCCTTTTACAGGACTATTCGAGAGGCACAGAGAGGTCCTAGAGGGGATCTTGGTTGGACAATTGTTACTCCTAGTGTGCCTATTATAGTTAGGTGTGTAGTCCAGGCTCGGGGCAGCTGGTGCTCCTTAAGCACCCTTACTTCAGATTGGGGTGGCTCCTACTCACAGTGAGGAGGAGGATGAGCCGATCGATTTGGACTCCGAATCTGAGGAGGATGCGAGAGATGATACGGAGGGGAGTCGGTTAGAGGTGAGGATGAGGGGGAAAGACCTTTAGAGGGGGCTGACAGTGACCCTGAGTGGCATGATACTTAGGAGATCCTCAGAGCAGCACATGAGGAGGTGAGCGTGGAGAGAGAGACTTTGGTCTTAGAGGAGGCACTTGGAGGGGATGATGATTCCATGATTAGACAACACCACACCTCTGGATTCGAGGAGGCTCCATGTGCACCTGATCCCACATGGATTCTTGAAGACTCGAGTATGTTCAATACTCCTTTCTCAATTTTATCTATTGATTTTCACATGTTTAGCTTAGCATTCTCTTTTGATTTGCATTTTGTGATTTTCTAGCTCACTATCTCTTTTTTTTTTTGCAGTGTTCACACATGAGTGGCGAGAGCTCATTCATCAGTATGTGTGGAAACCTTTTTGATCCCCTTGGAGAATACTAGGGCCAAGTTGAGTGTTGATTTAGGGCATCCCTTAGCTTCCAGTTGACATATTGATGTGTTCGATCCCATCTGGAAGGTCGGGAGATAGTGACCTCCCTTCATACCATGGTAGCTAGATACGAGACTGCTGAGCACCGATGAGCCGAGATCCATTCTCACGGTGAAGCCATAGGCAGCAGGCACCACCATGAGCACTCACACCATTCAGTCCATTCTCACCACCATCACAGCCATAGTAGGAGCCCTAGACGTGGTCACGCGCCATCGAGGGATCCCATAGGGATTGATAGGCCATTGATCCTTTATTGCTTTGATACCACTTTTTGACACTATACAATTTTTTTGTTGTATATTTTAGGCTCGTCATTGCGAGTGTTTTGACCATGCCTAGCGCATGATGACATTGTACACAAAATTGATCTACTATGATATATACAGACTCTATTTTTGGTTCAGCATTCCATTGTATCTCGAGTTGACTCTCTTTGGCTTATCTCTCATGTGTACTCTAGATATTTAGAATTTCTACTTTTTAATGCTTTTCAGAATGTATGCAATGGATGTGGAATGATAACAGAATGATTTATTTTTGTATTTCATAATGCTGATATATGATGATGCAAACACAATGTGATCTTAAACTTAGTTTTTTTACAATCTTGGTACTTCATATTGTCTTGATAAAACATGATGATATAATGATATGATAAATGGATGTGCTTTCCCCACTCCTAACCCCACACAACTAGTAAGATGCGAGGGCTCAACACCAAGAGTTAGAAAGGGCACAAGCTATGAATTTTTTTGAATGGCAGTGATGAGAGAAAGACAAAGGTTTGATAGAACCAAATTGGGATGCTACAACCTTACCCTACTTCAAGCTACTTCATAGTTTAGCATGTGAATTGCTTTGTAGTTTATCTAGACTTGGATCTATAGATGGCCACTTGGTTGACAAAATCTGGTTTTGGGTTTTAAACTCTTCTTGGAATTTTGAACATCTAATTCACTTTGGTTTGACTTAATATTTCACAGTATTTGATTTAATTGTTTATGAATTTCAGATTTTTCAAAGAGACCCCCTACACCTTGCCCCATGCTACTAGTAGGAAGCATGGGCTTACCACCATGTATAAGGCGTAGGTGAGTAAGGGCATTTCCTTCCTTTCTTGACCCTACGTTACTAGTAAGAGACACAAAGTCAACACCGAAGGATGGTAGGGAAAATAAATGTGTAAAATAAATTTTTTATGTTTATTTTCATTTGACTTAGTTGGGAAATTTTTTAGAGTATTCTTATTTCCAAAGAGATGTATACGGGATAGATGTGACACCATGAAGCTTCTAGAACTGACCATGGGCAAAGACACATATCCTAAGAAGAGACAAAAATTAGAACCAAGTATGCAGGCCTTGGTATGGTTATTGTCAAAAAAATTATTATATTATTTGGATTGATAAATGATTCAGAACAAGTTGATGATACTATGAAGGTTTAAAGAGACATGATTCAAATGTTTTGCCAATATCTTCATAAGTTTTTAGAAATTTCTATAAGAATAAGCTCCTTGATCACACTTTTTACAAAATGAATGAACAAATGAAAATGCAATGTAGATGCAATAATGTACATATGAGAATGTTGATGGATCATGCATAGTACCTCTTTAGGTGAAGATATTTTATAGATTCGCTAAAATCCTCACCTTCTAGTGTACACAAGTGGAATGCACCATTTTTATAGTCTTCCACTACTTGATATGGACCTAACCACCTAGGTTTGAACTTTCTTCCCTCGTTGGTCTTCTTGTCTATTTGGCTATCGAGTCTTAATACCAAATCTCCTTCATAGATCTCACATTCATACACCTTTTTATTGTATTGCGAGCCATATGGTCAGCATAAACACTTTTCATTGCTCATCATTCAATCTAGCTTTTCGAGACTTTCTAATTGGGAGATTCAAGATTCTCAATAACCCTCCTTTCCCAGGATCCCATGTAGTGAAATGTAGAGAATGGGTATTTCAACTTCAAGTGGCAGAACTACCTCAACACCAAATACTAAGGAAAATAGGGTTACCCTCATTGGTTTTCTAACCAACATTCGGTATGCCCACAAGGACAAAAAAAGCTTTAGGTGGAAATATCATTTATTTTCCTTAATGGTTTTTAGGAGAATGGACTTTAAAGTCTTATTGGTAGCCTCAACTTGTCCATTAGCCTGAGGGTAGTAGAGAGAAGCCGTGTGATGACTTATTTTGAACTTTGTACACAACTCATGCACCTCGTCATTTTTGAAAGATGTGTCATTATTAGAAATAATGACTGTGGCACCCCATACCTACAAATGATCTGGTTCAGGATGAACTTAGTGATTACAGAGCCAAGAACAGTGGTAAGGGGCATGGCCTCTACCCACTTGGTAAAGTACTTTGTGGCCGTGATTATGAAATTATGGCCATCTGTTGATGAGGGAGAGAATTTCCCTATCAGATCTAGGCCCCACGTGGAGAAGGGCCATGGAGTTGTGATTGGTTGTAAATCTTGTGCTAGTATGTGGATCTCGTGGGAAAAATCTTGACACTTGTGACATATATGCACAAACTCTACCATGTCATGCTCTAGGGTGGGCCAGAAATAGCCCATCCGATGTATCTTCTAAGAAGTGGCATGACCACCAAAGTGACCTCCACATACCCCACTATGTGACTCATAAAGAATATTTTCAGATTCTTTGGCATCAACACATCTCAACAACATTTTGTCAAAGGCTCTGTGATAAAGCACATGTTCCAAGATAACGTACTTAGCGGAAATGATGACGTGTAACCACCTTCTTTTTTGATGTTGCCCCTTCTGGGTATGTGTGGTCCATGATGAAATTGATAATGTCAGTGTACCAAGGGCATACAGAGATAGGGGGCCTAGTTTGATGAAATATACACACTCATCGGGAAAGTCCAAATCTACCAAATCACCCCCATCTAATGGATTATCAACCAACCAATCTGCAATGATTTGACCCTTAATGGATTTTTATTTACAAATGTTAACTCGAACTCACCCATTAATGTAATGAAACACCCAACCTTTTTAGACAAGGATCCCTGCATGAGGAATGTTCGTAAGTGGTCTGACTTGACAATGACCCTTGTTTCTTGATTGAGCATATAATGTCTTAAATGCTTGGTTGCGAACACTATGGCAAGGCATTCTTTTTCTACCTACATGTGTAGCATGTCTCATAATCAAGTAACGTCGACTGATAAAGTAAACTACCCATTCTCACTTATCATCATCCTCTTGAGCCAACATACAGGAAAGAAAAACATCTGTAGCCCATTAATATAAAGTAAAGGGTGATCTGACCTAGGTGGCATTAGTGTGGGAGGGGATAACAAGAATCATTTAACTGCCTCGAAGGCCTCATTGCATTCCTTCGTCCAATTAATGCTATAATATTTCTTCAAAAAAATTTTGATTGGATGAATGATGAAGGTCAAGTCAGGGATGAACCTTTGGATTGCACCGAGTTTCCCAAGAAAATATCTAATACTAGACTCATCTGATGGCAGAACCATTTCTAACATAGCCCAGATTTTGGTTGGGTCAACATCAATCCCTCGTGAAGATATAATGTAACCCAAGAGCTTACCTCCTATTACACCAAATACACATTTCTCTGGATTCAACATGACACCATACTCAATTAAGCATGAGAGGATGATACGAAGCACCTCTGGGTGATCGTAGTGCTTCTGGCCTTGGCCAGTAGGTCATCTACATAGGATTCCACAATTTTATGAATAAGATCATGGAATATGTAGGTCATTGCTCATTGGTATGTAGTGCTAGCATTCTTAAGACCAAATGGCATGATGACATAACAATAAGTTCCCCAAGGAGTTATAAATGTAGTTTTATCTTAATCCTTAGTAGATATTTTGATTTGATTATATCCGAAAACCCATCCATGAGAGACAACAACTCAAATCCAGTTGTTGCATCAATGATAACATCAATGGATGGTAGTGGGAAATCATCCTTGGGACAAGCCTTATTAATGTCTCAGAAGTCTATGTAAATAATGAATCTTTCCATTATTTTTTGAGAATGGGGAAAATGTTAGATACCCATTGTGAATAATCGAATGGCTTGATAAATCCTACTTAGAGAAGCTTCATTACTTCTTCTTTTACCATAAGGGCCACCTTTGGCTTCATAGGTCTTGATTTCTGCTTAATTGGTTTGGCGTTTGGCTTAGTGACGAGATTGTGAACTGTGATGTGTGGTGCAAT
The DNA here is from genome assembly GCA_018340775.1 of Taxus wallichiana var. yunnanensis. Taxonomy (NCBI): domain Eukaryota; kingdom Viridiplantae; phylum Streptophyta; class Pinopsida; order Cupressales; family Taxaceae; genus Taxus; species Taxus wallichiana. The sequence goes on along the minus strand of CM031235.1, from coordinate 480,175,812 downwards.
TCCGTCATTTCCTTGTAACTAAATGTGAAGGCTTTTGATGTTCCTTGAGGATTTGGGTATGAATTTCTACTTCCTCTGGAGTTAAAGAGGACCCTAGTTTTAAGATTTTTGGTTCCTCCTCCATTCCAATGTTTATATCAATCATTCCCTTGATTAAGGAGGTGTTACCCTCCTCAAACTTAGGTGGGGCTGGAGGAAACTCCAAATCCCCTTCTTCTTCTACCTCGTAAATCTCAAGATCTTTTCCCGTAGAGAGGACTCAATCATTGGATTCCCAAAATAAGAAGAGGAACATGGAATTAGGGAAAGGTCTACCTCGTGACAGGTAAGATGTAGCTCCACCAAAGTGTTTAAATAACTTAAGGTTGACTCATCCCCATCAATAGGGTCGAAGAGTCAAGCTGGTCCTCAGCTTCCACGTATGTCAACATTGACATTACTAGTGCTTTGTGAATCAAGGATTCAATGTGGAGTGAAACCGTGAAGTTGGTGTCCTCTAAATCACTACTTGGGGTGAAGCGTGAGGTGGAAGTCACTATAGAGTCTGCCAGAAGGTTCTATTCACATGGAACTACCTTGATTGATATAAAATCAAACCCCTTAGTTAGGCCCAACATGATGGTTTTATAGAGTTGTAAGTGTTCAGCCCTAGTCTCGTATACCTCGGATATCTGATTTGTGACTAGCTGTGAATCACCCAACACCCTAATATTGAGGATGCCCATTATCTTAGCTATAATGAGACCTAATAGGAGAGCCTCATACTCATCCCCATTGTTTGTGCATTTGAAATTCAATTTGAAAGCAAAAGGTAAAACCCTTCCTTTAGGAAAAGTAAGGATTGTTACCCCCGACGCGCCAAAGCGACAATTGGCTCCATCAAAATGGAGGGTCCAAAAACCACTCAAAAAGATGGATGCTAAGTCATCCTTTGTAAGTTATCCTTTTACCTCGGTTACATCCACCATGAAAACCTCATCGGATAGAAGGGAACCAAGTCCCCATGCATGTCTCATACGCATGGAATCAAAGGGGAGAAGGATAGGCAAATCATTTTCTAATAGATCAAAAATATTTTTTGTAGTTATTAACGATACCATCTCTACAAAAAAATTTCATCCTTGACCACCGAAATACCCTTGATCAAACCCATAAATTCTAATTCTATTGTGGGAACCAACTTTTCTTCTAGTACCGCTTTCTGGTTTGTTTAACTAGTTCGTAGGAAGTTCGAATTAGAGTGGACCCCTAGATTTTTCTTCAAGTTGGCCAAATGTATATCAAAGGGATTTGGATCACCTTGAGTGACAAAGACTTTCCCTAAATGTAAGAATCTGAATTCTTGGAATAGGGTGGAGGGGATTGCTTTCATGCGGTGGATCCAAGGATGGCCAAGGATCATATTATAGTTGGTTTCCCAATCTATAATATAAAACTCAGTAAGCACCATCTTGGGCCTAAGAGTGACTGGTAATACTATGGTTTTGATTGAGGTTGCCTTGAGACTATCATATCCCCTCAACGTGTTTTGCGTTGAGGAGTAATTAGTATCCCCATATCCTAACTTCTGAAGAAAAGAGAATGGGAATATATTAACCACTACCCCATCATCAATCATTACATATTTCACATAGTTTTTATAGATCCAAACCTATAAAAACAAGGCCGGATCACCTCTATGAGCTATTTCAACATCTGTAGGCATCTTTCTTATGTCAAATACAAACCCAATATCCCTTTCGGGTTGCCCTGGAGGGAAAACGTCAAAGTATATATGGTTTATCTATGCCTCTGGTGGAGGGGTAACATTAGCCAAATGGTCAAGACCAAGCACTTCCAAGAGAGCGGCTCGATGAGCAGGGGAATTATTTAGTAGATCCAAAAAGGAAATGTGTGAAAAGGTCTTGGTTAGATCACTGATCAAATCATAAGATCCTATTGGCTTTACTTAGCGTGTCATGAACACTATCGACACAACCGGATAAATCAGGATTGGATGTGAAGAATAGTCTCTGGATCTTGTTACAGCGTTAATTTGGGGTTCAACGTCTAACTCAACCAAACCTACAATCTTTGTTTGTTGACGACCATCCAAAGGAGGTGCCACCTATGGGTTTGATGAAGTTGAGGCTTCATGATCATGAGTCCCTATTATAATACCTTTATTCAAACTATTAGGATCCAGTCTACCATCCTTTGGACGCATGGGGAGAGGATCGTTGAAGATTCCCAATGGTGTGTTCTATGGAGACACTAGTCCCATATAGGCGTTTTGACTAGGTGCAGTTGGGTTGGCCAGAAACATGTCAATAAATAATTGTCTTTGGTCTTCTAGAAAACACTGCAAAAACTTATTACAATCGTGACAGGTTCTTGCGTCATACCTACTGACCCTTTAGAAACCACAATACAAGTTAGGATCGTAATCCCGAGGCCTATGGTTTGTTCCTTGTTGTGGTCCAAACCAAGGTTATTGTTTGGTTGTTGACCACTATAATTAACACTTTTGAACCCTTGCCCTTGGTTTTGGAATTGGTTGGGGTATTGACTAGGGCTTGGGGTTGGCATTTATCTTTGTTGCTGAGGTTGTTATTGTTGTTGGGGATGATTAAAATCCACAACTTTTATCGATGGTGAGAAATTTTATTTCTCTTATTGTTGTAAAAAAATTTCCATTGTTGTTATTTGTAGCACCTGTACTGGTGGGATTAACAACATTAGGATTTTGGGCTGATCATTTACACCATCGGTCATGACTCCATGATTCTTATTAAGGATATTTTGTCCTTGATTGTTATTTGTGTTGTTGGAGTAACGGGAGTGCTTTGAGTAGGAGTAATTAACTTCCCATTTTCTCCGTAGGTCTTATGATCATTGTCGATGGCCACTTAGTCAATCGAAGAGCACCCTCTAGCACCTCTTCATAGCTCCTTAGTGGGAATTTTTGAACCTCTTCCTTCATCTCTCTATTGAGAGAGTGAAGGAAAAAATCACAAAGTTTTGTTTGATCCATGTTTGGAGCACTTGCGGAAGAGTAGAGAACATGTCACCACCTCTAAATGAAGTGGGCTGCAGATTCATTATGTTCTTGTTTGATATGAAGGAATTCCTTGATTCTTGTTTGCAAAATCTTGTTCATATCAAAATATTTGATAAACTTTGACACGAGTTGTTTGAACGAGTGTATTAAAGCCTCTGGTATCCTATAATACCAGTTGAGAGCAATACCTTCTAGTGTCTTAGGGAAAATCTTTGCAACGACTACATCCCATGGGAGTAGCTCTTGAATGGTCATTGCATAAGCCTTGATGTGGGAAATAGGATTTCCCTCCAATTTGAACTTAAAGAGATCAGGAAAGGGTCTCAAGAGCATGACTTACCGAATGGAGAAATCTAGGGGTTCTTTGAGATATTTAGAATAAGTCCCCATTGCATATGTTTCCACCATTGAAGACCCTTGTTGGGGAGGTGGGGGCTGCATTGGCTGTTGAAATGGGATAACATAGAAATTTTATGGGATGTATGACATCCCCTACAGGTTTCCATATGGACCTGGGTAGGTGTACATGTCCCCCTGTGAAGATGTAGAATACATATGTATATAAGGGGTTGATTACCTTGATATGGAGCTGAAGGCATAAAGTCAGGGAATGTCACATTTCCAGATGGCATAGCATTTGAGAACACACTTCTAGATGACACTGTTGTAGATATCCATATGTGGCTTGAGGAGGCATACCCAAGGTACCCATCCCAGTTAACAAGTCCCCATGGTTTAGAGTATTCATTTAGATTTTGTGTGGTCGGTATTTTCCCATAGTTCTGTGGGTAGGAAGGATCCCATGCTTTCCCGGCATATGAATTCTGTGTATTCTAGGAAAGCTCTAAATCCTTCACTTTATCAACCAAAGTTGAAATGACATCACTCATTGACAGGGCAAGACCTTACTTAAATACCTTTGGTTGAACCCTTGGAGTTGTTAAGGAGCATGGTATCCTGCTATGAATTGTTGAAGATGTTGCCACCCCTCATTGGTTATATCGTCAATTGGTGGTGGGATAATGTTATTGTTTAGAAGTAGGACATCACCTTGTCCTTGCAACCTATCAAAATATTGGTTCGTTTATTGCGATTTTTTCTCACTCCTAACATATCGTGATAAATACTCCTCATCGAGATGGGGGAGTTGATCAGATTTCACGATAATGGGTTTTCAAAACAATACACGAGAAGATGAACTCACTTCACCAATGAATGTAATGTTATTTGAACTTGATTGTTCAAGGGGATAAGTTTGAGTGACCTGATCCAATTCTTTGATGCATACAAAAGAACCAACATTGGTTCCCTAAAGTAGAGGGTTTTGAGTGGATGAGCGGTTGTCTACCCATGTTGAAAGTGAAGGTGATTGCTGTGGGATATTTGATTGGTAATGGTACATGTCAAAACCTGAGATGGTTTGACCATACTCATCATATCCTGACATATTCGGGGGTATAAGAATACCCATAGAATAAAGGATGGATGAAAGAGGAAACACTTAGAGACTAGCTCTTCACGTTGGGTTCACCAATTTGTATGATAGAAAATGAACACATGAGGTTCTTCGCACCTAAATTCCCAAGGTCATGCCGAGACAGCCTATGTGGAATTGAAATGGGAGTGAAAGTGATGGTGATAATCAAGCTAATTGGGAAACCTTATGTCTTCGACACACAATACTGGAATCTATGAATCTAAGGAAAATAATTCTCTCCTAACCTAAAGGGGTGTGATGGTATGGTCTGATATGATAGCTACTCGGAGACTCCAATCGATGTATAGTTCTACTGACATTCTATTAATTGGTTACAAAATATGTGGAAAGTAACCTACAGATGACTCGTATGGGTTTCTAGACTAGGTCATGGAAATTGAGACAAGAAGTGTAGTGGTCTTATCGAGAAAAGTATTAGCTTGTCGATCATCTAGTATATTCAAAAATGAATGTTATTTAATAATAATGGGTGGAACTGGTGAAGATATGAATACCAATGTGCGTCATACAGTGTCGATATCTAACTGATTAGCAGGCCCATTGGGTTGTGGGACCTGTGGGTGACAACCAAAGAATCGTTGAGGTTAAGGCCCTTGTATGGTCATGCACACAATTAAATCCTATTTTAAGGAGCATTCCAAAAGTCATAGGCTTGATTAGTAGCTATGTTCAATGTATCTAACTATCTTATTTTCTCTGTGTGTGTGGTAGGTGTACGTAAGATTGTTAAGTGAAAACTTGTGTCAATATCAGTTATTAGCTCTAGCCCGTTGGGTTGTGGGACCAAGGGATCACAACTATAAGTATTTTCCTGTTGCGGACCGTTGATGGTCATGTAAGATGAATTGATTTGTTTTCAGTAAATAAACTATTTATCAAAGGAAATATAACCTATTTTTTGTTTTTTCTCAATATATTAGAGCAAAGCAATAAAACAAGCTAATCTATGGAAAATAAATGTTTTTGTTCTTTTCTAACTATTAAAACAACACGTCTAATCTAATAAACTAACTAAAAACAAAAAGTTATCCATATGTACCTAACTATCCATGTAGATGTGTGAATCTAAACCTAAGATCTATTCTAATTCAAGAAAAATATTTCCAACCCTACCTCAAAAGTGAAGAACAAATCATGGCTCTAATAGAGCTATTGTTCCCCCACATCTTCCCTAGAAATGTTGAAGAGAAAACTTCCTATTGATATGATCTACTTGCAATTATCTAGCTAATTGAAATGAATTATTTCTCTACTCTATTTGATATGCAATTGACAATTTGACAAAACAAAGCAAACAAATACACAACTCCAACCTAGAAGAGCAAGAGCTTTGGAAAATCCAGTAGTATTAGTATCTGTCCCCTCAATTCTTTCCTTTCTTTCTTTGAGTGTTCATGTGAGTCCAAAGGATTGGGAATGCAAAGAACAACAACAAGAGGATGGTGCTTGAGCGATGGCAACTTGGAAGCAATATGGATGCAATGTAAGTAAAAGAGAGATAGCACAAGAGATCTGAGCTTGGCTATGCAATTCCTAGCAAGATTATGGCATCACAACAATGCAAGATACAAAAAATTCTCAGGCCTTTTGCTTGAATACAAGCATGGAATATATAAGAATTTAGGATAAGAGGCTACTTAATGCACAAGGAAATGAAGAGTCAGTTCCACTCGTTAAATCTATTTAAAAATAGAAGGAGTAAGGAGAACTAAGCAAACGAAACTATTTTTAGCAAATTTGGCTCACGGATGCATTCAAAAATCAAACTTAAGTGAATTCGTATGCTATTTTACGTATGAAGATAATGGAAAAAGCAGGAAAGACCGCCACCTTGCGTAGGGTAGCAGCTTTCAGGACTACCACCCGGGTAGGGTAGTAGTTTGTGAACCACCACCTAGGAAGGCGGCGATCCACCGGCTGCTTGAAGGCCAAAACAAGCATAGAAAGAAGCGGGGAGATGGAAAAATGCATGGAAAAGTTAAGTAAGGCTATCTAGGCTACAAATATATATTGCGAATGGGATTTTAGAGCTCAAACACTTTCTTGAAAGGATTTTAAATCATCATTGGGGACTTTTATAACCATTTTCCCGACAATGTAGCATGTGCAATTTTTGGTGCGTATAGTAACCATCACCGAAGAGGTATAATAATTACTAAATTTTTGGATAATTTTTATCTGGACTCTAACACCATGTTATTGTTTTGATGATATAGATTGATTAGATGATGTCGTGTAGAGATAAATATTAGGATTTATTAGCTTGGATTATTCCTTTTTAACTCATGAAGAATTGATCATTTGCATTGGGAAAGTATATGGATAATTATCTAGTGTTCATGGAGAGTTGACTATCACATTGTAATATGTTAAATTATTTTAGGATAAACTATCACACGAGGAATCTATCCCTTTAGGATTCCAGTTCACCTAATGGTTCCCACTAGTGGGAAACTTGTTTTAGGGATGTAGGGCCACTCAATACATGTGCCAAGTAGGGTGTTGGATTGGTCACTATTGATTAAGATTATATCCCCAACTTATACAAGGTTATTATTAGTGTATTAGCCTTACTTTTTTTGGGGAAAAAGGTGAGTAAAAGTTCTTATCTTTGTTATACCCCTATTATTCAAAGCATAGAAGATCATGGTAAATTATTTTATTAGGGTTTGGATATCCCGCCACTACCTACCATGACTTGTATATGATTGTTAGATGTTGTTCATTATCTTTGAGCCACCAAATTTTAGTTATGTCATGGGTGAATGAGAGATTTATCCCCTATAAAATGGGTATTGAGATTACAAATCTAAATGTTATCAAAGTATCAATATGGGTAGACATTACACCTATATGAGTAACATACCAAACATCTAGAACATTTATTATAGATTATAGGACATTGTATCCCTCTAAGGATATGATTAGACTATAGGTATGAGAAGTGATATATTTAGCTACTTAGGGATGATATAGTTAGTTGATAGGAGTACATGAAGATAGGTATATCTATTAGGATGGTTTATTCAATAGTTTGGTAACCCATGTGTTAATCCTTTTCCATCTTTGTTAACTATACTTGAAGGTAAAATTGAGATCATGAGACAATATGATTCATAGAATTTTATGGAGACCCGTGATGTAAAGAGTGTCGATAGTTAAACCCACAAGATCACCCCTGATAGGACACATAACCTAGGTGAAATAAAGGATGGTACCTTTAGATTGAGAGAGCATATATATGAGGGGATATACCTCTTAGAGAGGAGAGTGAGGAGGGGAAGGATGATTCAAAGGTGGAGGTGTTTGGTGAGCTGAACTTGATTAGGAGAAGGGTGATTTGAGTGAGTAACTCTAAGTTTAATCATCTCTATCATTGGAATAAATTTTCTTAGTTCGTAACATATTTAAAAAAAATTACATGTTTGTGTGTGTTTTGTTATTGTAGGAACCACCTTAAAGTTGATAGATCTTATACATCAAACTATTTTGGTTACTTTTTCGTCTAGTATAGTGCAAGATGTTTTACTTGTACATCTAGGCCCTAGGTATTTCAACACACCTCATTCATCATACAAATATATTTTATCTAGTATGGCATGGTGTAGATGAATTTTCTAAAATTCATATGCCCCAACAAGATCTTCAAATAGATAATTCTTATTTATGGATACATGTCACAAATTATCATGGAATAATTTCTAGAGGGAACCACACTAGCCATAATGAAGCCACAAGGACTCGGGGTTCTCATAGGTCGGTCATAGAGGATTGAGGAAAGATATGGTAAATACTAGCACATGGACTATAGTAGGATCCATCAACCAACTACTTCAAAGGGGTCTTAAAGGGATGTACATACCTAGTGTTGTTTATTAATTATATATATATATATATATATATCAATTTTTAATATTTTTACTTGTGATTGATTGTTTAAACCACACTTTTCCTTTAGTATGATGGAGATGTATTAAAACTTGATGGATTTATATATGTATATATATACACAAACATACATACACACATACACACACACACACATGTATATATATATATATATATATATATATATATATATATATATATATATATATATATATATATATATATATATATATATATATATATATATATATATATATATATATATATATATATATATATATATATATACCGTGTGCATGTGTGTGTTAATCTTAGTAGCTTGGACAGCTGTTTGTCCTCACCCGAATATAGCAGCATTAGTTATGGGTAGTTTGGACAGCTGTTCATTCTGGCCTAGAATTTAGAAAAATAGTTGTTTTTGTCAAACAAATATTGTTAGGATAAAAACAATTGTTATTTAATATTGACTCCTTTTAGGTGACACCTCATAACCAAGGTTGTTAATGGTTATTGAGTTGTCTTAATCTCAGTTGTTCATTTGTATTAATCTCGGCCGTTGATTTTCAACGAGAGTAGTATATAAGGGGGTCATTGGGTCATTTGTAACAAGGAAGTCTTTAGAGAAACTTGCAGTGTCGCAAGTAGTCTTGTAGTGTTAGCAAGGGCGCAGTAATAGTGTTGGAGATAGTAGTGGAGGAATATCAACAGGAGGATTAGGAGATTGTCGGAGCTCTGCCAGTAAGAGGCAAGCAGTATTTGTATCTCTTGATTTGCTGAAGTTTAATATATTTCTCATATGTAGTACTAGTTTTCCCTACGGGGTTTTTCCAGGGACAATTGTCCGAAAATATTGTGTTCACCTTGTTGGGTATTTTTATGTGTTTGTATTTGTGAAGTTATAGTTGTGTTATTTTCCAATATTTGTTGATCAAATAATCTTACAAGATAGGAGGTTAATAATCAGTAACTGTAATAGATTTTTCACATGGTATCAGAGCTAAGTTCGGGTAGAAGAGATTTACCCTAGGTGAAAGAAAGTGAGGGTTTATAAAACCCAGTTTAACCTCTTCAAAATTATTATTATTATTTTCTTTTAAGAATGCCTCGGCGAGGTTTAAGAGATCGGGATAGATTGGATGGAGCCTTGATTTTGGTGTCTGGAAAGCAGAATTTCTCTATCTTTGGAAGAGAATGGTATCAAGGAATATGTGACCACTATTGTACCTGTACCTACAGATGCAACACAACTCTTAGCATATAAGAAGGAAGATGCCAAGGAGAGGAGGCTAATTCTTGACGGTGTCAAGGATCATATTGTTCCGCATATTGCAGAGTTAGATATTGCGAAGATGATGTGGGATGCCATTATGAATATGTACCAGAATGCTACCACTAACCGGAAGCTGATTCTCAGAGAAAAGTTGAGGAATACCCAGATGAATAAGGGAGAAGATGTCACAAGTTACCTCACCAAACTTAGACTTGTTAAGGATGAATTTGCAGCTATTGGAGACAAACCAAATGATGATGAGCTAGTGAGAATAGCCCTAAATGGGTTTACTAAGCAATGAGATGTCTTTGTTCAAGTCATAAATGGATGAGACACCTTACCGAGTTGGGATCAACTATGGAGTGATTTCACTCAGGAGGAGCTTAGACTAAGTCTTGTCAATGGAGCCAACAATAAGAGTTAGAAAAGTGAGGTGGAACAAGAAAATGTTGCCCTAGCGGGTAAAGGGAAAGCAAAGAAGGGGTCTAGTAAAGGATCAAATTCACAAGGTGAAAAGAAGAAGAAATATTCTTTGAAGATCAAGTGCTATGGCTGTCACGAGTTTGGCCACTATGTCAGCAATTGCCCAGAAAGGAAGAAGAATGAAAAGAAAGGAAAGAAGCAAGTTGCGGCTTCAACAAGTGCAGATGAGCTCTCTAGTAGAATGGAAGATGATTTTGCACTTATAGGATGTATGGTTAGCTCAACCTCATAGAGTGTTTGGTACATAGATAGTGGGGCATCATATCATATGACAGGAGTTAGAGAATACTTCTCTAGTTATAAGGAAGAGAGCACCAGAATCCATATCTCTATGGGGAACATGTCCAAACTCAACTCAGTTGGGAAAGGGACTATTCAGTTTCAGAGGGAGAGTGGTAAGATGATTCCCCTTCATGATGTGTTGCATGTTCTAGGCTTAGGGATGAATTTGATTTCTGTATCTTTCCTTTAGGAAAAAGGGTACAATGTACTCTTTAGAGGGGCACATGTGTTGATCAAGCACAAGGATTAGAAATCACCCATAGCTATTGGAGTTAGGAGCAGTCAACTTTATAGGCTACAATTTGATATTCCTAAGGCACTCATGAGCAACAGTAATCTTAGAGATCAGGGAGAGCTATGGCATAGAAGGATGGGCCATATCCATCATGGAGCCCTTAAATTACTTCATGAGACAGTGACAGGTGTTCCTGAGGTGAGCACAGAGCATGATGATGTATGTAAGGGATGTATGTTGGGGAAGTTTGCTAAAGCATCTTTTCGAAGGAGTGACACCAGATCCAAGGGCATTCTTGATCTAGTACATTAAGATGTATGTGGACCAATGTCGATGAAGTCTCTAAGAGGGTATGAGTACTTTGTTACTTTTATTGATGATTTCTCTAGGAAGACATGGATATACTTCTTGAAGACCAAGGATGAGGTTTTCAGTCACTTCCAAGAGTTCAAAGCTCTTGTGGAGAATTCAATAGGAAGGAAGATAAAAGTTCTTCGGTCAGACAATGGAGGTGAGTACAAAAGCAATGAGTTCCAGAAGTTCTGTACCAGAGAAGGAATCAAGAGAGAGTGGACTATTCCTTACAATCCACAACAGAATGGAGTTGCTGAGAGGAAGAATCTATCTATAACAGAGGCATCAAGGGCTATGTTGCTTGACCGGAGATATACCCCGTTATCGCAGGCGAGAGGCATGTACATACTGCAGTATACATACGAATAGAGTTCCACATAAGGTACTAGGGAAGATGACACCAGAGGAAGCATTCATTGGGAAGAAGCCAGATGTCAGTCACTTTAGGATCTTTGGGAGTTTGGCATATTGTCACATTCCTAAGGATACACGTACCAAGTTAGATCAGACTGCGGAGAGAGGGTACTTTGTGGGGTACAGTGAAACCTCAAAGGCATATCGAGATATTCATTCCAGGGGACTAGGAGGATTATTGTTCGACGTGATGTCAAGTTCATGGAGGACAAGGAATTTAGAAGGTCTAGAGATTTTCCAGTAGATGATCAGAGTGAGCAGCCAACAGAAGCTCCAAGGATCACTCAATCGAGTCAAGGGCAGCAAAGCTCGAGTACAGTTACTAGTACAAGCATAGACTCAGGAGGAGAGAGTTTTCAAAGTATGGAGCAACAGGTGCAAGAAGAGATGCATCAAGAAGACATGGAGGTTGATATTTCATCCTCTACGGTTAGCGTAAAGAACCGTGCGGTTCAACAAACACTGAGAAGAATAATCGGGAGGTAGTGGGTACTCCTAGGAGGAGTAATAGACAACTGAAACCACCAGCCAGGTATGATGACTATGTTTCATTAGTTAGTATGTTGGTAGATAGTGAACCTTCTAGCTATCAGGAGGCTACACAACATCAAGTGTGGCAAGAAGTAATGGTTGAGGAGTATACTTCAATTATGCATAATGATGTGTGGGAGGTAGTGCCTAGACCAACAGATAGGGCAGTGGTTGGATCACGCTGGATCTATAAGATCAAGCATGGTGCAGATGGTAGCATCGAGAAATATAAGGCAAGGTTCATGGCAAAGGGGTTCTCTCAGAAAGAGGGAATAGACTACAAGGAGACATTTTCTCTAGTTGCCAGGTATACTTCTATACAAGCTGTAATCTCAATTTTAGCACAGATGGGATGGTAGATCCATCAAATGGATGTCAAGACAGTGTTTCTTAATGGTGAGTTGAAAGAGGAGGTATACATAGAACAACCAGAAGGCTTTGTAGCACACAGCAAAGATACCCACGTGTGTAGATTGAAGAGAGCGTTGTACGGACTCAAGCAGGCTCCCAGAGCGTGGTATGAGTGCATTGATAGTTACTTGTAGGAAATGGGCTTTGTGAAGAGTGAGGCAGATGCTAATCTCTACTACTTGGTAGTTGGAGGTGAGATTCTCATTCTTGTCCTATATGTAGATGACTTATTTCTTACAGGTTCACTAGGGCTCATAGAAGAATGCAAGAGGGATCTTGCAGCGGAGTTCGAGATGAAGGATTTGGGACTCATGCACTACTTTCTAGGCATGGAGGTATGGCTAGAAAGATGGAGTGATTTTCCTTGGGCAAGGGAAATATTGCATGGAAATATTGAAAAGGTTCAGGATGGAAGATTGCAAAGCCATGTCTACACCCATGATCATGAATTGGAGGAAGGTAGACACATCTAGGGAGAAGGATGTAGACCCCACCTTATACAGGCAGTTGATTGGTTCTCTCATGTATTTGGTCAATACCAGGCTAGATATAGCTTTTTACGAGTTAACTCTCTTAGTCGAGTTCATGGTTGAGCAAAGAGAGTGCATTGGACTGTAGCAAAGCATGTGCTGCATTATTTGCAAGGTACAATCGAGTATGGAATTAGATATGCTCGAGGTGAAGGAATCAGGTTGATGGGCTATACTGACGCAGATTGGGCAGGTAGTACAACGGACAAGAGGAGCACTTTAGGGTGTTGTTTCAGTCTGGGATCAGGAGTTGTATCTTGGTTCAGTAGGAAGCAGAATTTTGTGGCTCTGAGTTTAGCAGAGTCAAAGTACATAGCAGCTAGCATGGCAACATGTGAAGCTATATGGCTTTGGAAGTTGCTAGTAGCCTTGTTTGGTTAGAAGGTTGAGACTACGGTGATACACTGTGACAATCAGAGTTGCATCAAGTTGACTGAGAATCCAGTGTTTCATGATAGGTCAAAACATATAGACATCAAGTATCACTTCATTAGAGATTGTGTACAACACGGGGTTGTTAAGCTATAGTTTGTACCTACAGATCAGCAGGTAGCAGACATTCTGACAAAGGCATTGGGGAAGGAAAAATTCATCTTCTTTAGAGAGATGTTGGGTGTCATGCAGAACAGACTTCCTCGCTAAGAGGGAGTGTTAATCTTAGTAGCTTGGATAGTTGTTTGTCCTCACCCGAATATAGCAGCATTAGTTATGGGTAGTTTGGACAGCTATTCGTTCTGGCCTAGAATTTAGAAAAATAGTTGTTTTTGTCAAACAAATATTGTTAGGATAAAAACAATTGTTATTTAATATTGACTCCTTTTAGGTGACACCTCATAACCAAGGTTGTTAATGGTTATTGAGTTGTCTTAATCTCAACCGTTCATTTGTATTAATCTCGGCCATTGATTTTCAACGAGAGTAGTATATAAGGGGGTCATTGGGTCATTTGTAACAAGGAAGTTTTTAGAGAAACTTGCAGTGTTAGCAAGTAGTCTTGCAGTGTTAGCAAGGGTGCAGTGATAGCATTGGAGATAGTAGTGGAGGAATATCAGCAGGAGGATTAGGAGATTGTCGGAGCTCTGCCAGTAAGAGGCAAGTAGTATTTGTATCTCTTGATTTGCTGAAGTTTAATATATTTCTCATCTGTAGTACTGGTTTTCCCTACGGGGTTTTTCCAGGGACAATTGTCTGAAAATATTGTGTTCACCTTATTGGGTATTTTTATGTGTTTGTATTTGTGAATTCTGATTGTGTTATTTTCCAATATTTGTTGATCAAATAATCTTACAAGATAGGAGGTTAATAATTAGTAACTGTAATAGATTTTTCACAATATGTACATACATATATATATATGTATATATATGTATATATGTATGTATGTATGTATGTATGTATGTATATATATATATATATATATATATATATATATATATATATATATATATATATATATATATATATATATATATATCACTTTAAAATATTTCATTTTCTTCATTATGCACTTTGAATGGTTGGGAATATCTAATTTTTTGTGGTTTATAAATTAATGTTATAGAAGTGATGCAAATGATAAAATAGATTGAAGTGGATGGGAATGGTGTATTTAACACACATTAGCACTAGAAATCTACCTTTTACATAATTGCAATACCTTTCATTTTAGTGGACCAAATTTTGTGATAATGATAATAGTAGGGATAAAAATACATCCTACTTCATTTTTAACCTCAAACAACCAAAGTGAGATGTGAGGATCACCACCGTCAGTCAAAAAGGATATAATATATGTGACTACACATGTGAGACATGAATAATTATTGGTAATGCATTTTTAAAACAAGTAAAAGGTATTTGTTTATTATATGAAACTTATGATATTGCTTTTTTGAAAAAATGTAACCGATCTTAAAATAATAATACTCTATAGGTTTATTGTATACTTATATATATGGATGACGAACCAATTAATGAAATATGGCTTTATGAGGTAGTTCTCTTTTTGAAAATTAGCTATTAAATAATATTTTGTTTCATTTTTTTATATTTTAGGCACCTTGTATTAAATGTTTTTATTTAAACTCTTTCATAGTGACCCCCTACATCTAGCCCTTTGGAACTAGTAGCAAGAAAAGTTTCATCACCAAAGAAAAGACACAAGTGATAAAATACATTTTCCTCTTATCATAGCCTCAAACCACTGTAACATGAGGATCATCATCGAAGAATATAAAGGATGGAAAACATGCTAATTTTCCTTTCTCCATTTTTTTAATTTTGTACGATACAATTTTTTTTTTTTGTTGCATTTTGATTTTTGGGAAGAGATGTCTACCCCTAGCCTTGGCCCCACAAAACAAGTAATATGTTAGCGCTCATCACCTACGGATGAAATTAGGGAGTAGGAATATTGGGGGAAAGAATGTTAGAACCTTTTCATTAGAGAGAACAATGAAATGGAATAATCGTCATCATAAAACTTATAAATTAGGTTGTATGTAGTAAATGTCTAAAATAGGGGTTTGTAAAGGAGTAGGGTGTAAATTTTTATGAAAAATCAATATTAAGATTAAACTTTGAAACAAAAATATGTAAAATGTATTGTATTGTGGTATATGAGATGGGATTTCAAGAGTGTAGGAATGTGATATTATTTCCAATGTATGAATATTTAAATCTATTATCATATTAGTTTATTAAAAGAACTAATTGAAAAAGATGATAATGTTGAAACAAGAAGTTATGAAAATTCACTTAGGGAAGTCTGAGTATGTAATGCTTTATATGTAAAAATGTTTGAGGTGGAGTAGGTTGATGGATTTTAAAAAATCCTCACCTCTAAAGTACACAAAATAAACACTTCACTTTAAAATTCCTTGGTTACTTGGTAGGTATAAAGCCACTTGGTTCTAAATTTTGACCCTCACCGCTTTTTTATCAATGTGGCTATCAATCATTAGCACAATGTCACCTTCTTGAATAGGGAATTCATGGACCTTTTTATTGTATTGATGACACATTCAATTTTATAATATTGATTATATCGTGAATTTATAATCCTTTTATCATACATTTTTATAATTGTTCGATCGTGCATTTCCATATTCATATTCATATGTGATACCTTAAAGAGATACACAAATACTAGGGGCTCTACTTCTAAGCATAATACAACCTCCACACTAAAGATTAGGGAAAATGGGGTTGCTTTATGTAGGTGTGTGGATAGTTATATAAGCCCATACTATTGGGAACAATTTAAAATGCATTATGGGAACACTTTAAAATGCCAATATCTTTTGTTTTCTTTAATAGTTCAAAAGAGAATTAATTTTAATGTTTTGTTTGAAGTCTTAACTGAGGGTAGTATAAGGAGGTAGTGTGATGGGAGAATTTTAATTTTTTCCATTATTCACATACCTAGTTATTTTTAATGAATATCAATTATTAGATATTGTAGACACCCTAAAAATATATACATGTTCCTAGCCTATACTTTGTTATCTATATTATTTCTACATCTTCATCCTTTATAATTAATTAAATTAATTTTATCATTCCTAAGTCCATCCTTTAAGTAATTAAATTAATTCTATCATGCTTAAGTCTATCCCTTTAGAATTAATTAAATTAATTCTATAATTCTTTGGCTAATTTAATCAAATAGTTATTTAACCATTCACATCCATTAACTAATTAAAATAGTCATCTAAATATAAATAAATATATTTATCTACTCACACTCCACTTCACTATCCTAGTCACTCCACTCCACTCCACTTCTAGAATCCTACAAAGGTAGAAGTAGAAAAAATGCACGTACAACCACCTCATTGAATAAAAATAGAAATTCATTTCCCTTAATGGATATTGAATTCATTTGAAATTACACAATGGCTATATTGGGAAAATTCATTAAAATCTCATTAAAATATTTTATCCACTCCATATCCTCTCCTTCCATTATAAATAATAGGTTATATCCTTTACAAAATAATCCTTGAAAGGTTGAAGTAATTACATAAAACTTATTTTCTTTTTCCATTTTAATTCTCACATTGAAAGGTTGTCAATTGATCACCAACTTACTCATAGCATTCCTCCTCCATTTGGAAGCAAACTTGGAGCACCCACAACCAAACGAATTCAAGACATCCAATAAGTGTGTTTGCACTTTATGATCTCATCTTGAGGGTTACAAAGAAAATATTGGAGAAAGTTTTGCATTGTTTATTGTTTATCCTCCATTTTCTTGAGTTTTTCACCGCTTATAGATATAATGACTCTTGGGAATACATATCAACAAGTTATCTACTTTAAATTAATTTTTTGATAACATGGTCCTAAAACCATGGTTAAAGTTTTATCTCCTACCCACTTTGTGAGATACTTAGTGTTTGTGATGAAAAAAATGATGGTTTTTAATGGAAGGGGGTAAAATTTTTGAAGTAGAGATATAATTAAGTTTAATGTACCCCAACATGTTAATAAAAATAAGAAACTCTAAACTTCCTCTTAAGCACTACAACAACTAAGATATTTAATCTTGAAAAGCCAACAACCTGTAAAATTTTATTTTATTACCTTATTATTCACCATGAAACCAATGTATCATGTTTAAACACACCATCTAATGCAATTACAACCAACATTTTGAATGAAAAATAAGAAATTAGATCAAAACCTCACTTTGTGAATATTACCCTTCACTAGCTTACACATTGATCTAGCTCAAATAAGAAAATTTTAGGAAATTTTATCCTTCATCGACACTTTCAAGTCTTGTAACATGTTCTATACTCCTTGTTCAATGCTAAATGAAACTCCAAAATGGTTACTATCAAATATAATTACTTCTCCTTACCTTATTCACAAAATTTTCCTTCTTAGCTTCATAAATACATGATATTTGGTAGCTTCATGGTTGGAGACATCTGTGCATACCCAAAACTAAGTAAAGACATTTTCAAACACCCTTTATCCTCTTGATGCTGTAGGGTAAATTTTATAGTCTAACTCTTTCTGGTAATCTCTCAATTACCTCTTTCCTTTTTTATGTTCTCTAACCTCTAATAGCCCTATTGAAACAATTTTCAAGGTATATATTTTTTTCTAAAGGTTTCAAGATACATTCAAATCACTTTTGAATACCCATTTTCCTTTTCAACACCCTACAAATTTTCAAGTTTATATTCAAATCACAAAATACTTTTCACATCAAATTTAGCCTTCCAATTAGGCCTAGTCACCGTAGTAGTGTTTCTTCTTCTAGTATTTTAGATATTCCATGGGTATATATTCACCTCAACCATTAAAACTTTCCAATATGCATATAATAATTATTAAGATAATTCCATCAATTTATGGTTCATAACTCGAAGGATAAAGACTCAACTAAGGTTTTCCTATCAAACCCTCACTATACCTTATCTCAGTCCCATAAGATTGAAAGGATTATAACATTCTATGTACTTATTTTCAAACCTTAATATTTTACTTCCATATATATGATAAATTCATCCTTAGTCATGTTCTGACATTGATTACTTATTTATAAGAAAACTTCAATAACCATGTATAGTTATTTGATACATGTTAGTAAGAGTAGGGTTTTTTTGTCATGTAAACATAAATTTATTCCAAAAAGATAAAAAGACATGAATATTCACATTATTTAACCCCAATGGTGTTTAAAATAATATTATTCTCCCCTTATTAATGAATTCAAATCACACACTTAACCAATCTAAGTTAGCATGCATTGTTAACAATGCACAATTTTGTTTATTAAGGTTTCCCATCATGAAATTTAAGTAGCTAGGTAATCAACCTCTAACCTTTGAAATAACATATAAAAACCTATAAAACATTAATTTATCTAAATAATATGGTTCAACACAAATATCTCTTGAGCTAATACACCAAAACCCTTAAAAACACGATTAAGCATAATCTTTGTAAATGGATTTCCAAATAAACAATATTTTTCCAGTTTTAAATCTCACTTCAACCTTTATTAAACATCTTACAATATATTCCTATTAATTTTTCATATTATCATTAAATAAGTATTATTTATTCTTAACTAAGGTACTAGAAAATCTTGAAATGATCAAAGAAAACAATCTTATCAACCTCCAAAATAGATTTCTTTGTATTAGTGTATGTGATTCTTACAAAATTTCTTATTTATTATTTCCTTCCATCCTATTAACCCTCGAGGAATTTCTCCCCAAATTCTCTCCATTTTATTTTATCTCTTCCTCCTTTGTACTTCATAACCCTAACTAACTCTTCAAGTGACTCAAAGCTCCCATTCATAGCAAACAAGTACATTTTACATCTTCTTAGTATATATTGACTCACTTTACACCCTATGACCTATTACAACATATTTAAACCCATAAACACAATTCAAACCATTAAACACCTCATTTTCACTCCTTGACAAGCCTTCTATTTTTAAAACCTTATAAATTTGAATTTTAAAAAATGTGGGAAAGTAGTAAATTTGAAAATTTGAACCTCTAGACTTCACCTAGAACTATGAAATGGATCCAATACATTCTCCAATGACCTCCTGACATGACAAGATGATAAATTAGAATTTTTAAGTCTCCTTGTCTGATTCTCTTACATCATACTTGCAAGGTGGAGAAAAGAAACCTTGTACTCTATGTTTAATACCTATATAATTGCCCCTCCATTTTAATCTTCAACCTCTTGGAATATTCTTGACCTCTCTTCAATATTACTATTGTCTTTTCTTACCTCATGACCACCTAGATCCCATATTTTTCCTTTGAATATTGCATTTGATTCAAATTTGTATATTTGTTTCCTATGTTCCATATTCATCTTCTTCAACTTCGACCTTTTATCGGTTATACTGCACAAACAAACAACACAATGGAAAAAACATCTTCCCTTAATTTATCACATTCTTCATCTCTACACCACACTTTATCTTCATGTTCTCAATATTATTTTTATTTCAATGGGCTAAAAACTCTCCATAATCTTGATTTTTTTGTTGATAAGATGCTCATCTTGTGCTACATCAATCCATGTGCCTTCTTAAATCAATTTGGCATGGTTGCATTCAGTATTTGTCAAGGAGAACTTTGCATTCATATTATTTCCCTCACTCATCTCTTCTTGATCCATCATGCTCAATAAATTTTGCAAATGATCATCCACTTCCTTTACTTGAAACTAGTCATTATATCCATTATATCCTTTTTTATCATCATATTGAACATGTGAAAATAAATCACTCAACTCATGCTCACTGCATCTTAATTCTCACATTCACTAAATGATTCATTTTCTACAATTTCAATGAGACCTAAAGAAACATCTATATTAGTTATTAAACAAGTGAGTTTTGAATCAAGTTTTCTTATCTTGACATCATTCCATGCATATTGTAATCCTTCAACCTCTTGTACCTATTGTAATTTATCTTCTTCACTTGTATTCATCCCACTCGAAATATTTTCCTCATTGACAAGATAATCTTCATCTACATCTATTGTGTCTTCATTTTATTTATCTTCATCTTCACTCTTTTCTTCATCCTTGAAATATTTTTCAAATTTGTCTTCCTCTAAGAAAGAAAAAAAAACTTGTTATCACTTCTTATTCCTTCAATTTTTGAGTTCCCTTATGCATAAATTCTTTGATTACTTATTTCTTTGATTTTATTATCTCATTTTTAATTTTCCTTAGCTTCTTTTCTTCCTTCCTAATCATCTCTTTCAACTGCTTCCTTTTTATCTTTTCACAAGTAGCTCTACAGGCCACGTAACCTTCTTTTCAATTATTATTCCCATTTGGTTTTATTTTCTTCTCATGCTTCCTACCATTTCTATTAGTTTTTCCACATCTATTTTTAGTTCTTGAATCTCTTCTTGTATCCATAGATCTCTCTTTCTTGATTCCTCTTTCATCTTGGATTCTTTCTTTTATCTTGCTTCTTCTTGTGGTTTAACAACATCACCAACTCTTTCAATATATCTTCTTTATCCATTTTACATTTTTTCTCTAACAAGTATGTTCCACCTTGTTTTGTGTCTCACCTACTTCTTTTCCAAACCTATTATATTGACATGCTCTTCTACTTATCTTTCTTTCACTCTTGAACTAATCTAAACCACTTTTCACCTTTACTTATTCTTAACTCTTCACTTGCACCTATTAATATTCATTCGCACTCACACAATTCATTGTTATCAATCAATAAAAGTCAATATTTACTAAAATATCTTATCTCGATATCAATATGATGTATATCTCTAGTTTAATTTAATGTACCCCAACAAGTTAATAACAGTAATAAAATCCAAACTACCCTCTTAAGCACTATAATTGTAGACATCTAAACTGATGTGTAATTTTACTACTAAAATTGCATTATTTATCATCTTTCATGTCAATTTTCGTTGTAATTAGTGATTCACTGCTAATTAGTTAACATTCCCTGTCATCTCGGTCAATTAACGAAACTTCATTAATTAACTAGCATTTCCCTTCATTTTGGATGCCAATTAATGACACTTCATTAGTTATAATCCTCTTTTAATTAACTATCATTAGTTAATTAATCCTTTTAATCCTCTATTTAATCAATAAACCCTCTTATTGGTTAAATCCCTCTTACAAATCCTCCAAATTCTACCTATTTCCTCCTAAATCACCTCCAAATATCTTTCTAAGCTTATCTTGGCCTATTAATTAATCATAGTTTATTAATTAAATCGTCTCCAACTCCCATGAGTTTTTAATTCTACTTAATTCTTTCTAATCATGTTTATCCCTTCTAATTATACTTTATCTTTTATCCCACATTAACTAGGATTGTAGCTTCTCCCAAATTGGAAATCTATATATAGAACGTAGTCTCCCCCTTCAAAGCTTACACCTTTACATGTCCTTGAAAGGCATTAGCATATGATAGGATTTTTCTCCACCATTGAAGAAGGTTATTTATCTTGCACCCATTTTTCCTCTCTTTCCAAAGAGTAGTATTGGAAGATCCATACATGGACATTAAACCATATTTATGAGATCCTTTCCTCTTCTTAGAGATATCCATATTTGATATCATTTTAATCATAGGAGAAACTGTTCTTTAGAAAGAATATCCAACTTAGCAAGGAATGGATTTGTGTTTTCAATTTTAATTTAGATGCATTAATTAGCTTTTTTTCTTGCATAACTTTATCATGTTGTTTTTGGTAGAGTAAATGGGTTAGGATTCTACTTGGCGTTAGTTTCCTCTCATTAATGTAGTTTGATTTATTCACATGCATACATATGGCATGCCCGTTGGGACACTCATTTGTCTCATGCACATTAATTATGTTTTCTTAGTTTAGACTTCATTTTTACATGCGAAGTTATTTCAATTTATTGAAATTATTTCATGTTTAGGCATGTATGATGATGTTAGATAGTGCTGAGTCTATTTTGCAAGTTTTTAGGAGGTGGGTTGCTATCAAAATTTGATCTTGTTGAGAAAAAATTGAGCTTTTGGTTGTTTTGTTAATAGGTTGTGTTTTAGTGTATTTTTGTTCTCATATTCTAGTTTATTTGTGGTTATGTTGTTGACAAGTTGTGGTTTGTTGTGGTTTTAATGTTGTGGGCTGAAATTTGACTATGGTTTTGTTGTTGATGGGCTAAAGTTTTGTTGTTCACGGAAGAATTTTCACTATGTTTTTTCTTCTCATAGTATTCATGTTTGTATACATGTTTTTAATCCTAACATACAAATTTTAATCTAAATTGGTACTAACATTTTAAGTATTTGTTATAAACGATTTTTAAATATTTTGAGTTGTCATTTAAATATCATTTTCTAACAAATTTAAATGCTTTAATAAATGTTGTTTTTCCATATTTTTTAAGTTATATCAAAGATTGTGTATTCTCTTCTCTTATGTCTTTTGGCAATCTTGATAATCAAAAGAAAATTTGGTCTTTGTTTTTAGCATTTTTGCCATATCTATGCATGTGAATAAATCAAAATAAGTTAGTGAAAGGAAACTAACATCAAGTAGAATCCTAAACAAGTTAATCTACCAAAAACACCATGATAAATCTATGAAATAAAAAAATATAATTAATGCATCCAAAATAAACTTGAAAACACTAAGCCATTCCTTGTTAAGTTGGATATGCTTTCTAAAGAATAGTTTCTCCTATGATTACAATGAGATCAAAGGATGACTATCTCTAAGAAGAGGAAATGATCTCACCAATATGGCTTAATGGCCATGTATGGATCTTCCAATACTACTCTTTGTAAAGAGAGGATAAATGGGTGCAAGATCAATAAGATTCTTCAATGGTGGAAAAATATCTTATCATATGCTAATGTATTTCAAGGACATGTAAAGGTGTAAGCTTGGAAAGGGGGAGAATAGGTTCTATATATATCTTTCTAATATGGGAGAAGCTACAATCCTAGTGAATGTGGGATAAAATATAAAGTAGAATTAGAAGGGATAAACATGATTAGAAATAATTAAGTAGAATTAACAACTCATGGGAGTTGGAGATGATTTAATTAATCAACTAGGATTAATTAATAGGCCAAGATAAGCTTAGAAATCTATTTGGAGATGATTTAGGAGGAAATAGGTAGAATTTGGAGGATTTGTAAGATGGATTTTGTTATGTTTTGGATCATTATTTCATGTGTGGAAGTGTTGAATAATGTACACTAAAATTATTATAGACTCTGCACCATTTTATCCACATTTTTTTAGCCTCAAAAACATGCATGATACCTACATAGACTTGGTCTTCTCATGTGGGTTTTATTTTTACCCATAGGTTTATGGGGTGATTTTTTCCCATTGTGTTAATACCACGATATTGTAAAACTACTTAAGAAATTACCTATTAATGTAGGGATGACATATGATTGTAAATGGGGTGTGAGTTCAAGTGTGAATTTAGGGGAGTTTGTTGAGAATAAGTCCAAACAAATCTAGGTATTATATTGAGAGAAAGAGGTGGCTTATAAAAAAATTGAGCAAGTTATTCTTGGTGGACGTAGCTCAAATTGGGTGAACCACATTAAATATTATCTTTGGGTGATCCCTAAAGAGAAAACTATGGAGACTATACAATACTTTTAGTATAGAATCTTTAACACTTCCACACATGAAAAAATGATCCAAAACATAACAAAATCACTCTTACAAATCCTCAAAATTCTACCTATTTCCTCCTAAATCCCTCCAAATAGCTTTCAAATCTTATATTAGCCTATTAATTAATCCTAGTTGATTAATTAAATCATCTCCAACTCCCATGAGTTGTTAATTCTACTTCATTCTTTCTAATCATGTTCATCCCTTCTAATTCTACTTTATCTTTTATCCCACATTATCTAGGATTGTAGATTATCTCAAATTGGAAAGTTATACATAGAACCTAGTCTCCCCCTTACAAGCTTACACCTTTACATGTCCTTGAAAGACATTAGCATATGATAAGATCTTTTTCCACCATTGAAGAAGTTTATTGATCTTGCACCCATTTATCCTCTCTTTGCAAAGAGTAGTATTGGAATATCCATACATGGCCCTTAATCCATATTGGTGAGATATTTTTCTTTTTGGATATAGCCATAATTTATCTCATTGTAATCATAGGAGAAACTATTCTTTAGAAATCATATCCAACTTAGCAAGGAATGGCTTAGTGTTTTCAAGTTTAATTTGGATGCATTAATTTAGCTTTTGTTCTTACATAACTTTATCATGGTGTTTTTGGTAGATTAAATAGGTTAGGATTCTACTTGGTGTTAGTTTCCTTTAATTAAATTAGTTTGATTTGTTCACATGCATATAGTAACAACTAAGATAATTAAGCTTGGATAGCCCATAACATGTAAAATTTGATTTTTTACCTTGTTCTTCACCATGAAACCAATTTATGTTGTTTGAAAACATCATATAATGTAATAACAACTAAAATTTTCACTAAAAACAAGAAATTATATCAAAAATTCACTTCTTAATACTACTGTCACTAGATTTAGCACTTGATCTAGCTCAAAGAAGAAACTTTTGGGATTTTTATCCTCACATTTGAGACTTTCAAGTCTTGTACCTTATTCTATACGCCATGTTAAATTCTAAATGAAACTCTGAAATGGTCACTATTAAACCAAATTACTTCTCCTTACCTTTTTCATAAGATTGTCCTTCCTACATGAACTTTGGTAGCTTTTGGTTGGAGACATCTGTGCATACCCAAAACGAAGTAAAGACATTTTAAAACACCCTTTAAAATCTTGATATTGTAGGGTAAAATATATAGTCTAACTCTTTCTAGTCCTTTCTCAAGCACCTTTTTCCCTTTTTAAGTTCTCTAGCCTCTAGTAGCCCTATAGACATAGTTTTAAAGGTATATATTTTAATATAGAGGGTTTCAATACACATTCAAATCACTTTTTAATACCCATTTTCCTTTTCAACACCCTACAAAGTTTCAAGTTTATATTCAAATCATAAAACCCTTTTCTCATCAACTTTAGCCTTCTAATTAGCCTAGTCACATAGCGGTGTTTATTCTTCTAAGCTGTCAAAGATACCATGGGTATAGATTCACATCAAAAATTAACAATTTCCAATATGCATGTAATCATTATCAATATGATTCCTTCCATTTAGGGGTCATAACCCAAAGGATAAAGACTCCAATTAAGTTTTCCTATCAAACCCCTCATGTTATGTCTCTCGGTCCCAGAGGTTTGAAAGGATTATAGCATAATAATTACTTCTTTTCAAACCTTAATATTTGACTTCCATATCTATTATAACTTCCTTCTTATTCCTTTTATGATAATGATGACTTATTAACAAACCAACTTCAATAACCACGTATAGTTTATTGTTAGAAGTCAATAAGAGAAGGTTTTATTTGTCATGCCAACATCTAATTGTTCCCAAAAAGAGAAAAATGACATGCATTTTCACATTATTTAACCCCAAATGGTGTTTAACATAATGTTCTTATCACCTTCTAAATGAATTCAAATCACACACTTAGTTAATCAAAGTAAACATGATCTTTTAATACTGCACAATTCAATTTCTTAAGGTTTCCCAACATCTGATGGAAGTAGCAGGGGAACTCAACCTCTAACATTTGAAATAACATGTTTTTTAGATAAGATAAAAAGGTTTGGTTTGAAATAACATGTTAAACACATCTACAACATGAAGTTATCAAACGAATATGGTTCACCACAAATATTTCAAGCCAATACACTAAAAATCCTTGCAAAATATAATCATACACTAAAGCACGAGTCTTTTTAAATGGATTTCCAACTAAACAATATCTTTCCAATTTCAAACCTCACTTAAATTTTTGAAACCTTTACAATGTATTCATATTAATGTATCATATTATCATAGAAGAACGATTCTTTTTCTTAACTAAGACACTAAAAATCTTGAAATGATCAAAGAAAAAAATCTTATCAACCTACAAAACAAAGTCCTATGTATTAGTTTAAGTAATTATTACAAAATTTCTTGTTTCTTCCTTCCATCCTCATTACCATAGAGGAATTCCTCCCCAAATTATCTCCATTTGATTTTATATCATCCTCCTTTATACTTCATAACCCTAACTAACTCTTTAAGTCACTCAAATTTCCCATTGATAGAAAATAGGTACATTTTACATCTTCTCAAAGCATTTATCGACTCACTTTACACGCTAGGAAATATTATAACATATTTAAACCCCTAAACACACTTCAAACCATCAGAAACTTTATTTTCACTCCTTGACAAGCCATACTTCCATTTTTATAACCGTAAAAATTTGAATTTGGAAAAAGGAGGAAAATAGAAAATTGAACATCTAGACTCCATCTATAACTATGAAATGGATCCAATACCTTCTCCAATGACCTTTGACATGACAAGATGATAAATTAAAATGTTTCAGTCTCATTCTCTTATTCTCATGCATCACTTTTCTATTAAATCTAAACCCCACATGGAAAAGGGACATGAAATGAGAATAAGATACGAAGCTTGAGTGAGAATGTGTACGTCATGCAAAAATTAATGACATTTTGACATCTACAGATATACTCAATGGAATTGTTCTCAAGAATGGAATAAAAGTAACCCATCCTATGAATATTTTAAATAGTTGAATTTTTACTAAAGTGACCTCCACAAACACTATTATGTGCATGAAAAATAATCTTTTGGGATTGTTATTCATTAACACATCTGAGTAAGCATACCATCAAAATACTTTAGATATAAGAATTATTCAATGAAAACATATTTAGTGGATATGATGTATAGTCATCATCTCTATTGATATTTAACCTTTTAGGGTAACTTACTTATTATTTATTATATTGGTGTATTAAGGACATGAAGTTAGTATTGTTTTAACAATATAATATATCCATTCATCATTAAAATCAATATTCATTGGTTATCTATAGTAAAATGGATTATTGACTAGTTAGTCTACAATAGTTCACCTATTGAATGAATTTTTATTTACATAGATTAGTTTACATTCGCTTATGAGGGTTATGAAGTGATATTCCTTTTAGACAAAACAACCTAAGTGAGAAATGTGTACAAGTGTTTTATCTTTGACATAACCTATATCTCTTAATTAAACATGCAATGAATAAGACATTTAGTTGTGAAAATAAATGAAAATAACTACTCTGATGGTGTATTCCTAGCCTCATATTCAATAAGGACATAATTAATGAAGTAAATAACATTAGTCATCCATCATCAATTATGGGGTTAACATACATGCAAGCGATATGTCAATGGATATTGATTAAAGGATAAAATAGCTGTCAAATGTAGGTGGAATGAGTGTGGATGAAGACAAAAAAATGCTTCACCAACATGAAAGCATCATGGCATTATTTTTTATATATTACAACAAGTTCACTTGAGAATTCCATAAATAGGATGGATGTCATATATGAGAAAACCTTTGGATTTCCCTAAGCTTTCCAAGAATTGACCTAATGTCACATTCACTTGTGGGTGGATTCATCTCAATATTTACACATATATTAGTAAGATAAACATCAATTCCTTGAGAATAAATAAGATATCCTAATATTTTCCATATGTCACCCTAAAAATGTATTTTTAGGGATTAAAATAACACCACAATCAATTAGGTGAGAGAAAATGATGTGTATAACATCAAGGTAAAGAATTTATTGGAAATGATCCTGGTTTAACTATAAATTATCATTTTTAGGTAATGTAGGTCCTTTGTGACTAGGTTATAAAACTTCATCAAGTTTTCCTACAAACATATCAATGAATAATTGGTATTGGTATTTTGGAATCCTTTGAATGAATTTATTACATTCCCTACATGTATGTGCATTATGGATGACAACTCAATGGAAACTAATGTATATATTGGGATTATAATCCTAGGCCTTTATTTTTGTTTTTTTGTTGTTTTGAGACTATTTTTATTTGAATAGTTTTACAATCCTTGGCTAGAGTTTTGGTTTTATTTTTCCATGGTGGATGAAAGTTGAATTCAACCATGTTAATATATGGAATAGAGTTGGTATTCCTTTGAATTTGATTTCCCATTTCATTATTATTTATTTTCTATTTACCATTGTTAAATTGAACCTATGGATTACATGCCTAGGAGGATGCACTAAATCAAACTAGAATCATTTAAAAATATCAAGATTTTGTTTTAAATCTTAGAGTAATTTGATGATCAAGAGTGGTATAGGGGTGTAGTGAAATAACAACACACACATTCATAATTTTATGTCTCACTGATATGGGTTGATGTCATGTGGATTGATTATGGTTTTGAAGATTCTCCTATGAGGTTGATTTTAATAGCTTGTAAATGGTTGTATGAGGGTTGGTATCAAATCATGAGAAAATATCAAAAAAGAGCTAAATTAATATCAAGGGATAAGGATGGGTAACATTATTTCTTAAGAGAAATGTTTTTATGTTTGGTTTTATGTTAGATCAACTGTATTCTAGTAATAAATGAACAACAATAAGAAAATCTATTTGAATAAAAATACTAAAGAGAAATCTTTGAAATTTAAATTGTTTCTATTTATTCATTAATAAAAGAGAATAAAAATCTAATTTAACTTATTTTTATATTTTATTTAAATTACTTTTCTAACTGAAATCAAATTAATAAACAATTATCTAATGTGCTTTATCTTTAAATGCATGGAAATGATTATGATAAAAAATGAATAAAAGGAATTACATAATTTAGCAACTAAACTATTAAATTTTTAAAATAAATAAACTAAACAAAGAATAAACATATGTATTTATTCCTCTATTGAAAAATATTATCATAAATGGATAAAAATATTTTTGGAAAATATGCTCAAATATCAAGATCTTATTAAATGAAATCTTCATCTAGTAATACCTTTAGCATCAATTTTATTAGGAAGAGAAGCTTATCATAACCATTTTATCTCAACCCATGAAAAAATTTCCTAGAAAGTATTATTTATTTTAACAAAAATAAAACAAAATAAATACCAGTATAATATTTTCTAAAAACATTTTCAACAAAATATTCTAACAAACAGAAGCAAAAAAAAAAAACATGCCCGACTTGGTTATTAAAGTCTTGTGTCTCACCAATTTTTATGGAGAAGGATGAGTTGGAGGAGGATAAGGTAGAGAGGAAAATTTAAAATTCATATAAGTGGTAAGATGATATAAGGAAGATTCTTCCAGTTGTGGATAGTGGATTCTCTATTCAAATAAAGGCTGTGATAGGTTTTGGGTTCTAAGGAACATTCCACATTGCCATGCCTCTTGAAAAATTGGATTGACAAAGGTAAAATACTTCACCTTCAACAAAGTGAAGGATGTGTCTGGTATTTTCTTAGATGTTCCAAATTTTATTGTGGATTGCACCATTGGTCATATGGAAAATGTTGTAGTTGGAAATATGGTTGAAGGGCAACCCAACATTGAATCGATTCATTCTTGGTCCCTCAAATAATTGAATCCAAAAGTATACCTTAAGGTGAGTGAAATTCCTAATGGATATTTATATTTAAATTTTATAACCCTAAAGATCCTAAAAGAGTGTTTGTGGAGGGTCCTTGGTTACGGGTAAAAAAGCATGTTTCTAAGGAAGTGGTCTCCCAAATTCAATCTAGAGAAGGAAAATATAAATCACTTCCATGTAAGGGTTAGGTTACCTGGAATTCCTCTTGAAAGGTGGGATTTTTATGTGATAAAGGGTATTGTTATATCTCTAGGAACCTTTGTGACTATTGATAATGCCATTCTTAACAAGACAAGATTAGTCTACAATAGGTTTTGTATATATTCCTTAATTGGTGCCACGAATCCTCGGATAATTATTATTAAATATAAACTTGGTACATGGCCTCAAAATATTGAATTCAAGTTTATTTCTTGTGAAGTTCTAAAAATTTTAAGGATGGGGAATTCTCAACAACACTTTAAAGTGAAATGTTCCCATATCTAAAAGGAAATTCCAAAATATGGTAAGGGGGATAATTTAGGTAAAAAAACTACTGAACCTAACCAAAACAAGAAGGATGAAAGATTTTTGTATTCCTAATAAAGGAATTTTCATTACTAATGGTGCTAAAACTCTTTCTAATATCTCAAATCAGGTCCTTTCTAATAGCGGGGGTGATGAAATATCTTAGTAACATTGTTGGTCCAGATGAAAATGAATTCATTGTTGTTAGAACTAAGAAAAATAAGCCAAAATACTTCTCTAACCCTAAAATTCAGTTTGATATGTATGTTCATATTGAGAAGTATGTGGTTGTTAGGAACTTTAAACTTCTCTTACAGAGCACCTTTCAGAATGTGGGAAAAACAAGTCCCAATAATATGCTTGCATAGGAAATGTATCGACATTGAAATAAAACAAGGAGTTAGAAGGATTTCAATGGTCTTATTTGGATGATGCTAATTCCTCTTTTGATGAGAGTAAAGTATCTTTAGTTAAAGGAGGGAATAAGATGATCTAGGTTATAATGAATCAAATGAAAAATCTAAAGAACAAAGAAAAAAGTCTATAATCCTTTATAGAAAGAATATCTCTCTGAATGAGGAATCTTTGGAAAAAAGTGTGGTTGAGAAGGTTAAGGAGGAGAAATAGGTTCGTTTAACCTGTTTCGAGAAAATGTATCTCAACCAAAAGTAACCTAGGTTATTAACTTTACCCCCAAAAAAATAGCTCATATTTTCATTCTGTAAGGAAAAATGATACGGGGGCATCACAGAAGAACATAAATAATGTTAAATTATCAGTAATATCATGTTATGAGATCATGAAGAAGGTGTTGGTTCATTTCATAGTGTCATAAGGAGTTAATTTGGTTAAATTTTCAAATTCCAAGTTTTCCCTCCTTTTCCTAAATTCAAATTTTCTAAGCATGTATAAGTTGAGTCCTAATTTTTCAATCATGGGAAAGTGGTTTAAGGATTTTTATGAGGTCAAATTAGGTGTCTAAACATGTGGAAAAGAGTCCTAGAGTGATTAAGAAACAATAAGTGCTTAAAAGTGGTAAAACCTCATTATGTTATACGGGCATACAAAGAGTCATAAAAAATCGAGTTAGGGTTGTAGAATGAAGAAAAGAAGGAGATAAATCTTGAATTAAGTAGTTTTGGATTCGTTCCTTGAGTTCGAGAGAAGAGGGAGTAAAGAGAGGCATGCCAATTTTTAAAGATGATACAAATTTGATGTAATAGAACTATGTTTTGTAAAAATAACCGTTCTAATTATTGTGGTTACTAAGGTTTAGACATATGTGAATTATGAATCATTAATTTCTCTTGTGAGCATGTAAATTATATCTCTTAGATTCATTTACATAAGGATAAGGTAGGAGTGATTATGAGAGCTTGATTTCTAGCATAGAACTAAGGTATAAGACTAAGATGATAGTGAAATTGTGAACATGCAATGATTTTTAATACTTCATAAATGTGAATTTGTAGAGCGAAGTTATTTTAAAATTCAACACGTGATAGCAAGAGGATGATGTGTTATTTTATGGTATTGAGTTTTATTTCATATACTTAAGGTTGAATTCCTGTGACATTTCATTGCATGCTTGGTAACTATATGAAAATTAAAGCTGTGTCTATTCTTTAGTTTACTTGATGCATGATTAGTGCTTAATTTTCCTTTGATGACTATAAATATTGATAAATGGACATTAGAAGGAGTTATCCCAATTATAATATTACCAAAAATGTGAATTATTTACATTTTATGGACTAGTTTCAGTCAAATTGTGGTGAAGAACTCTAGAAATTTTGTTTTTCGAGGTTTTGGCATAAGAGAAACATGGTGTTATTTTACATGTTAGTAGTAATTTCAGCCCTATTGTAAAATTTAACACATGTAAGTGGTAAGTAAATACCTATAGAATAAGATTGAAGTTTTGAAAACAATATCAATGCATTTGGTAAGCTATTTTAAACTCTCACTTGAGATGAGGGTTTCAAGCTTTGGTTTAAGAGAAACTTGGGTTTTGAGACTCCAAACATAAAATATTGCTTTGAAATTCAGTAGAAAAATTTATTAAAGGTTCCTTATAAGTATTTTTAAGGAATTTGAGTGAAAAAATGGACAAATTTTGGAAATACTTGACAATCTAATAGAAGAAACTGCACTCTGAGTACTAGGAGGCTTGATTGAGGAAAGAAAACTTGATGAAAGATGAATTTTTATTAGAGGTTGGACAAGAAACCTTGTAGATAGATGAAAATAGGAATTAGGTAGTCAAAATGTTTTTGATTTTGTCTTGAAACTTCTTTGATCAAAATATACACCTTGAAATCAGTACCAACATGGTTAGTAAGAGCTAGTTGAGCTACAAGAGAGAAAGTGGGTTGAGAGAAGAGGATTAAAAGTTGGGATTCAAAATTTGAAATACACTATATAGGTGATAAAGGGCACTTAATGATGTTTTCAATTTGTTTTATGTGTTCACCAATCTTTCCAACCATGAAAATACCATGCACATTATTCTTGAGAGCTCTATAAGGGCAATTTGAGTCAATTTATGAAGAGTTTAATAAGATCCTTATTTTTAATCATTATGATAGTTGACATAACATTGGTATAAGTTTTTAATTTGGAACAAGGTTTGAAAGGTAAATAAAGGATAAATTATCAAGAATCTTATTTGATTTTTGCTAAGACTTCAAGGAGCTAATGAAACAAAGTTGAAGAAAGGTGAGAGTAAATGGTGCTTTATTACAAATGGGGTCTCTTGAAATTGTTATTATCATTTTTCAAGGTGTGTGAATCAAAACATGATGTTGGTGGAACAATATTTTTCTTAAAAGGTTAGTTTTTGCATGATTGAGCCATTTTGGGCTACTAGTGAGATCCTCATAGTAGAGTAGTTTAATGAATGCTTGTTGTTGAAACTTGTAAGTGCATTGAAATGTGAAATGAGATCTACATCAAAAAACCATGTTAATGTTACTTCCTTGGAGAACAAAGTGGGATATGAGAATCCTAACATCTAATACATTAGAAAGAAAAACATGCGAGAAAGAAATCAATGATGGAACTCAATATAAGCTAGACATGAAGAGATTTAGAAAACCTTAAAAATAAAAGTTACAAATGAATGTGATCACTTGGAATATTAGAGGTCTCAATAATCCCACTAAGTGTAGATTACTTAAAGATTTATGGTTGAAGCATAGGATGGATATTCTTGCTATTCCGAAACTAAAATGAGTGTTGAATAGTTCCTTCTGATTAAAGACAATTTTTGGAAAATTTGTGGAGCAGTGGCTATGAGTTATATGTAACACCAAATTTTATTCAAATTCCAAAACAAGGGAATTAAAAAAACCATAACCCCATTACATTCCTTCAATTCTTTTATAATGCAATAATAATAATCCAACATGTAATCTAGTTTATAATCCATCCTATAACATTCTTAAACCATGTGCAACTATAAAGGTCATTTAGATCTACTTGATCCCCATTATATTACTCTTTCGAGTATGCATAACTTGTATGAAATTGGTCAACCTATTTAGTTAGGTTTGTGAATTTATGTAATTCCTGAATTTCTTCCTAAAAATCGTCTTCTTGAAATTCATCCGACATCACACATTGTTAATAAGGAACCAGGTGATCCAAAAATGTATTCATGTATTACACTCCTTAGGAAAAGGTTTCCAAGCTATGCTTTGCATGCTTAGTTTCATGACCGTACACAAGTCAAGTGAATATTTTCCCATCACCAATAATTTATTCGACATAGTTATATGGATTCATCTTAATAGTTAAGTGAATTAATTT
This sequence comes from Taxus wallichiana var. yunnanensis, assembly GCA_018340775.1. Taxonomy (NCBI): domain Eukaryota; kingdom Viridiplantae; phylum Streptophyta; class Pinopsida; order Cupressales; family Taxaceae; genus Taxus; species Taxus wallichiana. The sequence goes on along the minus strand of CM031235.1, from coordinate 480,141,489 downwards.
ACATTTTAAGCGGGACTAAAGTCTAGGTCTCACCTCTACATATGTGCATGCTGACTATACTAGCTTAGGACCCCTATGGGAAAGATAATGATTACTCTTTGACTCTCGTCAAAGGTTAATCATTACCCTTCCTGTAGCCATCCTAAGATAACACAGGTTAGAGTACAAATAGATATAGAAGGAGGACTTAGAATCTATGCCAACTTTTCACCTAAGACATTATAAGCTAAGTACAATTATAAGTGTTCTAAATCGGAATATAAGGTTCATGAAAATATTTAATAACACATTTATTAATGTTTCTTTCATGTTACAAAATCTTAGTGTCACTTTATGACTTTCATCGTTAAGTATATTTTAGTTTGATCAACTTATTAGATTTAGGTAATCATCCTAACCCCTACTAGATATTTTCATGTAATTTACAAAATGGTCAAATCAAGTAATCAATTACTTGTGACTAATTACAACATTTTTTTATTATTGGCAAATAGTTTTTTGAAAGGGACTATACCCTTGTACATGAAGGCTCAAAAGCCAAGATTAAAACATGGAAGCCCTACAACAGAAAACAAACTGCACAGAAAAGTACCAACGCCTAGCAACAATTCAGCAAAAAACAGCTGAAAAACAACAATCGATGCCTGCAATGATGCCGCAGCACCATGCGGACCCAAAAACCACAATTCGGAACCAGCAAGAGACAATGTAGATCAGCCGAACACCAAAAGAGAGAAGAATCATCGAGGCGGAGAAGTGTCATTCTTTAAAATAAAATTTTTCTTTTTATGGAAAGTTACCCAACCTGATGAAGCTTCCACAAATGGAGGGTTAGAAAAAGGATAATTTTCCACAGGAGCAAAAGTTCCAACTGAAACAACATCATTGTTTTCATGAGACAATTTCTCCTTGCTGTCAACAACTATATGAGATAAATTTGCTGCAATTTCCTTGCTATTGGCAATAGGATTTTCCGATAAAGGGGTTTCAGGGACAAAGTCAGATTCAACCTCAGCATTTGGAATTGCTTCAAGGTCCTCTTTTGCATCGAAAACCAAATGTTCCGGGTGGGCATCCTTCCACCAACTGCGTTTCTCATGCTGGCGTTTTGCCAACCCACAAGCAATAGAGGTATGACCAAGACAGAAACATCTTCTACATCGAAATGGAAGACCTTCGTAATCTAAAGGTTGTGACCAAGTTCTGCTTTGCACCCTGAGATCAATGGTTGCAGGGAGGTTTTTAGCCATATCAAGTTCCACCAATATCCGAGCATAGGTAGTGTGGGTGTATTCAGCAGATTTGAGAATCTATAAAAGAGTGGTTCCCAAGGTGTTTCAATAGATTTCAAACATTCACTGCTCCAGAATTGGAGGGGTAGTTAGGCAATCGGATCCAAACAGGTTTGCATGAAAAAGACTCAGTAAGCGGGTTAAAAGAGGGGAACTAGGGTTTAATGACTAGGTACTTAGATTGGCAAACCCAAAGCTTGGAAGCTATGGAGTCTTTATCAGCTATTGCAGAAAAAGTCACAATAAAGATACCTTTAGCACACGGATATAGGTCTAACCTCCTAGCGAGCAAAGGAATCCAGTGCTTGGAAATCCATGCGTGTAGGTCAGGAAGGCTGGGCCAGAGTCCTCCGAATCTGCAGATCAGAGCATGTTCCTGATAGTATTTTTCAGTTGTAATGACCTCCTCCCCAAATGTTATGCATGGGGTATTCTCTGCAGGCTTTAGAGGAGAATCCTTGCCCCTTAATGCTTCCTTGAAAGAGGCTACAGTGCGGCCTTGAATAGATGCGCCATGGCCAGTCCCGTCCAAAGCGTGTTGAACTCCCAGCACAGGTGGCCCTTCCCCACCAGAGGGAGCCTGACCGGTAAATGTGCCATCGTCCTCAGAGGATGCAAAAGCGAGATTAATCCAAGAAAGGGTCGAAACCTTGTTATCAGCCTCCAAAGACTTGACGCCTCCATCAATAGTTTGAATGGGTCGTATTATAGTCTTATGCTCGGAAGCGAATCATGAGCACGATCGGCGCCGGGGAAGAAGGAGATCTGCTTTGTCCACCTTGTCCCCTGTCACCTCTGCAGAATCCAAACCCGTAGCCGTATTGTCCCGTCCAGTGGAACCCGCAGCCGCATTGCCCCATCCAGTAGCATAGCCGCTACCGCCATGTATGTGATTAGGGTTATAAATGCACCGATTAGTGACCATCGAGCGAGTCGAGGAACAGTCGAGGAACTTTATGACCAATATACTAATTACAACATTACTCCACTATAATTTATGAAAATTCTTAAATCATATTTACTATTTTACATAATTTTTACTGATGTAATTTGTTGTCATTATGTCACTTATATAGTGTCATATCAAGTAAAAAATGTCAATCAATTACTAATTAGTTTTACTATGTAATAAAGCAAGTAAATAAATTTATCTTATTACAATCGATTCTCGGAACTATTAATGTATTTCACAACTCTTGTATCATTTTCCAAAACAACTTTGTTGATTACTTCTTTAATTAATCATTAATTAATGATATCAAGGTTATCATTCCTATCATTTAATAAAGAATATTAATTAAAGTAAAAATTACAATTAATTAATAAAGACCAATTAATTTCACAATCTCTAAGTACAACAGTTGTAAATAAACAATATCGTTATGTCATCTCATAAGAATAATAAGATTTAACATGATCATAAGTACAATACTTTCATGTGTAAAAAGTAAAACATTTATTTTCAAGATAATATAATTGGCCAACGACCATTGACAATATCTGAATAACTTTCGCTCAATATAATACAAGTTTAAAATGTACATTAAATCAATGTTTACAAGTCAAACATAAATATATCACACGTCGAGGATGCAAGTAACAATAAAATATATCTCCACGAATACTTAATCGTTCCTAAAATCTGAAAGATAAAAATGATATATTTACATTGTTAGTTCAATGAACTGGAATAGATATATATCTCCTTGTCTAGATGTTTAATTAAGAAAAAATGACTATATACTGAATGTTTTAATGCCATCAAACAAGTAACAAAATTTACAAATTATAAAGTTTTAGTTTCAAATCAAAAGGAAACAATGATCTATCATAAAAAATTTATAATCATTTTTAATAAAGGATGACATAGTCCATTAGAATAACTAGAAATATTTTTAACCTTAAAAAACATTAAACAAATGGAATATCAACCATTTAAGTTCATAATCAGATCATCATATAATTTATAAATGAAATGGAATAGTCAAGTATTCATAATCAAACTTGGCTTTAAACTTCACTATCATCAATAATAATCAATCAAACATAACCATGTCTTTTCCCAACTTACTTGTGAGTTATCCAATAAGAGCGAGTCTACAAAATAGTAAATCAAACATAAAAAATTACAATTCCATTATTTGGATTTATCAAGGATCAAACCTTTCCTATCAACATCCTTTTCTAGTGGATACATAGGTAAGATAAATTGAAATCACTTCAAATGAACTAAATCAAGAAGTCTTGGTCCAATAAACCTACAAGAACAACTACAATCATAATTATGTCCATAAAATCTACCGTAGTCTATATTAAAATTTTCGAGCTTTATTGAGTAAAAGTTTGTGCTCTCAACCTTAAAGCATAACGCAACTCTACTACATAATTTGATGTATGTAATCAAATTGGAGACCATAATTACAACTAAAGGAAATAAATCACTCTATTCAGTCACCCATAATATCTTATTATAATAGTAAAATAAATAAGAACCATATAGTCTAGATTGGCTCAACATTGTTTTGGGTAAAAAAATCTCATCTTAAGTCTTGATCGAATTGAGCCTAACTTAAAAAAACACAATCAACCTTGTGGTTTCATAGTTATACATCCACATATCCTTAAGCAAATATTTTTGGGTTTGATTGAACCCAAATAAGTAAATAACACAATGACTCCCATAAGCCTCTCATCCAAGGGTACATACCCAGAAAACACACACCATTAATACTTGGTATACCCATATGGGTTTATCTCAAAATTTATATTGGAAAACTAATTATCATCTATGATCAAACTACAAACTTAATGGCAACCCAATATAAGAAACATAGTCATATCGACTCATAATAAGCCAATTCTGGTTCCCATAATGACTCGCCCATAACTATTAATTTATATTTACTATACTTTTAATGTTTCAAGCTTAGTAAGCTCGAATAACCAATACAAAGGAAACATACCAAAATAAATAAAACCATGGAAATGCGAGAAGAAATTTGACCTATAAAGACTTTAAAACAAATAATGTGGTTAACCAATACCCACTCGAATAATCATAAACAAATCATGGAGATTTGAACGCTCAATGTAATGTCAAAACCATAACTTATGAAAATAATACATTCAATAAAAAATATGAACATCTAGAACAATGTATCAACCTAGGTACAAAATATGATCCATATTCAACTAAAAAAAAACACATACTTGAAATAAGAATCATTTAACAGTCAAGATGCATTCAAATATTTCACCACTAAATATCAAGATAGGGGTAAATATATCCATGTTTGTTAAACTCGGCAAGAAAAATTTGAGCTTCGAGAAAGATCCTTCAACTTTTTTCTCCAAAACCTAAAAGAATAATCTTGAAGGAAAAGCAGGAAATAACCCAAAATCATTCACAACTATATCTATTAAATATTCCATTATCACCTTCATATAATAGCTCAATAGTCTAACTGAATGAAAAAAAATGCAACATCTCGAAGGAGTGAAGGAAGATCTCAAAATACATGCAAAAAATAATAAAAATGGAAATAAAAATTGCATGGTAGCTTCTGGAGGAAGCCTCCCATTCCTTGAGATCTTTGGGGTAAACTTAAATGTAATTAATAGTTATAGGTGGCACATAGTGTCCTTCCCCATCAACCTTCACTTCCCACTCGATGTTTCCCTCTAATGACCAACTCGGTGGATATGAGAGATCAGAGATAATTAATTCAAACATTACTTGCATGGGTCATGATTTGAACAACCCTCCCATCTAGTAAACCATGATAAATACCATTCAACTATAGTCAAAATGGGTGTTTAAACATTAGCCAATAAAGGATTTTAACTATAATCAAATTATTTAATCCAAGTAAATTCACAATCTTAAGTATGACCAATTCCATAAAACACCAACTTAAGAATTCACATATGGTATAAGACCATAAACCAAACTCATTTTTCATAAGCATTCATATTCATGTCCACCCACCATGGGCGTCTTATCACAATATAAAAATAAAAAATGTTGTCATAAAAATATGTCAATCAAATTATTATAATGATAATATTGATTGGATTTAGAATTTTAACGACTCATCGTGTTAAATTAATGAAGTGATGATCATAATAAACACTTTATGATCATAATACAATTTAATTTAAATAATTTACTTATTCAACAAAAACTGTTGTGTCACTAAGATACTTATACCTATACTCAATCTATACCAACTTTTACATGTCCCGATAGAAGGTCCTTTCTCATTGTTCGATCAATGATTTTCAACATTGAATGAGTTATTAATTTTTCATCTTCATTTCCACATAATAATATATTGAAATCATGAATAATTTCAACCATACATGAAAATTGTTACTTCCAGCAAGAAATTAAGTTAATTTATCAATAGAATGTAAAGCACAACTAAACATCTAACATGGAATCATCAAACTCAACAAGATTACAAATCAACACAAAAGAAAAAAATAGGATAATAACATAACACAACTTGTGAGTGTTTGGAGGCCAGTAAAATTACATGGTTAGCTTCGCAACTACATGTAAGCATGTTTATCCTTTTAGGGTAAACTTGCATACACATAGCTGTAATTCTAGTTGAGTAACACTTCTTATTCTCAAATGTTTTTTAATCATATAACACTATTAACCCATATTGCGACAATCATGAAATGAAAATGTGGGATGTGACATACTTCTCCCCTTAATGAATCATCATCATGATGATTTTTTTCTTACTAATAGCAATAAAATAAACCATAACATATTTATATCATACAAAAAAGGGAAAACAGTCATGCATTTTCATCCTAATTAGAAATTTTCCATATTTTTAGTTTATCTTCCATTTATTTATTGGCTGTAAAACCTTTAAGGAAACATCCATTTTTGTTATTATATCTGAAATTTGACAATTTTTGTCATTTTAGCACTTCAAATAAATGAAATTGTATCAAATTTAACTTATCAAATTGAAAAATATTAGTTTTTAAAACTAAAAAGATAAGGAAACATTGTTTTCATCTCTTCAAGATCCTCCCAAGTTACAATTTCTTCTAAATATTGGTCCCATTGGACCTTGCATTGTGCAACTTCTCTATTTCTCAAGTGCAATCTGTGAGTTTCCAAAATTTTGATTGGTTCAACTACCACAATTCCCGGATCTTGAACCTATAAAGTGTTCCAATTAAGCACATGTGATACATCTGAAACATACTTCTTAAGAAAGGAAATATGAAAAAACATGCATTCTTTATAATGTGGAGGCAATGCCGAGATGATATGCTTCCAAAATTATGATTTCCAGAACTTCAAAAGGTCCAACATATCTTGGTGATAACTTGGCAATCTTGTCAAATATTTTGGAACTATTTTGGGCTTAAAACTTAAGAATACTTTGTCTCCCACTTTTAATTTCCTATTTATGTGTTTCATATCTACATAGATCTTCTTCCTATCAGCGTATTTTTCAATACCTCACAGATGAGCTTCACTTTCCTTTCCATTTTTGTTAACATTTTAGGGCCCACTAACACTCTATCTTCTGTACTATCCCAACTGATGGGTGTTCTACACCTTCTTCCTTATAAAGATTAAAAAGAATCCATTTTTAGCGATGTATGGTAAGTTTTATTGTATGTAAAATAAACCAATGGAAGGTATTCTTCCCATTTGTACTTCTGATCCATACAAGTACATCATGAGCATATCCTCCATAACTTGGTTGACCCATTCAGTTTAACCATCTATTTCCGGAATGTATGGTGAACTGAAATTCAGATTCGTCCCCATGAATGAATTAATTTTTTTACAAAATCTATAGGTCATACGTGGATCCTTATTAGAAATTATTAACTTTGGAACTTCGTGTAATCTAAAAATTTCATGCACAAACCTTCTTGTAAGCACGGGAGAATCATCGTTCAGATTTCCTAGTATAAAATGAGCTACTTTCTTTATCTTGTCTACAAAAAAACAATCATGTCATGTTTATATTTCTACATAGAAAGCCCATGCAAAAAATCCATGCTTATCACTTTCCATTTATCATTCAGAATGTTGTGTGGATTCAGCAGACCAACAAGGTGTGGATGCTTGGCTTTAATATGATGACATTCCAAATAGTGAGAAACATATTTTATCGCATCCTTTTTCATTCCTTTCCAAAAGTATTGTTATTTTACATCAAAAATATTTCCGATTACTCTCAGGGATGCCCAAAATATGGTGAATCATGAAATTCTTTCATAACTTTTATCCTTAAGTCATTTCCCAAAGGTACATAGACCATACCTTTGTATTTCAATATTCCCTCATTGTCAAATATGAATCCTTCATACCTTTTTTCATTAGGATCCACTACTAAAACATCCTTAACGTGTTGATAATAAGGATAAAATATAATCTTTGAATTGGGTTCAAAGGGTAATAATCACAAAAACATCCTTCCGATGAATTATTGCATCTACCACTTTGTTTTCTTTATCTTTAATGTATTTTATATCAAAATCATATAGAGATAAGAATTACATCCATATTCGTTGTCTTGCATTTTAGTTGGGATGTGTGAAGATGTACTTCAGTCCCAAGTGGTCCATTTTCAGTTCAAAGGGCTTTCCCAAAAATAATGCCTCTAAATTTGGAGTGCGTGCACTATGGTAGAAATATCTATATCATGGGGAGTATAGTTTATCTCACATACCTTCAATATTTTACTCTCATAGGAAATCATATGGTCATTTTAGAGAACAACTCTAACCAAACCTTCACCAGATGCATCTGTTACCATAGTGAACCTTTCGTTGGGGTATGAAACCTTTAATATTGGTGTTGTAGTTAGTTTTTCTTTTAACAAATTAAATGCATTCTCACATTTTTCATACCATAGTTATTGGAGCTGCAATTCTAGAAAATTATTTTATGAATTTTCTATAGTATCCATCCATCGCCATGAAACTTAGAAATTCATGTATGTGCTTTGGTGTTGGACATTCTATTATTGCCTTTATTTTCTCTCGGATCTAAATATATACCTTCTTTTTTATAATGTGTCCGAGGTATTGCACCTCATTTTTATAGAAGGAACACCTAGAAATTTTTCCATACATTTTTTTTAAGTATGACCAAAGCACAAATCTTAAGTGCTCAATATTCTCATCAATGTTTTTGGAATGGATTAGAATTTCATCCAAGAAAACAAATACAAAATTATCTAAGTAGTCTTAGAATATATTTTTCATTAAATTCATGAATGCAACATGTGCATTGTTGGTATGAGTGGCACTTCATTCACATCTTATTTATTTATTAGGTGTATTTCCATCTCACCGGGTGATTCATCTCACTTAGGTGAGATCATAGGTCTTAGGTGTCATATTATTTATGACAAATTCTCTTCTGAGAACTGTCATATGTATAAGTTACATCATAGGAGTTACATTTCCATTGGGAAAGTAACTCCTCTTCTCCATTATGGAGGATTTTTTTCTTACATGGGAGCTACACAATTACTCCCCTATGTACACACCTTTCCAAATCTATGAACAATGGAGTAGAGTATGGGCTTTGAGCATTTTTTCCCTTAATGCATGCACATTGCTTCCATGGGTGAGTTCTTGCTTGGATCTTGAAGCTGCACCATTCCACGGTTGAGTGCAATGTGTTGATGCTCATGAATTCCCTCCAGATCTTCATCATTCTTCTAACATGGTATCGAGCTTGGGGATCGGAATCATGTTGCGCGCCTTGGTTGCTTACTACTCTCTGCCTCGTAGTTTCTTGTGCAAGTTCTCATCCTTTCTTTGTGCTATACTTGCATTTTTCAAGGGTTCTTGGTTGTGCTTATAGATAGATCATGCATTGCTATAAACAACTCATATTTCAACCAACTTGACTAAAGTTTTGCACTTATGTGAACTTTTTGCATTAGTATTTTGGGCTCATGCGGGTCTTCCACTTGGTGATTTGGTTGTACACCTTGGTTGTTTCCCTCAACTCATGCACAGTTCATTCTAGTACCTCATGCTTGATCTTCATTCGATGTATTGCTGGTGTCTCTTCGTCTATGTGGTGTTTTCTGAAAACTCAGCCTTGGTCAGATCACGTTTTTCTAGCTCAAAGTCTACTTCTGCGTGGTTGTTTTGTTTGTGGTTTTGATATTTTGTGGGCTATTTTACATTGGTCAATTGGCTCATGTTTTATACATGCGGCTTGTGCATGGTTCCCACATTACCTTCATAATTGTGCATTGTTCTACCACCTGCATGCTAGCCCTGTGCTCAGATCCACCATTTTCATTCATGACCGTGGCTTACTGTTTTGTGTTCACCTCAGTTTCACATGATCCACAAAGCGTGCATGCATTAGAATCTCCTTGCGCGACCGGTTCTCTGTAGCACCAACTTGACCAGTTCACGACACCAATCCCACATCCAAATCGGGCCTTACAGACCTCTACACACTCCATAGCTCAATAGTTCCTCTTTGCTTTGGAGTTTCGCCATGCATTCTATGATTTTTCCATTTGTTTGGTATCCTTGATCCTGATTCGGAGTTACTCGTTGCATTATCAATAGGTGTGTTCAATTCACTAGCTATCAATGTAGCCTAAGACTCGTGTATTACTCGTTGGACACCTTGGATGTTGAGTGAATGTGTGTATAATTACATTGGATTGGTTACGCATCATTTCTTTTTGGTCTTCCCTGTTCCTTAGGTTACGGCGTTGAATCCATTCCATGTTGCTATGTTGCTCCACCGCGGCTCTTCCTGTTCGGCCATCTCGAGCCCTTTCCTAGCATTATGGACATTCCTACCTACTCTCTACTCAAGCCATTTACCATCTATGGAGGATCTTCATTGTTCGACGGTTACATTTCTTTCTTTTGATGTTTCAGACATGTAACTCTACATGGCATAAACACCATTACCATACAACTCAAGTAGTTAACTCTACTCGATGCATTGGTCACTCACTTGTAGCTCCTCAGATCTACAAGCTACCCACCTCCCAGCTCAACACAATCCACCAGCAGCTCCTTCCACCATGTGGACACCACAATAACTTAGCATCATCCCACTAACCCACACCTAGCTTGTGCTAACATCGATGCAACTCTGTACTTGGGCTCCATGCAACATAACTCAACTCAATGCATTTGCAAAGTCACAACTCGAGAGACTCATTCCACCATTTCCTTTTAAAATTGTTTGTAGGTCAAAACAATTCCTCATTTTTAATGTTTTGAGGAAAAACATTTATCATCATGGCATGTAATTGATTTTTGGGTTTCTATTTTGCTTGTTTAAATACCTTCCTACGAGCATCAAAGATGGAGGGTGAGTTCTGGTTGGTAGGAGGCTAATCCCCCCTCGTAAGAAAAACCAACCCTATCTCAAATTCCATGCCATTTCCAAAGAGCAGTCACACGATACCCTTTGCACTTGTTTTGAGCACTTTTTTAATGCGTTTGTAGCGTTTATTGACATTTTCTCATCAGTTGCATGGGAATTAGTTTTTGCTATAACTTTTGACTCGTTGCTAGGTTTTGAGCACTTCTTTAGTAAAAGTTGCATGTTTTCTCACATTCTAAATGATAGGATTATCATTTTTGTAAACATGCTACTTTATAAAGTTCCGCATTCTAGGGGTTGACCTGTACTCTTGGGCTTTCACACGCAGACACATTATCAGCCAAGTCTGACGTCTTGCTTATTGTGCACCTTGCACTTTTGATTCTACATCATGGAGAGTGCTCTTTCCAAACTTGAGTGTCATAGGATCACCTAATGAGACTCTACCACTTCTCACCGGGAGAGGGAACTATTTAGCTTGGCGTGCTTCCATGGAACGTTACTTCACCCATGAGGGTCTTTTACCCTTCTTGCTTGGGCCAGTTCCTGCACCCACTAATCATCATCATCTGGAGGAATTCCTTGACACTTGTGACCATGTCTTTGGTCACATGATGATGCATGTCTCTCGTTCTCTTTAGTTTCACATGGCAGACTCAAATCCACCTCACCGTGTCTGGAGCATTCTTTAGTCCCTCTATGGAGACCCTTCACATACTACCACCATTGTTGCTACTGCTGATTCAGTTGTCTCCTCTATTTCTTCATGTGATGACAGTTCCATTGACATAGACTCGCTTGGTTCTACTTCTGATGACGAGGATTGTGCACCCAATTTTGATGCAGAGAGTACTACAGAGGACTCTTCTCCTCTTTCTCTCACTATTCCAAACATTTTTGTCACCCCTCACATCTCATCAGATATCGAGCAGTCTCATACTCAGTCTCATACCGTCATTACACCAGCCTCCTTTCCACTTCCAGTGTGTGAGGCCCACTTCACTCCTCTACCTTCATTGGATGACTCATACCTATCTAACATCACTCTTCTATTTGTTGAGCCCCCTCATTAGGATGAGTATCTGCCTAACCTTAGTCATCTTTTCGTAGAGTACACTTGTGATGCACTACACGTGTTTTAGAGGAGTTCATCATCTCTGTTGTTGGGAGTTCCCTTTCGGGAATCATGTCACTTACACATTTCCAGATACCTTCATTGATCCACCCTCACCATGGATCTCTTTTCTATTGTGGAGAATGTTTTTTTCCCTTCACATAACTTGGAAATCCTTTCTACGGGTGTTCCTCTTTTCACTTCGATAGTTCTATGCACATCGCATTACCTTGATTTCTTGGCACTCACTCGCTAGACCTATGTCACACTTTGGTGGACCAGACTCAGAGTTCTTCGTGCTATTGCCTTCGATTTCCTTTATGGAATGGGTGGAATTCCAGCACTCCATTTATGTCCTTCCTAAGGGGGAACACTATTCGGTGTGGATGGTTCTTCTTCGATCTAGAGGTAGAGGATCTCGTCATTGACATTCTTTTGGGAGACCTCCTAGAGCTACAGAGTTTAGATCTATCCATGGCATCTTATGCATTCCTCTCATCTCCCTTTTCTTCTCTCTTCTTCTTCTTTTGAGAGATTTCCTCTTTGTACATGGGTACCCCTTCAGCTCATCTACGGCCGAGACCTATTTTGGCATCAATTTTAGATTAGAGAGTGTGTTTTTCTCTTATGCTTTGGATGTTTTTCCCACTAGGTTTTCCTTCACTGCTTGGGATATTCTTTCTTGTACATGGTTACCTCATCAGGCTTTGTGTCGGGACCCACTTCTCATCTCTAACTTTCCGCCTCATCCTAAGTTATGATGAAAGGGGTTGTTGGTGTGAGTGACATTTCATTCACCTCTTATTTATTTATTAGGTGTATTGCCACCTCACAGGTGAGTCATCTCACTTAGGTGAGATCATAGGTCTTAGGTGTCATATTAGTTATGACAGATTCTCTTACAAAATCTATCATATGTGTAAGTTGCGTCATAGGAGTTACATTCCCATTTGGGAAAGTAACTCCTCTTCTCCATTATGGAGGAATCTTTTCTTACATGGGAGTTACACATTTACTCCCCTATATGTACACACCTTTCCTAATCTATGAACAATGGAGTAGAGTATGGGCTTTGAGCCTTTTTTTTCCTTAATGCATGCACATTGCTTCCATGGGTGAGTTCTTGCTTGAATCTTGAAGCTACACCATTCGTGGTTGAGTGCAATGTGTTGATGCTCACGGATTCCCTCCAGATCTTTGTCATTCCTCCGATATGCATTTGTGAGTGTAAATGGTAAAACTATCAAATCATAGTGGCCATACCTTATTCTAAAGGTATTTTTATGAATGTCTTATTATTTGATTCTCAACTAATGGTATCATGATATTAGATCAATTTCAAAGTAAACTGATACATCAAACATCGATCAAATAGATTATCTATCCTTGGTAAAGGATATATATTCTTTATTATAACTTTGTTTAACATGCAGTAATCAATGCATAACCTTAACGTACCATCTTTATTTTTGACAAAAATTAATGGTTCTCCCCAAGGAGATACACATGGTCTAATTAATCATTTGGAAAAAAGTTCATTCAGATGTACCTTGATTTTTCCTAGTTTTTTTGTTGTCAAGTGGTAAGGAGTTTTTGAAATGGGTTCTACTCCAGGTTTTATGTCTATTATGAAGTCAATTTCATGTCTTGGAGGGAGTCTAGGTAAATCCTCCAAAAATACATCAATGTATTGTTGAAACAACAAGTAATCAACCAAAGGAGTGTTATCTTCTTCGTTGAAATTAGAAATTTTGACTCCATAAAGCATGCAGACTTTGTTTTTGGCCTTCTTAAGTTGCATAGAAGAGATTTGTATCGATATCATGTCTCTTTTTATGCCCTAAATGAATGTTGTTTTTGGAGGCTATCCAAGCACTTTATTTATTTATCATGCAGATCAACCAATGCTTTATATTGTGACAACCAATTTATGCCTATGATGATATTATAGAACCTAAAGGTGCTATGTATAAGTCTATTTCAGTTGTAAAAATAGGCATCTCTAATGTTGCATCAAAAGGCATTGGTTCACTATGTGAAATTTTTTTCTCATATTTCATAGTCCATGATTTATTCATATAACCAACTTTTATTTTTAATTTTTTAGATAACTTATTGGAAATAAAACATTCGGTAGCACCAAAGTATAAAAAATAATTATTACAGGTAAATCGTACAACTTACCTGGTACTTCAATTGGTGTGGCTTGATTTTTAGCTTACCTATTTGTTACTACAACATGTATCCTATGTTATTGGTTGTTATCTTTGTTACGTTGAGGACAATTATTTGCGTAGTGATCACCACCACACTTAAAACATCCTCTAGTTGGCCTTTTCTTTCGAGTTTATTTTCATTCACAACAGTGTCATTTTGACCATTTTTCTTATAATTTGTAGTAGGTTGTGTTGTTGTTATTTACTTTCCATTATTATTTTTATTTCCCACCTTCTTCCACCAAGTTTTCTTTGGTGCTAAAGGTGATGGAGAGATGAATTTTTCTTTCTTTTCTCATCATGGTGAGCATATATAGCCTACAATATCTACTCTTGACAGACGGATTTTTGAAAACCTACCTCCATAGTTAAAGGTTGATGCACATCTACTTCCCCACTTATAAAAAAGTTGAGTCCTATGATGAATTTCTGAAATTCTAAATGTTTCATCATCTTGGTCTTTGAGGTACATATTTTAACAGCTTAGTGTACCTCTCCTAGTAATATGTTACAATTAGATTTCCTAATTTAATGTCTTAAATTCAGACATCTTTTGGTCATAATAGAGTTGTGGAAACCAAGATCGCCTAAAGTAAGACTTGAATCGATCCTGGCGATGTTGGTTGTATCAACCCCAAGTTCTACCTTTCCGGATTTCCCACAATGAGTAATCCTTGTTGAGAGTGTTAGTGTAGGTTATTATTTATCCTTTTATTTATTTATTAGAATAATTATTACACTTGTGTTATCCCTACACTTGTTGGGTTAATTTTCTTAGGTTTACTAGTTGTGTGGAGTTATCTTACTAGTTGTGTTGAGTTAACTTCTCAATTATGTGTAGTTATCTTACTAGTCTTGTGGAGTTAAATTAACAACTAGCATCGATTAGTGGGAGTTCTTCTCCCCGATCTAGTTAGTAGTTGTACTTCCCTCCTCTTATATGTACATCCTTCTTATTGAGTAATTCAAGTCATTTTATTGTAATGTATTGAGCATTATGGATTATGATGGATTTCCATATATGGTATTTTAGCTCTTCTATTTTACAAATCTAATTTGGTTTGCTATTATCATTTGAGATCGCAGCTTGGAACAATCTTCTTATCCTTCCTTTCGAGAGAGATGATACACTCCCCAAACTACTTTTGTTTCCTCAGAAAATTTCCTAATGGAGAAATAATTCTCCATCTCCCCGAGCCAATTATCAGCTCCATCTCCAATAATTTTTCCATAAAATTTTGGAGGAATGATTTACTTGATATTTTTTGATAGCTCTACTACTAAACGCACTCTTTTATTTTCATGTTGATTCTAGTTTTCAGCATTTGGATCTGCAACATTTGCATTGTTTTTTAGCATTAGAATTATTATTTGCAGCATGTCTATCATGGTTTGCAACACTATGGTTTTCTTTTTTGTCATTTTTATTTGCATTTTTTTAATTTCTGAACCTTGAGGTTGTCGATTTTCCTCATTTTTTAATGTCATCATCCTCAATGAATATATGTTATTCCAAAACACCAATTGTGCTCCAATTTTCTTGCATTACAAAAAGTATCTCATCTAATTTTTGGGTTGTGGTAGCCTCGACCCCATTTGATTGATTATTAGAAACATTTCTACTTGTCCTAACCATGTTTTTATGTTAGAAAAAAAAAAAAAAGTGTCAGTGTTATAATAAGGACCAATTATGTCCAAGAGTTGTTTTAACCTACAAATCTGATACCAAAATATAACACCCAATGTTATTCAACTTCCAAATTAAGGGGTATTTTTAAAACAAACTCCCTTAACTCCATTACATGCCTTTAATGATTTTATAATGCAATAATAATAATCCAATAAGTAATCTAGTTTACAATCCATCGATAACATTCTAAAACCATGTGTAGTTGTAAAGGTCATTTAGATCTACCGATTCCTGTCTTACTCTTTCAAGTATGCATAACATGTATACGGTTGGTCAACCTAGTTAGTTAGGTTTTTGAACTGATGTAATTCTGAGTTTCTACCTTAAAATAAGATTACTAAAACTCATCCGAGAATCACACACTATTATTAAGGAACCAGGTGATCCGATAATGTATTCAACTATTACACTACTTAGGCCAAAATTTTCAAGCTATGATTTTCATGCTTAGTTTCATGACATGAGATAAGTCAAGTGAAACTTGTTCCATCACTAATAAATTATCCCACACAATTATTTGGATTCATCTTAATACTTTAGTGTATTAACTTACGTTTTAAGAAGGCCTAAAGTCTAGGTATCACCTCCAGGATATGTGTATATCGATTTGTACCATCTTAGGACCCCTATGGGAAATATAATGATTAATATTTGACTCTCATCAAAGGTTAATCATTACCCTTCCCGTATCCA
Organism: Taxus wallichiana var. yunnanensis; assembly: GCA_018340775.1. Classification (NCBI taxonomy): domain Eukaryota; kingdom Viridiplantae; phylum Streptophyta; class Pinopsida; order Cupressales; family Taxaceae; genus Taxus; species Taxus wallichiana. The sequence goes on along the minus strand of CM031235.1, from coordinate 480,125,114 downwards.
TCCTAAGATAGCATGGTCGAGAGTACAAACATATCAAGAAGCATGACTTAGAGTCCATGCTAACTTAACACCTAAGATGTTATAAGATAAGTACAACAATAAGTGTTTAAATCAGAATATAAGGTTGATGAAAATAATTAATAACACATTTATTAATGTAGTTTTCATGTTGCAAAATCTTTACGAATTTTATCATTAAGTATATTTTCATTTTGATCAACTTATTGGATTTAGGTAATCATCCTAAGCCCTACTAGATAATATTGTGTCATTTACAACAAGGTCAAATTAAGTAATCAATTACTTGTGAATAATTGCAAAATTTATCCACTATAATTTATTTAAATTATTAAATCATATATACTATTTTGTAACAATTGTAAAGATGTACATTGTTGTCATTATGTCACTTAGCTAGTGTTATATCAAGTAAATTTTTTCAATCAATAAATAATTAGTTGTACTATGTAATAAAACAATAATTAAATTTATCTTATTACAATTGAGTCTTAGAAATATTAATGTATTTCACAACTCTTTTACCACTTGTCCCAAACAACGTTGTTTGATTACTTCTTTAATTAATGATATCATGGTTATCATTACTATCATTTAATAAAGAAGATTAAATGATGTAAGTACAATTAATTAATAAAGACCAATTTATTTCACAATTTCTTTAGTACACCAATTGTAAATCAGCAACATCGTTATTTCATCTCATAAGAATAATAAGATTTAAAGTACAATAATTTCATGTCTAAAAATTACAAAATTTATTTTCAAGATAATATAACTGGTCAACAATCATTTTCAATATCACAAATAAATTTCTCTCATTATAATCCAAGTTTAAAATGTACATTACATCAATGTTTACAAGTTAGACATAAATATGTTGCATGTCAAACATGCATGTAATAATCCAATTTATCTCCACAAATAATTAATTCTTCCTAAAATATGAAAGATAAAGTGATAGATTTACATGGCCACTCAACGAACCAACATAAAAATATATCTCCCTATCTAGATGTTTAATTAAGAAACACAGAATATATACTAAATATTTTAATGTCACAAACAAGTAACAAAATTTACAAATTATAAAGTTATAGCTTCAAATCAAAGGAAAGAATGATCTGTCATAACCTTTTTATAATCATTTTACATCAAGGATGACAAAATCCATTAGAATAACCATAAATATTTTCAACCTTTAAAACATTAATCAAGAGGACTATCAACCATCCAAGTTCAAAATCGGGGCATCATATAATTTCTAAATAAAATGGAACAATCAAGTATTCATAATCAAACTTGGCTTTAAAATTTGCTATCATCAACAATAATCAATCAAACGTAATTATTTTTTTTTACCAATTTACTCACAAGTTATCCAATAAGAGTGATGTTAGGGGTTATAATATAAAGCAGGAAAATGCTTATTATAAAACCCGCCAAAAGACCGTGTCATATTTTGAAGAGTGGATCCTAACCACCCATCTTATATATAACAAGGTGATCCTTTAGGGATTGGTTACACATGGTGTAATATTATATGTGAGCTATATGTGTGATATGTTTTTAAGTATCATGAGAAAATGTTTGAGGCTATTTATAATTCCTCATTGAAGGAGTAATTGCATGTGAAATAGTGGGAGTGTTGGGTAAAAGTATATTATAAATAAAGATAAGTGATTTTAAGTGGGTTTTTACCTTCCATGGGTTTCCCACTTATATCTTGTGTCACTGTGTTCATTTAATATTTTTTCATGTTATTTACATTCTCTAATATGTAAATATAAAATATATTAATCTCTATTTAATCATGCACATCATAATCTATAATCTTCGACAATTTATTTTGTGGATCTATAATTTTTAATTATATCTTCCCATAAAGTTATTAACATGGTATCAGATCTTGCGATTGTTCATGTGCATGATGAATCGGAATCTTTTAATTTTCTAGAGAGAATAATCTTTAGGTCTATTTGCATATCGTGAAGCCCTAATTGTTCGCAGATCATCTTTAAGTGAAATAGGTTTAAAATTCCAATTCTCTCCCAAATATTTTTGAATATATTGGCTAAATGGATGTCTAGATCATGATTTAGAAATTTTATTCTTAGATTTGTACTTCTTCATCTAGTTACATTCATTTTTGGTTAAAACCCTTGTATGTGAGATTATTTTAAGTTTTAACACCATTTATAGCCATTAAGGATCTTTTTGTCTACGGATCGAATGGATTTCCTTATATCTAGTTTGTTTAAGAATTCAAATTTTCCTCATCGGTTAAAAACTTTATCTATTGGCTTGATCTACATTTACAAATGCTAATCCAATCATTGATTACAAAGTGGCTTCACTATGTCTCTGCTTTTATTATTTTCTTTTCATTTTTTGTGAAGTTTTGTCTTTTGCAAAGCTTGGACCAATAATTTAGTGTCAAGTAGCTTTGCATTTGTTATTTTTAGATCTATCCACATTTGTGAATCCCAAACTAATTAGAAGGCTTCATCTTGATTCACATTCTCAATTATATTGTTTATCTTATTTTTAGTCACAAAATGCAAGCCAATAAGGGCTTTACATAGCCGTTCATGTTGTCGGACTTGGCTTTAGCTTTCTTTATCATTTATGCAATCCTCTCCAATAAGAAAGTGCTAAGTCCCCTCTTATTTTGTGTTTTCAATATTTTTTTAGCTTGGTTTTGTCTTTGTGAAAATTTATCCAATATAATTGCTCCATATTTCACTTTTTTCAGTTTCTTCATTTATGGAAATGGTTATCTAATATGAATTAGCTACCTTTTCGCATTTGTTAGTGTTATTCGGTCTTGTGAAAAGTGATCCATTTAAAAGGCTCTAGGTGTGTCTGCTTTCTTCCTTAAGTCATTTTGGTTGCCTTTGCAAAGTGCAAACCAATCACATTTGGACATGTGTATTAATATTCTATTGTGTCAGTCTTCACAAGTGTCAGGGTGTCATTCTTTGTTTGGCTTAGCCACTAAGATTGTGAAACCTATCTGTTATTTTTTTCCGGACACAAACTTTATTTTAAAATTTAGATTATTCTAGAGACTTTAAGTTCACCCAAGGCAATCTAGTTAAAGTTTGGCGGAAAGTTTTCAAGTGTATATTATTAGTCATTAGATATTTGACAAGTGGCATCATTTTTAACTATCTTTTCTTTCACATTTTGTTTCAAGTTTTATAGAGTGCGAAATAGTGAACTAATTAATTAAATACATGTGTATATGTTTTTACTATCTATTTTTAATTTAAGAATCTTCTGACTTATTATCTACAATGTGAAGTGTGAACACATGTATTTTTATTTTTGTAGTTTTCGAATTGTTATAGTTTTTGACTTGTGTTTTTTTACAGCAAACTCGATAAGTATTCTATATAATTTAATTTATTGAGACTTTGTTCCCACATTTTTATCATAGTTTATTAACCTATCTGCGTGCACTGATATTATATTCATTTTTATTAAATTTCGAGACTTCACGTCTGCCTAAGGGATCTGATTTAAAATTTTCCAAAAGGTCGACACATGCCCTCTTGTGTTGCTTTGATTTGCAACACATGTCCACTCTTGTTTTGATTAATTTTTTTCTATTTTTTTATTCTTTATCCGTGTTTCATTTCAAAATTTAATTTTTGTTGCGGTGGTTAACTCTATATACCATGATTTTCCATTTCTTTTGTCATAGTGGATCTCTATTCCTTTATATTGTGGGTTACATTTTTTTGGTGTATTGTGGGTTTAAAATTTTCTTTTATACTGCAGGTTTTGAATTCTCTTTATACCACAGTGTGTCATTCCTTTGTACCCTAGATCTTAAATTCCTTTGTCTTGTGATTTCAAATTTTGAAAAGTTTATAAATTTGTCTCCTCTCGCGCTCCGAAGAATTTCATGGTTTGTTTTTTTGTTTTGATAGCTTCCTTCTTGGTTCTTAAGCCTTGGCTGAATATTTTTGTCAAGATAAATCCATTTTATTAAAAAATTTAATCCTTTCGCTCTATATTTTTAAACATTTTCTTAAATTGGTCATTATCCTAGTTTCTCAATAGAATAAATCATATCAAAATGATGAATAATAATAGAAGTAATGTAATAACTCTATAAAATATATGAAAAAACATATATTTTATTCAAATATATCACATTGAATTTAAGTTAGATAATTTATTGAAAATCGACTAGAAATAACTATAATCGAAAAACATGCAAAAAATGTATGTTTTGTGTTTTAATATTTTGCTTTAGTTTTTTGGTAGTCCATTCAAAATAGAACACTTGTTCATTTTTTTGCAATATATGACATGTATATACTTAAATACTCCACCTATATATTAAAATTTGCTCACATGGTCATTTTAAAAAAAAAAAATCACATACATCTATGAGTGTGTCCACTATTAATGGATCATGTTTTCAATGAATACTTGAATATTATTGAATGATTTGATTATCTATTAAAAATTGTTATCTAATCAGAGACAAAGTAGAATTTGATATCATGTTTTGATATGATTCATGTGGGTTGATACATCATGAGAAGTGTTCCAAGTTTGTGAGGTTATAAAGATAATTAATGAATATGTGAATGCTCTTAAGAAATATTTGTGTAAAGCTAACTCCCTTCCCTCTTCGATTCTGAAATTGTTATGTAAGTTTTTTTATTCTCCTTCTATTATGAAGGATGTAGACAATGTGGGGAGATATCTCAAACCTTGACTCGAGACTAGAATTCTTGAATGATCTTAAGAAAGTTCCCAGAACTTGTTATGCTAACATAAATAGTTTCTTTCATGAGCTTGGTTTCTCTAACTATTTTGATTTATTTGTCAGATATGAAAATATTCATGATATCTTATATGATTGATGATCTATTGATTACTAATAGTAACAAGAATTTAACTCTTAGAATCAAAGAGAAGTTAAGACAATGTTTTTAGTGACTATTAAATCATTTGCTAGGAATGGTTATTTTCAAAATAAAAAAATATTATTGCATCACAACCTTATTATATTGATTGATTTTAAGCATGTCTCTACTCCTATGGTAGTTTGATTTATTTAACTATCAGTAGGCCTTATATATCCTTTATAGATGAAATTGTTTCTATATTCATGCAGGATCTTTGTGTACAATCAATTATGTTTTATATGTTATTCTTACTATGATAATTCATAATTACTTAGTTATTTTTATTCTAACCATGCTGATATTATCTTAGATATACATCTAGATTTGTGTTCAAGTGTTTTTGGTGTTGATGTCATCACCGAGTAGAAGGAAGTAACCAATAGTATCTATCTCTTCTATTGAAGCTTAGTGTAGAAGTGTTATGGAAGCAACAAAGGAAGTCATGTGGCTCAGAAGACTATTAGAAGAACTTTATATGGGTGTCAAAGGAAGCAATCCACTTCTATGTGATAACCAAAGTTGTATTACTCTTGCAAAAAATCCATTCCAGTATCAAAGAACCAAGAATAGTGAGATTCATGTACACTTCATCCAGGAAAGAGTTCTCAATGGTGATGTTGATCTCAAGTTTTTAGTAGGTTGCAGATTTTTTTGAGCCATTGGCTGCTATAGAGTTCTACAAGTTTTCGTGCCATGTTGAGAATTTTAAATATTATCTCTTGTGATCATGTGGATGATGTTGATCTCCACCTTTGAATCAACAGAGCTCGTATTGGTTGGCCTTTCATAGTTTCCCTTCGGGGGTAAATAAGAAATGGACATGTTGCATGTTTTTTTCTCTTGCAATGGCATCTCTTAACAGCCAAAATGTGTCAAAGTGGATACTCCCAAGAATATTTCTATGTTGATTAAGTAAATTGTAATGTATATGAAGTTTACATGTAATTCCAAATGAATCATTAGTTATGGGTATGTATTGTTTTATAAAATGGATCCATAGGCTAATCTAATTCTTCATCCTTAATCACTTTATCTTGAGAATTTGTATATGCTCCTTTGTATTATGGTTTTTATGGAATCCTTGGAGCACTATTTTGAAATATGGAAAAATAGTCTTCATGGCTTATCTAAAATCCATAATGCATCATTCACGCGATTTTAATAAGTCCGCAGAAGCTGCGGTAGTATATTGCAGAGTTGAAAAACTCGTGGAACTTTATTATAGTGTACTATGGAATTGAAAAACCACGAATTGTTTTCGATGCTATCCTAAATCACATGTTGATTTATGGATTATAAATCCTTTTGTACCAAAAGGTAACTTGGCATAAGGAACAAATGTTAACATGTTTTTTTGCATGTTTCCCCACTTAACATTAAGGGGGTGTTGGGGGTTATAATATTAACTGGAAAATACTTATTACAAAACCCTTCAAAGGACTTGGGTCAAATTTTAAAGAGTGGATCATGACTACCCTCCTTGTATATAACAAGGTGATCCTTTAAGGATTGGTTACACATGGTGTAACATTATATGTGAGATATATGTGTTAGCTATTTTGTAAGTCTCATGAGAAAATGTATGATGCAATTCATAATTCCTCATTAAAGGAGTAATTACATGTGAAATAGTGGGAGTGTTGGGTAAAATTATATTATCAATAAAGATAAGTTATTTATAGTGGGTTTACATGGTTTTCCCACTTATATATTTTTTCACTTTGTTCATTTAATTTCTATTCATGTTATTTACATTTTGTAATATGTAAATATAAAATATCGTAATCTTTCTTTAATCATTGCACATCATAATCTATAATCTTCGATAATTTATTATGTGGATCTATAATTTGTTAATTATATCTTCCCATAAATTTCCTAACAAGTGAGTCTACAAAATAGGAACTCAAACATAAAATATGACAATTCCATCAATTGGATTTATAAAGGATCAAACCTCTCATATCAAGATCCTATTCTAGTGGATACAAAGGTAAGATAAATTTAAATCAATTTGAATGAACTCAATCAATAAGTATTGGTCCAATAAAGCTGGTAAGAACAACTACAATCATTACTATGTCCGAAACTCAACCATGGTATATATTAAAAATTTCCCGAGATTTATTGAGTAAAAATTCGTACTCTCAACCTTAAAGAATAAGACAAGTCTACTCGATAATTTAAAGTATGTAATCAAACTGCAGACCATAATTACAACTAAAGGAAATAAATCCCTTTATTGGTCACCCATAATACATTATTATAACAAGAAAAGAAATAGGATCCATACGGTCCAAATTATCTCAACAGTTGGTTTGGGTGAATAAAAATCCCATCTTAATCTGGATAGAATTGATCCCAACTTAACAAAATGCGATCAATGTTGTGGTTTCATAGCTATACTTCCACATAGTTTTAAGCCGAAATTCCTAGGTTTGATTCAACCCAACTAAGGAAAATAATTACTCCCATAATCCTCCCATCTAAGGGTAAAGACATAAAACTTACACCATCAATACTCGATATACCGATACAATTTTATCCCAAACTTTATATTGGAAAAAAATTATCATCCAAGATCTAATCTGCAGACTTAATGACAACCCAATAAAAGAGATAGAGTCGTATCCACTCAAAATAGGCCAATCCTCGGTTCCCATAATGACTTTCCCATAACCATTTATTTATATTCATTATACCTTGAATGTTTCAATCTTAGTAAGCTCTAGATAACCAATACTAAGGAAACATATAGAAATAACTAAAACCATAGAAATTTGAGAAGGAATCCGACTGTAAAAACTTTTTAAAAAAGAGGGTGGTTAACTAATACTCACTTACACAAACATAAAAAAACATATAAAGATGAACGCTCAACATAATGTCAAAACCATTACTTTAAAAATAATACATTCAATAAAAATACAAACACCGAATAATGTATCAACCTAGGTACAAAGTATGGGCCAAATTCAACTAAAACAAAACACATAGTTGAAATAAGAAGAATTTTAAATTTAACATGCATTCAAATATTTCCTCACTTGAATATACAAAGATGGGGAAATATATCCCTTCATGTTAAACTCGATGAGAAAAATTTGAAGCTTTGAGCAAGATCCTTCAACTCTTTTATCCAAAACTCAAAAGAATGATCTTGAATGCAAAGTAGTAAATTACCAAAAATCATTCGTAACTATATATGTTAAATCCTCCATTATCATCTTCCTAGAATAGCTCAACATTCTAAATAAATTGAAAATGTGTGCAACAACACAAAGGAGAGAAGGAAGAGCTAAAAATGCATGTAATAAATAATAACAATGGATAAATTTTTTTGCATGGTAGTTGTATATTGTTACACCCCTTGCAAAAATAGAACAACTTGGAATATCACAGACTTGGAGTAAAGTACGCAAAGAGTTTCAGATGATTCTCGAGCCAAAGATGAAATGCCACTTTGAAGTTTGAACAGAAGAGAATGTAAAATAGAGAGTGTGTGGATTGGAGAATAGGAACCGCAGGTGATGATTCAAAATTTGTTCCAAACTAGTAGAGGTCGTGTGCCAAAATAGAGAAGTTGATGAAGCCACAAAAGCATTTTAGCATGCCGTGGAAGAAAATAAAAAATTGCAGCTAAGGAGATAAAGCCTCCATAGTCAAAGAAGTCATGAGACTAAGAAAAAATAAAATCTTACGGGATGCGGGGTGAAGGAACAGTCATGGATGTTCACATGAAGTCATGCTACATTAGAGGCCATGGGATAAAAAAGCTGAAAAGAGAAATCCACAGAACACAAGGAAGAAGTGTAGAAGTCAAAATCTGCACAAAACTTAAAAGAGAAAGCCACGTATCAAAGGAAAATGACAATTTTCCGTGGGATACTAAAATCACCATATCTTTTGATCGGATTATCCTATTTTTTCAAACATTATATTGATGGAAAGCTCTTAGCATCCTTTATGCAATAGAAACTAGATTTTTTAATTTTATTAAGGATATATTTGTGCAAAGGTGGAATAATTATCCAACACTTAAAAGATATAGTTCTAGGCAAAGCACAACTATCAACATTTACATAAAGATTGGTGCCCATCATTTCTCCAAAAGGAAAATATCTTATTCCAGGTGGATAATTAGAGGAACCTAAATTTTTCAGAGAATTTATTGCTTGATGTTTGTGGTTAGAAATTTTATTTCATTTCCCCCTCTTTCTCTTCTTCTTCTCTCATTTTTTTCGTAAATGTAAGAGCTCCTCTCATAAATATGGATCCCTCTTTGTTGTAATGGAACCATGCCAAAATGGTTTGAATTTTTATGAGTTTAGACCTTGAGTTTTTCTCTAAAATATATTTTCACTTTCTTCCATGAATGTAGATATTTGTGTATATTTTGATTAATAAAATCAAATTTTGTGGCTATTTGTCTACCCTAGTCTTTTGTTTTATTTTTCCTTTCCTATGCTCGCATTTCTCATAGGTTACGTGTTTCCTTCACTTTCAAGCTCTATTTAATTTCTTATTCATGAAAGGAATTCACTATCGATGTGGTTCTCATCGTGGCACGTCTATTTTTCTCTCTCCCCAAATTTTCCATATTTATTTCACCCTTGTGGAGAGTGATCGACCTTTTCCCTAGTGTTATTTCCCTCTAAGCTTAGAATTTCCCATTTCCTACATCTTCTTCTATCCATGGTTCCTTGGCATATTTAGCTTAAATTTTTATGAGTGTAGACCTTTATTTTTTTATCGAAATATATTTTCACCTTCTTCAATGAATGTAAATGACTGTGTATCTCTTGATTAATAAATTCAAATTTTGTGGCTATCTATCTCTGTCTTGGTCTTGTGTTTTATTTTTCCTTTCCTATGTTTTCATTTCTCATAGGTTATGTGTTTCCTTCACTTGCAATCTCTATTTCATGTGTTCTTCATGCGGGAATTCATGGTCGATGTGGTTTTCATCGTGGCACATTTTTTCTCTCTCCCCAAAATTTTCCATCTTTCTTTCACCCTTATGGAGAGTGATTGACCTTTTCCCTGGTGTTATTTCCCTCTTAGCTTAGGATTTCCCCTTTTCTACATCTCCTTCTATCCTTGGTCCCTTGGCATGTTTAGGTTAGGATTTTCTTTTAGTATTAGGATTAGTGTTAGCATAAGGATAGGTAGAGGAATCCGACCTTCTCCGGAGGTCTGTCTCAGTTTGCATGTCCCACAACTAAGAGATAGTCCCATGTTGCCTCATAATTCTTGGTCATTCAAGATCATATACAGGGTGTAATTTCAAGATGTAACAGTAGCTTCGGAGGAAGGCTCCCATTCCATGAGATCCGCGGGGTAAAATTAAATGTAATTATAATTTACATGTTCCATGTAGTGGCCTTCCCCATCAACCTTCACTTCCCACTTTATGTTTCCCTCCAAAGGCCAACTTAGTAAATATGAGTGGTCAAAGATATTTATTTCAAATAATACTTGCATGGGTCGTGATTTGATCAAATCTCCCATCTAATAAACCATGATAAATACCATTCGACTATAGTCGAAATTGTTGTTTCAACATTAAGCAATCAAGTCTTTTAACTATAATCAAATTATTTAATCCAAATAAATTCAAAATCTTAAGTATGACCAATGCCATCAAACACCAACTCAAGTATTCACATATTATCTAAGACCATAAACCAAAATCATTTTTCATAAACATTCGTATTCATACCCACCCAACCATGGGTGTCTTATCACAATATAAAAACCAAAAATAACATCATCAAAAATGTCAATAAAATTATTCAGTAATGAGAATATTTATTGGATTTAGAATTTTAATGACTCATCATGTTAAATCAATGTAGTGTTGATCATAATAAACACTTTATGATCATAATAGAAGGTAGTTTAAATAATTAACTTATTCAACATTTTATTATTATTAAGATACTTATACCTGTACTTAATCAAGACCAAATTTTACCTGTTCCATTAGAAGGTCCTTTCTCATTATTCAATCAATGATCATAAACATCCAAAGAGTTAGTATGTTTAATATTCATCTTCATTTCTACATAATAATATATTGAAACCATGAATAATTTCAACCATACATGAAAATTGGTACTTCCAGAAAGAAAGTAAGTTACATTATCAATAGAATATAAATCACATCAAAGCATCCAACATGGAATCATCAAACTCAGCAATATTACAACTCAACACACAAACACAAAATAGGATAGTAACTTAACATATCCAAAGTGAGTTCTTGGAGGCTAATAACATTATGTGGTCATATTTACAACTACATGTAAGCATGTTTATCCTAATAAGGGTAAACATTTGTATACCTAGTTGTGATTTTGGTTGAGTAACACTTTTAGTCCTAACCTTCGTGAATCATGGAGAATTATTAGCCCATTCTTGCGACAATCATTAAATGAAAATACAAGATGTGAAATTTTAAAGGTGCATCCAGGGTTGTTTATGGTTTAGAATCCTATAGGATTTAAATATATCAATTATTGACTACGAGATAATCATCTGGTTGTGTTAATGATATATTTAAGAAACAATTTTTGATGGGTTTTTTCTAATATTTATGCTCCTAACAAATTTTTTTGATTGATGGGATATGTGGAATCAAATATCTAGTTTTCAAAAAATCATTGTTGGAAGTGAATGTTAACTAGTTGGGGATTTTAATACTCCACTTTGTTGTTGGGGAAAAGAAGGGAAGTATTATGACCTTCACAATGAGTATATGGAAGACTTTCATAACTTATTTTATTTTGATATACTTACAGACATCAAGATGAATGGTAGCAAATTTATTTGGACTAATAGAAGATTGATAGATCATATTATCCGATTCAGATTGGATAGGGCATTGGATTTTGTTGAATGGTTAAAGAAATATATATTTTTGTCTTCCCTTCCATGTATAGGTTTTTATCACATTCCTATCATTTTTATGTTAAAGAAGTGGAAAGAAGAAGGATACCCTTGAGATTTTAGAATATTTGGTTGTAGCATGAAAGGATTAAGGATTTGGTTAATGAGTGGCGGAATATCAAATTTTACAGGGACTAATTTATTCAAGGTAACCTCAAAATTGGATAATGTCAAGAGGAACCTTAAATATTGGAACAAGAACAACTTTAGGAATATCTTCTTAATAAAAAACAAATCGAGAACGCTCTATCTTTTCTTCATATTTTTTTAGAAAAATAATACATTGAGATGAGTGTTGATTCTCATATTAAGGTAAAGTAGCTCCTTAGTGATTATCACAATATTTTTTCTAAAGAGGAGACTTATTGGAGACATAATTCTAGAAATACATGTTTGAAAGAAGGATATAAAAATACTAAATTATTTCATATTTACGCTCTTAATTGCAAATGCAACAACAAGATTGGTAGAATTAAATGGGAAGGGGGTAAATTTCTTAAAGATTCTAAGGATATTCAGTTGGAGGTTTTTAGTTTCTACAAGTAATATTCTAACCTCCCAATCTCTTTGGTAACCTTTGTAAAGAAGACCATTTTTGGATGGTATTCCTAATTTGGAATCTCTTGATAATAAATCGATGGTTAAAATACCCTCTAAGCAATAAACTGAGTATGTTTTCAATTCAATGAGTTTGGATAAATCTCCAAGACATGATGGATTTACGACATTCTTTTTCAATTCTTTGGGACTTTATAAAGGAGGATGTTTTTCTTGTTATTCAAGAATGTTTTGGAACAAAAAAATTCAAGGATCTTAATTGCACTTTCATTAAATTCATTCCTAAAGGATAGAATTTCATGGAATTCAAATTTTTAGACGTATTTGTCTTTATAATAACATTTACAAGATATACACAGAATTTCGGATCTCAAGCTCCACCTTCTTCTCCCTTTTTTATCTTTGAGTAGTATGGAGGCTTTTTTATGGGAAGGAAAATTCAAGATGGTATTTTCACTATACATGAGACCTTACATTATATAAACCAATGTAACAAGGAGAATATGGAGATTAAATTATAAATGGATAAGGTTTATCATATGGTGTCTTGGGATTTTTTGGATGAGGTTTTATGTAGGTTTTTTTATTCTCCTTTTCATATGTTGATTTCATGTATACCCATTGCAAAGTTTTCTGTTTCGATTAATGATACTCTGCATGGATTTTCCCTAACTCTAGGGGATTGAGTAAGGGTGATCCCATCTCCCTTTCTTACCAATTATAATGGATGAATCACTTATTAGGGCTCTAAATGTGGCTACTAGGGAATAAAAATTTATGGCCATCCCCCATAGTTAACTATAATAAAGTAGTCCATCAACACTTTGTTAATGACACTATTTTGGTTGGGGATTCCTATATGTTAGAAGATAGATATTTTAATCTTATCATGAAAGATTACAAAGAAGTGTCTCGATCAAAAAATTAGCTATGGTAATAGTTTGGTTTTCTTTTTTAACACCCTAGACAAGAGATGTAATAAAATATCTAATATTTTGATTCGAGACCAAATATTTTCCTACAAAGTATTTGGGTATGATGATAAGTTTTGAAAAGCCTTAGATTATGGATTGATATTTTTTCTTGATCATTATCCAAAATTCAGATGGATAGAAAGGTTCTCTTTGTCTCAAAATGGTAATATCACGTTGTTGAAAATATCTTTGCAAAGTCCGCTTGTTTATATTATGTCCATTTTAAGGATGTCTTATTTGTTATTGAAAATTTGGAAAGGATCTAGAAGAAATTCTTATGGAGTGGTATGGAGATAATGATCCATAGGGACATAAAGAAACACCACTTCATCCGAGAGACCAATCAAAAGGAAAAGATAAGGAGAAGAAGGATAAAAAAGGTTCAGTTATAAATCTTCCACTATGTCCAGAGTGGTGGTTGCATAACCACCCATCTACACATACTAACAGTTGAATTACCACCAGTCTCTTTTCACCATAGGTCCTATCACTAATGAAAAAAATCCATGAATAGTTACATATTTCAAACATCTAGGATGTGTTTCTTCCTTGGATGACTCTTCCCATTCTCCAATGCATGGGAGGACATGGGGAGTAAGCTATTTAAGAAAGAAGAGTGTGCGGAATTGGGTATCAAATATTTGATGGTCGAATCGAGAAAGAAACCATTTATACTTGGAATTGTTTTGTAGAAGTAAGGTGTGAGAACAGAGCAAGCAAGTAGAGAAGGGTGGAAGTGACATTGTTTTCCTTCCTTTAGCTTCTTGTAATTTGTATTTTCTTTGAATTGGCCAATATAATATTGGGAAGAAAGAGAAATTTCCTTCCCATCCGGTATTACCTAAATTTTGGGGTTTCAGGGATAGAATATTATGTTGTGTGTTGATTCTTTTATCTTTCACAGATGCAAAATAGTTCTAAGTTTCATATTTCATTCACTAGCATTAAGAACTATCATTTTCAAAGTAAATTGGAAGTAGGAACAATATTTTGTGGTCTTATAAAATTCTAAAGTAGAGGTTTACATATCATTTTGGTATCAAACCTGGTAATACTATCCAAGTGTTTTGGTATTCATTATTGTGTGATTTGTATGATAGTGGAAAGGTATAAAGGTGAAGAAGTAATACCTTGTGATCTGAAGATACATATAAAGAAGTGGAAACAAAGGATTAGAGATCGATGGAAGAAGAGAACTTGTTCTCGTAGAATTTATATTCTATAAAGAACTATGAAAATGGTGTTTTAACACTAACGAGAACTCTCGATCAATAAAGGAAAATAGCTGTTAAGTAATACACCTTGGACTTAACGGTTCGAGATTTAGCCAAGAATTTTGGCATAGGAAAGATCCACGATGAGGAATAATATGTGGAAGAATGTGAAGAGGAAACTCTAATAGGAAGAGAGAAGGTAAAATATGATTAGGTTCCTTTTAAAGATAAAACTAAGGTTGAGATTAAAATATTTGAAGGAAAAGTAGATGCATAATTGCTTGATAAATAGTTAAAATAATTAGAGGTTTATTTTAGTGTGCATAATGCCACTAATGTATAAAGGATTACCTTTCCACATCTCAAGATTAAATGAAATGATCTTGTTTTATGGGAAACCCATCTAACCACTTGTGAAAAGAAGAAGTGTCCTATTATAAGTTCTTAGGAGGGTTTTAAATAATTTCTTAGAGAAATAATTTATCCTATTGGCCATAAGACTGACTAGATGATTAAATCATAGTATTTTAGACAATGCAATGGTCAATGTGTGTAGGATTATACTACAAAGTTTTGGGGACAAGCCATATTGATAAATATGGAATTGGAGGATGATGATATTCTAACCAAGTATTTGGGAGGACTTTATAATCACCTTGGAAGGAAGACCATCTCCACAAATCCTAAGGATATCAATGAAGGATGTGTGTAGATGTACTACATAGATGATGAGAAGAAGCAAGGAGAAGTGGATTCAAATACAAAGTAGTTAATAACTCAACCAACGAAATAATAGAGACAAACAAGTAACAAAGGTAAATGTAAAGGTTAAAATACCACTACCACTTTGAATACTTGTAAAGATCCTAATAATTTTTGAAAGATTTGTTATATGAATGGTCATACTAACACAACATGTTTGAAGTTACATCCAAAATTTCATCCAAAGAACCAAAACAAGGAATCTAAGAAGTCCATGAAAGCTATAAGGAAAAATGTGGAATTGGAGATAGAGGATGAGTCTCGATGTAGTCGAGAGGATGGGATGCATAACCACCAATGTGGACATCCAAGAATAAGAGGAAGAGATGAGTAAGCTATTTCAGATCAAAATCCAAATCAAGAGGACTAAGTTAAATGCTTTGGTTGATACTAGTTCTTTATATAATTTTATTTCTTATGTATTTATAGAGAAGCTTAGTCTTGAAACTTATGAGAATCCACATACTTATCATTTGGGATGGGTGAAGAAGGGTGTAGAAATATAGGTAACAAGAATATGTAAGTTCAAGTTTGGGATAAATTCTCAATATATAGATGTATTGGAAGTTGATGTAATTCCACTTGATGCATTTGATGTTGTTTTTAGGACTCCTTGTATATCAGGGATGTTATATTCATGAGAAGGGAGAACTGATACAAATGGATCAAGGATGGAGTGAGCTACAACATCTGAGCACACCATCGTATGTGAAAACTTGCTATGGTAGCTGTTAACTAAGAAAAAGACTCATTCAATAATATCATAATCATTTTTGTTTACTTTTATTTAAAGATAAGAAATATGGGGTAGAAATTTCATATATTTGTAACAAAGGGATGAAGGATCTGGGTAGCATAATTCAATATTTTCAAGAGTATTCGAATCTCCCAATGGGTTACCACCAAAATGAGAAGTAAAGAATGAGTTTAAGCTATTGTCGAGTCCCATCTACTAAATGGGTTGTATAGGAAATCCTTGTTGGAGAGTACAAAGGTAAAGAAAAAACTCCAGGAGCTATTAGACTAAGGGGTAATACACCCAAGCACCTCGCCATGTGGTTCTCCTATTATGTTATGGTAAAAGAAGGATGGTTATTAGAGGATTTGTATTGACTACCGTTCTTTGAACAAGATTACCATAAATAAAATATATCCACTACCATGCATAGATGATCTCTTGGACCAACTTTAGCATGCAAATTTCTTCACAAAGTTGGATCTCAAGTCTGGTTATCACCAAGTCAGGATGAAGGAGGAGGATATATGGAAGACTGAATTCAAGACAAATTTGGGTTTGTATGAGTGGTTAGTACTTCCATTTGGTTTATGTAATGTGCCCACTACATTTATGAGATTAATGAAGCGATTCATTACGGGAATTCATAGATTCTTGTGTCATTGTACATTTGTATGATATTCTTATTTTTATTACCACATGAGAGGAACATATAACATATTTAAAACAAGTCTTGTTTTTCTTAAGCGAAAAAATTGTTATGCAATATGAAGAAGTGTGAATTTTCCAAACAGTCACTTTTTTATCTTGGGCACATGGTTAGAGGAGGATAGATATGAGTGGATCTAAAGAATGTGGAATCCATCGTCAATCTGGAAAACACCAATAGTATCCATCGAGACCAGGATTTTTGTGGGATTAGTACAATACATGAGGGATTTCATTTCGAGATTATTTACTATTGCAACACCTCTACACACAACAACCATAAAGAGTATGGGTTTTGATTGGGCTAAGGACAAAGATCAGTATTTTGAGTTATTAAAGTAAAAAATTAGTCATGCTCTAGTATTTTCTCTTCCTAATTTGTAGCATCCCTTTGAAGTAAAGACAAATGCTAGTGATTATGTTATGGGAGCAATGTTGCTACATGGAGGTAAGCCAATATGATATATTCTTGAAACTTTCAATTCATTAGTTAAGGGATATTTAATATAGGATAAAGAGATGTATGCACTAGTTAAGGAAATAAATAAGTGGAAACATTATTTTTTGGGTAAATAAACTATTTTTCCCACTAACCATAAATATTTCCAGTATTTACAAGCACAATTTAAATTATAGAAGGAAAGGCACTACAAGTGGATGGGATTCCTTCAAAATTTCCATTTGGTAATCAAGTACAAGAAAGGTAGCATAAATTTGGTGGCATATATGTTGTATATGACGCACACATAGGAGAATATCTCTAGGTTTACCACTATCTCTCATTTTGATCCCTTCACAAAGGAAGCTTACGAAGAGGCATATGCTCAAGAAAAATATTTTGGGGGACATATCATTATTTGTAGTCCAAATGAGATTAAAGAATGGGTATTGATGATTTTTATCTCAAATATGGGAGTATCTACCAATGGGGGAAACTTTGTGTGCCAAAATAAGAAAGGGTTCTATTGATAATGAAATCACATACCTAGAAAGTATCATGACATTTTGGTATTAAAAAGACCATGGCCCACTTTCAAAAGTATTTATATTGGCCCAATATACAAGAAGAAGTATCTAAATTTATAAGGGGATGTAAAAAAAATTGTACAAGCAAGCCTAACATAAGGAAGTAAGGTTTATATATGCTCTTACTGGTCCCTACTCGATCTTGGGAGGATATCTCTATGGAATTTGTAGGATGGCTACCTATGTCTAAAAATGGTCATTATTATCTATATGTTTGTTGTAGATATATTTGGTAAAATGTGTTTTCTTATGGCATGTAAAAAGACAATAAAAGCATATGAGGAAGTTGAACTTTTCTTTGCTAATGTATGAATGCATTTTTGTTTTCCAAATTCTATTATTTCGACAAATATTTTGGGTTCATGGGGAATTATTGGAATAATTTGTGGGACAAGATGGACACCAAGTTATAAAGAAGTATGGCCTTCCATCCCCAAATAAATGGACAAAAAGAGGTGGTAAACAAGACTTTGGTATAATTGATTAGAGGATACAATATCAAATATCCATGGACTTGGGATGAGTCCTTATCCTACATTCAGAAATCCTACAACAGGAAGTACACACATCCACTATGGAGTTACCTTTATAAGAATGTTTGTAGTATCTACTTACCAATAAACTAGAAATTATGGTTGGATAATAGGAAGAAGGGAGATACGTGATTTAGAAGTGACTAGAGTAGTGAAGTTCATTGAGAGGATCCAACAAATCCATCTCAAGATGAAAGAACAATTGGAGAAGTCTCAAACCAATTATAATTCTAGACACGATCAACATTGTAGAGAGTACAAATTCATGTTGAAGACAAGGTTTGACTTTACTTGAGCAAGGAAAGAATACAAGGTCAAGAAAGGAAACTAAAGCTACTTTGGTATGGACCCTTCCCTATATTTGAGAAGGTTGGAGAAAATGATTTCAAACTTGATTTTCCACACTTCATGTGGATATACACAATAGTAAATTGTGAGAAGTTACACCTATATGAGCCATCTATGATTGATGGGGAAGAATAATGTCGGGTTTCTACCTTCCCCAAAAAATGACATCTTGGATTCATGAGGAAAATTGGAGGAGGATGTAGTACTACAACATAAGGTTACAAAAACAAAAAGAGACCTTTAGGAATATTAGTAGGTTGGAATCAAAGGGAAGACACCAAGGCGGGACGGTGGTACTCAAGGAGAAATTGAGGGAATTATTTCCTTATCTACTTCCCCATTAAGCATTTATGGGACCAAAATACCCCTGAGTAGGGGATGTGTGATCCATATCGATTTAGAAGGAGAAAAAATTCAATTATATAACCATTGATCTATGCAAAACATAGTTTCATAACCATTCCCATGGCTATGTAACTACCCATGTGTACTGCACCGGTGGTTGCATAACCATCACGGCAGTTGCGTAACCACTAGTCTTGTCACTAATGAAAACAAAAACAAATTCATGAACAAGCACAAATTTCAAACATCTAGGTTGTGTCTCTTCCTTCGATTATTATTCCCATTCTCTAGTGGACAAGAGGACATATGGAGAAAGGTATGTAATAAATAAGAGCATGTGGAATTGGGTATTGAATATTTTATGGTGAAAAGTGAGAAAGAAACCATTGATGTTGGAATTATTTTGTAGAAGCAAGGTGTGAGAATAGAGCAAGCAAGTAGAGAGGGGTGGAAGTGACATTGTTTGCCTTCCTTCAACTTCTTGTAATTTGTATTTTCTTTGAATTGGCCAATATAATATTGGGAATAAATAGAAATTTCCCTTCCGACTGGTTTTACCTCAAATTAAGGGTTTCCAGGATAAAATATTATGTTGTGTGTTGAATTGTTTATCTTTCATTGCTGCAAAATAGTTCTAAGTTTTAGATTTCATTCACTAACATTAAGAACTATCATTTTCAAAGTAAATTGGAAGTAGGAACACTATTTATGTGGTATCATAAATTTCAAAAGTAGATGTTTATAGATCAAATAAATTATGTAACATCCTCATTTTAAGACTTCAATATAAGGGATTTTTTTATCATAATGTTTCACTATTCTAAATTCACATAATTTAGAACCAACATTATCTTAGTCAATCCATCCTACAACAAGTAAACCATATACAACTATTATGAGTCAAATTAAAACCGATCCCTCATATCTAATTTATTTGAATGTGTACATGAAGTATACTTATGGTTCCCTTAATTAATCAAGGTGATTCAAGTTTCAATCTCTAAATTGCATATCTTGGTATCTATTAAGGATGGCCCATCATATATCCTACATATTTAGTCTAGATGAAATTAAGACAACGTAATCAAAAGCTTGTGTTACTTTGGCCAAAGTTTTGGGTCATGTATGTCATGCCCGATTCCATGAAGGAATAATCATCATATGGAATATTTCTTTAACCATACACTTGAAAATTGTTTTCTATATTAGGACTAATATGATCTTACATCAATCACTTCCAAGGTCTGTGGAAGGTACCGATTCGAAATTACATGCAATAAATCATTCATTATTATTTATACACTCATGTGCCCTTAGGAATGATGTGATTCTACATAACTATCATGCTTATGTATGTTTTCATACTTAATGAGTAAACATAGTTAATCAAAGCATTCTGCACATATCTTAATTTCAATTCATAATAATAATATCCTTTTATCATCAATCAATTATCCTTAATTGATAATGTAGTTATATATGAATTAATCACCTCTTTATGTATATAACCACATAATGTTCCTTAAATGGTTAACTGTTGTTTTACATACTCAAACAATTATCTAGATAATAAAATCAAACACATTGTGTTACTTCTATATTATCTAAGTATAACTTATATTCTCATAAGTTAATTACAACATATTCTTTATATTTCAACTTCATTCATGATGTACCTAGATAATAAACCATACTACATTCAATTTATAACTGATATTCAATCATATAAGAGCATCATTATATTTCATTAGTTTAGACTCCATATCTCATATAATTGTATAAACTAATGTAGATTTCCCTTTCATTTCTAAATGATATAATGACTAAGTTCAAAAAATTCAATCATTCACTTTAAGAAGTACATAAGATAATGTTATTAATAAGGAACTATCTTTATTCAATTCCATAAATTAGTAACATAATCATGTTAAAATAAATTTAATCAACAACTTATTTTTCATAATAGATACAATAAATAGGCCATTAACCTTTCCTATTTCCAAAAAATAATTACATCAAGTAATGATAATTGCAATTGGTTCTATAAAATCATCTTTCTTCAAATCAATAGAAAAAATGCAAACTTATAAAATTCATCCTTCTTTCACATTTCAACAAAGTCCATCTAAAATATTGTTATCATGTGCTAGTTTATACGAACTGGCATGATAAGATCTAAATCTTCAAAACAACATGATTTATCTAATAATTTCATGAAAGGAATGCTTCTTTTAACTAAAATTATTCTAATGGTTCAAAAAGGAATACACAACTCTTTTGAACATTCAACATAGACATCTTTCAATCATCAACATAATGAATACAAGATAACTAAGTACCTCAATCAAGTAAGAGCCATGCAAGCAATAACTTAAGATATATTCAAGTAAACTAATCAATAACAACTTGATCAACAATCAATCCTAACTATGCAAATAATAGCTATATCATAGTCATATAAGCCTTTATATATATATATAACTTATTAAAGAAGTCAAGTACAATCCACATGATCCTAACTTACTCACACAATTACTTATATTCCATCCAAACAATACTTATTTAAGGTTTAGGTATAAGCTTATATCACAATAACTTAATCACCATATCTTATAAGTTATACACACCAATAACTTATTCAATATTAGGTTAAGTTATACTTCTTAAACTTATTATAACAGTCAAGTATAATCTAAGTACAGTATCTTTTATAAGAACCAAATATTCACTAAGTAACAATAAATGTTATAACCATCAAGTTCAATGCATATCTAAGGCTCTAAGTCATCTCTAAGCATATGTTCATAATAGATGAACAAAAGTCTTCTTAAGATTTAAAAATATAAGAATACCATCAAAACTGAAAGAACATAACTATAGAAGAAAACAGAAGTCCATCATACAGTCTTAACTATATGAAGATAAGTTTTTATACCCAGTCCTAATTATTCCACTTCCATCCCCAAGTTCAACCATTACCAAAACTTGTATTGATTCAGTGTTGAATGAATTCATTAATCAAACATATAAAAAATGAAGTAGTTAATAGATACTCTTATCAATCTGTATGATCCTAAGGATTGATACGTCACTACAAAAAATAAAGAAGTCGCGAAGCATATCTAATCTAGGTAAAAATTAAGAGAATACAAGGTGTAAGATCAGATCGGCCATAAGCCTTTCTAGATAGACAATTTCAAAATCAACAGGTTGATAAAAGATCATCAACGTACAACCATACCATTATACATTAACAAATACAACAAGAATCTAAGTTTTTTGCATACATTACCGAATATAACTCCTAGCCATAACAAAAAGGCTTCATTAAAATTTGTAGAGTTTATAGATCAAATAAGGTGAAGTATTACTCGTTTACACCCCATAAGTTCATACAAGTTAGCTTATATCATAAAAATGAATACCTAGAATAATACTAAGGGTATATACCTGGTAAATGTTTAATCACAAATACCCATTAAAGGTAATGGTGAAAATGATAGTTCAATGCAACTGAAAAACATCATATAGTCAACATAAGTCGAATCGATTCGATAACTGCATCCAAAGGTAGGAAGTTCATAAAAAGGTTAAACTAGAATTACCCACTATTTCTTTGAGTTTAAAAGAAAATCATGAATACAGGTAATAATAACCAGTGTATGAATCATTTTTCCTACAAGCTTCCAAGTACGACATTTCGAGATAATACATATACCAATCCAACATATAAATATATTCCAACAAAGATTAAAAATACAGTCATCCTTACAAGGATGAAGGTACAATCATATCAAGAGATCCATCCATTTAAACATCAACCAAAACCTTATAAGCTTAAGCCATTATTTCAAAGTCATTTCACACAGTCCAAATGTAAAAATCAAGGAAAAAAAATATATCCAAGTTTTGAATCAAATAAACAAAACCCACAACCATCAAAATGAATCTAAACTAAAATCAGAGTTGCTTTCATGAAGGCATTATAAAGAGCATATTATTTTAAAGAGTTAGAGCCTATCATACATGGTAGAGCTCCTAATATCTTCTCTCCAAGATTTTTGAGTTATTCTCCAAGATCTAATACCAGTGACTCCATAGAAATATCAAAATAGTTTCAACAAAAACCCTCTAACCCTTCCATTCTCCACTTACTTCTTTTAATAACCTGAGCCATTAAGAGTCCCTCAAATTTCTCCTCCATACAACAAGAGATTCAATGAAACTTCAAAAATAGATCAAAAAATTGAAAAGACCATAAAATGTAGAGCTCCAAGAGCTCGATGGAAAAAAATCAAAATGAAACCAACTTCACTATTTTTCCTCTTAACAACAATCACCTTATCTAAGGATGTTTTGGGTTTATCAATACCATTAATTTTTGGAAAGGATTGTCATTTCATTCCCTAAATTCCTATCAACCTCCCTTGTATCTAGTTTAATTTTAGAGCCAACAAACAGTTATAGAAAACTTCCATTTTTCCCTTAACCACAGATTTGGCTAAGTTCGCCACTTTGACCAAGTCTTTTTCCAAAAGATGGTGGTTTCCATTTAAATGAAACTCATTAAAATGCTAAGTACGCGTGGGTTGGAACCCAACTCATCTTACCATGCATTTAACCCCTTCCCCATTGCCAACCATAGTAACGTCTAGGTTAGGTCTTAGGGTTTTGTAGTATAGTTTAGGATTTATAAAACAACATTCATCCATCAACCTTAGGTTAGGTTTAGAGTCCACATGATCTAGAAATAATAATTCATAGTTTACAAAGTAGTCAAGTAAACCTTTCAATTTTTAGTCAAAATAGTATGTCGATTTAGGATAATACCCTAGATCACTAAAATTGATCCAGGGTGTTATTTTGAACCTTCATATTGATAAAATAGTCTTAATAGAAGCAGTCAAATGGAAATAACTATAAAGCTTACCCCTTTACCTTATTACTTACCTACTCTAGAACTTGGATTGTACTATCCAAGAGCTGAAGCCACTATGCTCATTTCAGCAACAAAAAGGTAAGTACATCATAATATTATCAAAACATAAGTACAAATTATGCCATTAAAGAATTATAAGTCTTCCAGATCAATAAGTAAATGATGTTATTTTAGAAAACATGCAATAACAATCTAGCAGTGAACATCAAGAAAAACACAATCCCATGTAAATGTTTGTCAACCAATCACAAAATCCAAGTACAATTATAAAAAGAACATGAGTATTAAAAATTCAATAATCCCTTTTATTCCCTAGGGTAAGATATACAAAGTGCTAATAAGTATGGGGGTTTAGGCTTGAGAGAATGGGAAAGAATGAATAAGTCTCTACTAGCTAAGATGGCTTGGCGTATTTCTAGAGAGGATAGTGTTTGGAATAACATCCTCAAAAAAAAAGTATTGGGCTAATGTTACAACTAATGATCGGTGTTTCTATCCTCCCTCTTTTGATGGTTCTCACTTTGGAAGGCTATAAACTAGGAAAAAGCTTTCGTGTCAGAAGGGTGTAGGTGGAAAATTGGTGATGGGAGAAGAGTGGATTTTTGGAAATATAAATGGGTGGGTGTTTCTCCTTTAGTTGATATTTTCCATAACTTATAATAAGTTTTTGATAGTAAGTATGGTCCTTTACTTAAGGATTACTTAATGAGGAGGAACCCTTAATATTTTGGAAAATTATATCAATAGGGGAGAATAAGGATTTATAGGGCCTTAGCAATATCTTGTTCTCGTATTTTGATGTTAAGGAGAGGATAAAATGAACTCATCATATTGTCAAAAGAGGAGAGTGGGAATTTTAGTGTTAAAAGTGCCTACAAAAAGTTCTTCGAGGAGAATGTCATTGATGAAGATTTTAATTGGATAAAATTTTGGATCAAAGATGTGATCCCTAAATTTAATGTATTTTGGTAGTTGGTGCTCCATAATAAAATTCTCATGGTGGATAAATTCAATAAAAGAGGATTGTTATTGTAGACTCACAAAGCACCCCGGATGCAAATCGGCTTCTAGGTTGATGTTCAGGCATCCAATGTGATTGCACAACATGGAATCCTTTCTCCAAGCATGGGACTTGTAAAGATGAGAAAATATTCTCCAGAGAAGGCTGGTTCCTATTCCTCTGTTCAGATGCACACAAAAAATGCAGAGGGTTTGCTAAAACCTAATCTAACTTGCCAAGGAGACAGGGTAAGAAAATGCATAGAATAAAACCTAAACTACAAAGGTGATGCACCGAGGAATGTTAGACACTCATTTTGCAAATTTAACACAGACCACATAGATGCAATACAAACACCATGCACAGGTAACCAAACTGCAATAAGAGATCAAAATGATAGCAATGAATACATGAGAGGGTCGAGAGTCAATCACAACACATATATTATTGCTCAAGAGTCGATACAGTACATTGCAGTGGCCAAGAGGCAAAAAGACTGGCATTACAACCCATATGGGAGGTTTGAAAGCTCCACAATTTCTCTTGTAAGTGAGGGAAGAAGGGAGGATGCAAAACAAGAATGTCTCGACCCCTTAAAGGAGCTCTTCTTTACAATATATATCAAGAAATGAGAGAGGGAAGAGAGAGGAAATCTAGAATCTACCCCAACCACTTCTTGGTAGCATTTAAAATCATCTCATTATGACAGAAGCGACGGATCCTAGCAAAACGGTGGGCTGTCTAACAGGAGCGGCGAGCTGTCTGCTGCATTAAAGTTGGTTGTTGAAGCATTACTTCTGTCTATCACCACGTGTCAGAGACATTTTCTTAATTTTCTCCCTCCAAACTACACCAAAATGCAAGATTGATCCAGAATCATGTAGAGAATTTCAACAGACTTTCTGTTGATATAAAGAATGTGCAAATCTGAGCTCTGGATCGAAAGATATGAAGGTCTAAACATTTAGGGCACAAAACAGGTGAAAACAGATTTTTAAATTTCTTTTCCCGCGCTCTGCCATCTGGACGACACGTGGCAGGCTCTAGTTCGCTGAGCAATTTTCTCTCTCCACCTTTTCACGGGATTTTCTTGTGGGCCCCTTAAACTTGGACACATGGCACTATTTCATTGGTTCGGATCAGTGCTCAAAAACTTGCCCCTTTGACCTTTTGGACCTTTTTCCTTGGCGACACGTGTCATGCTGTGATTTGTCCACGAGCTTGCCAGATTTTCACGTCCACCGCGTCTTTTTGTCCCAAATGTCCCTGGTGCTTCGCCGGGATGAATCCTCCAATCCACTCGAAATGGGCTTCCTCGTCCCTTTTCTGCCGGTGACACGTGGCGAGATCTGATTGGCTTTTGACTCCTTCGGCTATCCGCGTCCCATGCGCCCCTTTGTCCCACTTGTCCTTATCGAGTTTTCCTGTTTCAACCGATTCAACCAGTTCACGTCCTTCGCATCCATTTGTCACAAATGTCCCAGTCTTTGTCTAGGACAAATTCTTCCGGTTCACCCGATTCGGCTGGTTCGTGTCCTCTACGCACTCTTGTCCCGCTTGCTCCCGGTAAAGGACTTGGGCAAATTTTCTTTCTTTCGGCCGATTCGGGCATTTCGAGTCCATTTGTCCCAGACGTCCCTTTTATGTTTGGGCTGCTGGAGGCTTTTCGGCTGATCCGCACCTTAGTGTATAATTGTTTCAACTGTCCCAAAGGTGGCCTATCCACGCCTTCCGTGTATAATTGTTCCAACTGTCCCAAAGGTGGCCTTGAGCAGGACTTAGCCAATTTTACGATTTTCCCCGAATCAATCTACTTGCTTGGAACTAAAAACTCTTATGCATGTTATGAAATTAACTTTGGGGGGTGAAATTTGGATAACAATTTGGTGACTTTTCGGGGTCACCTGCCTGCTAGGTAGAAGATCAGTGGCCTTTTAGTGATCCGTTGGGCATGGAGTCATAAGTAATAACCTGAAATGAGCCTGATGCTGCAACTCCCTCTACGAGAGCACGTTGAACTGTAAAAAACTCAATCTAGGAGTGACAAAACCTGCGCCAAAGCACTTAGGGAAACTGAAACCTAACTACAACAAGACAATGTGCATACGCACTTAGAGGAATTGAAATCTAGGCTAATATTTACAAGGGTGAACCTTTTATTTTCAAGTAGCAATGTTTGAGATAGATTCCATTTACTGGAATCTGCAGTTCTTCACCATCCAATGAGGCCAATTGGAAAGCATTGCTACTCTTGCACTTCGTGACCATGTATGGGCCACTCCAAATGGCATCAAATTTTGAATGCCTTCCTAGTTTTGCCTTTTCCACATCCCATTTCAACACTAGATCTCCAACTTGAAAAGATCTATCTTTGGCCTTCCTATCAAAGGTCTTCTTGATCAAAGCTTGATCCTTTTCCATTGCTTGGGATGCTTGATTTCTGATCTCTTGCAGCTCCATCAACTCTGCATACCTCACCTCCATGGGCTCAAATTCAAGTAACTCCAGCTGCTTCATGAGTTCCAATGTTGGCAACTCAAGTGACATGGGCAAGATTGCCTCTCTTCCATAGACAAGCCTAAATGGAGAGTTACCTATGGATCTTTTGGGAGTGATCCTATCAGCCCATAAGGCTGATTTCAACTTGGTATGCCAAGACCTCTGATTCTCATCAAGAGTTCTCCTAATGATCCTTAACAAGTTCTTGTTTGTAGACTCGGCTTGGCCATTACCCTGAGGGTAATAGTTCGATGAAGTGCTTAGGTAAATACCGTTCTTGACAGCCCACTCAGTCACCTTAGATCCAATGAATGCCAATGCATTATCAGAGATTATTGTGGCAGGTACACCAAATCTGGTTTTTATTCCCTCATAAAAGTCTAAGATGCTAGACTCATTTGCCTCTTTGAGTGCTCATGCTTGTCCATTTGGTGGAGTAGTCGTGGTTGTCAAAATCCATTTATGCCCTTGGCTTGAATTGGGATTAATGATTCCAATGGAGTCCGAACCCCATTGCATGAATGGCTGGTCAAGCGAGATTGGCTACAATGGAAGGGCAGAAAACTTCTATTTTCCTGTGAAGAATGCACAATTCTTACACCTCTTGATCCATGCGTAGCAATATTTGAAGATTTTAGGCCAATAATAACTAGCCTTCATAATTTTTAGAGCTGTCACTCTCGGCACAAAATGGCTACACAGCTGGTCCACCATGAAACTCTTCCAATACCCTTTGAATCGACTGTGCTAATGCATCTCAAGAAGTAGCACTCCATTTACATCTTTCTTGAACAAAACTCCATCAACAATGGCATACGGGACAGTTTGTAATCTGAGGTGTCTCCTTTGGGTCTTGTTCATCTCTGGGGGGCACTGGCCTGTACCTAGGAAGTGCATAATACCTTGGGTCCAGCAAGGAATGGGGGAAGCATTGTCTTCTTCATGATTGCCGCTTGGCTCATGGCTGTCTGGATATCAAAACAGCCTCTTCTTCGTTGCATACTTCCTTTCACTTCCCTAAAACCATCTGCTCACATAGTCCTTTCCCTCTTACTAGCTTGGTGATCTTGATCTCAATGTCATACTCTATGACACAGGTGATCCAACCTGCCCTTTTCTCATTAAAATCCTTGTTGAGGAGGAAGTCCTTAACTCCCAGTATGTGAGACCAGCAAGCTGGACCTTGTTGTTTGAGACTAAATGCTTGAATTTCTTCAAGCTTCACGATTACTACAAGTACATGCTTTTCAATAAAAGAGTACCTCACCTCATGAGTCATCTAGGCTCTAGCTAAAAAGGTAATCGGCTGCTCATCATTATCTTTGTTCTGTTGTACTTAACGGAAAAATAGTTTCATCACCTCCAAATGCATAGAGGATGAAATCCTTGGAGAAGTCTCAGGTTGATGAGAATTGGTGCTTGAGAGATAGCTTCTTTGATTGCTTCAAAACTCTCCTTTCCTTCTCATTGTACACTTAAAAGCCATGCTCTTCTTTAACATTTTGGTGATGGGATTGACAAGGGCTACAAAATTTGAGATAAACCTGCGGACAAAATTGATCCTTCACAAGAAACTTTGAAGAGCCTTCTTGTGACTTGGCAATGGCAGTGCTCTTATGGCTTCAACCCTCTCTAGATCAATTGCCAGTCCCTCTTTCGAGATAACATGGCCAAGGAGCTTTCCTTCATGTGTAAGAAAGATGCACTTCTTGGGGTTCAAAGATACTCCGAACTTTCTACACCTCTGAAACACTTGCCTGAGGTGAAAGAGATGGTCTGCTGCATTCTTTGAGAAGACAGTGATATCATCTAGATATATCAGCACTATCTTGTTGATCAAGCCTTTGAATGCCATGTCCATTGCCCTTTGAAAGGTAGCACCAGTGTTGGACAGCCCAAATGGCATCTTCTTGTAAGCATATGTGCCCCATTTAGTTGTGAAGGCTGTCTTGAATTGGTCTTCTTCTTTCACCATCACCTAATTATACCCTGAGTAGCCATCTAGGAGAGAGAATCTCTCTGAACCGGATACTACCTGCAATATTTGTTCCATTGAAGGAAGCGGGTAATGATCTTTGAGAGATGCTCTATTGAGGTCTCGGAAGTCCACACACAACCTGATTTCTCCGCTTTTCTTCCTGACCGGAACCAAGTTAGCAACCCAGCTTGAGTGCTTGATCGGGAATATAATGCTTGCCTCTATTAGCTTATTTAGCTCTTTCTTCATTAGAGGCTCAATGTGAGGGTTAACAGGTCTCTACTTCTGCCTGATGGGCTTAGCATCTGGATCCAATTCTATGGTATGTTGTGCCAAATTCGGATTGAATCCTCTCAAGTCTTCATAGCTCCAAGCGAAGACATCTGGAAATTCTTGACAAAGCTGTATGAAATCTGATTTCTCCTGCTCAGTGGCCACTTTACCAATTTGAAGTGTTTTGCCTTCCCCAACTGGAATTGGCTCTGAATCTTCCCTCTTGACCTGTAGGTTAGCCTTTTCTTTACGGAATCGGTGTCGTTAGGGTTAAAGATAGACTCCAACGTTACTAAACCCTTGGGAAGTTTGTTTGTCTGCAGCTACACTACTTGATCCCCATACTGCTGCGCTAGTCTATCCTGATTCCTAGCTGAGAATTAAGCTTCTTCTTGTAAAAAATTGATGATCTGTTGATCATTTTCAAACACTTGCCAGTTGGTGTTATTATCTGGAACTGCTGGCCTCACAATCACATGGATATGTGGCTGTGTTTTTTCCCTTTTGATGTTGTCAACCACATCAAACGTTGCTCCAACTGCTGTGAGCCTATCCGCGGCTTCATTTTTCTTCCTGGGTATGGACACAATGTTGAAAGCTTCAAAATCCTCAATGAGGTCCCATACCCTATTCTTGTAGCTCCTCAGCAAGTCGTTCTTCGTAGCATGTTGTCCTCTAACTTGGTTGACGATTAGCTCGCTATCCCCGAACACCTGCAAGTTATTTATCCCTTTTTCCTAGCCCAATGAAGTCCATGAATCAAGGCCTCATATTCAGCTGTGTTGTTTGAACAAGAAAACTGGAAACAAAAATCTGAATAATGTTTGATGCCTTGAGGTGAAACAAGCATGGCTCCACCTCCTGCACCTTGCCTACTCCTTGATCCGTCAAAAAACAGCTGTCATACCTCATTGTCATCATTATGGCTTGGCTTGGTGATGCTAGGAACAGGTTGATTTTATTCATGTATACAATAGACTCCCAACTTAGATTCTTCTAATTCTTGATAGGGATCAAAAGAATGTATCTTTTTTGCCCATTCGTCAAGAGTTAGGTCCGGGATACTTCCAACCTTGGTGTCAGCCTCATCAGTACTAGGGTGATCTTCTTGATCAAATGCTAAGTAATTGGCATTAATATGACTTGGAGTGTAAGGCTCAATATGGAAGTTTACAATAGGTTCAGACCTAATTGTAGCCTTAGTTCCATACCTTGTTCTAAACAGCATGTGGGACCAATCAGCAGACAAATACCCCCCAATCTTGGATGTGAAGTCCCTTGACAAGCAAAGGGCAAAGAGTGGTGGAAGGTATATGATTGATATATCTTGTAAGACAACAAAATTTGGAAATGCATGTAAGGTAAGACTCAAGTTTTTAATCACTCCAACTATTGCTATTGCTGTCCCATCCAATTGCACTACCCCTTTAGATATTACTTCATATTGGAGACCTAGCTGATCAGCTATTTGATTGGGCATCACTGAGCTACTTGCCTTGGAATCAATCATGCAATTGTGTACTAGTTTATCCCCAATGATTAATGAAACATAAAAAGGAGGGGGCTTCAACATTTTACCTTGTTGCCGTCCATGGCTTCCTTCAGGCTGGGCAGCATTTGTAAGCACTTTGTCTTGCATCTGAACCTGTTGATTCGAAGTTGTCCAATCCTTCATGGCAGCTTGCAGCAGATCTCTTTGTCCTGGGATGGATAGGGATTCCCACATTGATATATTGATGTTAGTCTTCTTCATCATTCAATGATATCTTGAACGGGGATGAAGTATCCTTCTATTGTCCCTTGGTTTGCACATTCACCCCTTGCACATGGGCAGCAGCGGTGGCATTTGAGTTGGCCTAGGGGCTGTTCTTGGCTGTCCTTGTGCACTTGAAACTGGACTTTGCTTGCCAATCATTTGTGGAGCCGTGAAATGTTCTGGATTGGCTGGGGCTAATGGCTATTTTCACCCAAATTTCTCCTCTTTGACCTTGTGTTGTTGCTGCAACACCTTAAGAGACTACACGATTCATGCCACAGAAATCTTCCGCTTGCCAATTCACCAATGTGGTGTCATTTGGGGCTGATTGATGTTGGAATGTTTCTAGTTGTTGGTTGTTTCCTTGACTGCCCTCACCCTCCACACTAGTAGTTGTCACCATTAGTGCTTGATTGAGAGCACCATTGAAACACATGGATTGGTTATGAGGCTCGTTGCATGGAAAGCACCAATCATATTCCTGAGCAATGTTGTTTTGTGTTGGCATTAATGCCTTAGAGGCATATATGGCATTTGGATTATAGGGCTGGAATGGTCTATTGGCGGGAGGCCTTGTTTGATTCATATTTGCAGCTGGATTAGGTGGTCTTTGTGGTTGGTATGGCTGCCTATTACACCTGCTGAGCTTGGGGTTGATAAGAAGGTCGAAACCTTGGGCTTGCTTGCCTCTTGAGAGTGACCAACTCATTGCCTAGGTTTTCAACTATTTCATGACCTCCTAGAGTTCATTTGAAGCACTAGAGGATGAAGTATAAATTACACTTGAACTTTGGTTTCTAGGGGTGGGAACAGGAGCCAAAGTGGGTGTTTGACTAGTGCTTGGATTTTCTAAGTTTGGATACAAGGGCATGGGAGGCCTAGGAGCCAGTTTACCAGCTTGAATAAGATAGTTTTCGGCTCTAATGGCAATGCTATAAGCCATAGGGATTGTTGTGCCTCCCATGGACTGAATTAACATAGAAATATCAGAATTCAAAGCTTTAAGGTAATATAGAAAAGCACCTTCTGCTGTTGGCCTGACTGCCACTGGAATCCTATCCCAAGACCTTTGAAATCTGAAGTTGAAGTCAGTCAGCTGCTCGTTGGAGGCTCTCTTGATAGTTGTCAGCTGCTCCAAAAGAGACAAGTTGTCTCCCTTCTCTCTAAATTGCTCGTGAAGTGAAATACGGTGATTCCAGTTTGTGATAGAAGAACTAGCTCCAAGGCTCCTAAACCATTGCAATGCTTTACCCTTGAATGAAGATGTAATTTGTGAGCCACTTGCATTTCATTGATTTCATGGATTGCACAAAGGTTAGCAATATCTTTAACATGATCACCTGGAGTAGTCTGATTTTCTCCGGTGAAGTAGGGAATGTTCTTCAAGGTCAGTAATAGGAAGGCTGGATGTTGTGCATTGAGAGCAAGTGGGCATTGCTGTGAAGTTGATCTAGGGATTGTTCTCGAGCCATTCTAATCGGTCTTAAAACCCTTATATATCTTGAATGAAAGGCTGTGAGGTGGAGGAGTTGAGAGTGTTCTATTTGGTGGAGATGGAGACCTTTGAATCCTTCTTCCTCTTTGCCTTCTTCTTGGAGATAACTGCAGGTATTCAAACAATGCTTCTTATTCTCCAACTCTTGACCTTGTGGTGATTCTTCTCATGAGTTTTCAGGCATGCACTACTTAAACCAGTTGATTCTTCCCCAGTGGAGTCACCAGATATGCAAATAATAGCTCTTAAAGTAAGAAAAAAGCAGATGAGATGCATATCAACTTTGCTGCAATAAAAATGAGACCTCTATGTCCCACCGGGCGTGCCAAAACTATTGTTGCAGACTCACAGCACCCCTGGATGCAAATCAGGCTTCTAGGTTGATGTTCAGGCATCCAGTGTGATTGCACAACATGGAATCCTTTCTCCAAGCATGGGACTTGTAAAGATGAGAAAAGATTCTCCAGAGAAGGCTGGTTCCTATTCCTCTGTTCAGATGCACACAAAAATGTAGAGGGTTTGCTAAAACCTAATCTAACTTGCCAAGGAGACAGGGTAAGAAAATGCATAGAATAAAACCTAAACTACAAAGGTGATGCACCGAGGAATGTTAGACACTCGTTTTGCAAATTTAACACAGACCACATAGATGCAATACAAACACCATGCACAGGTAACCAAACTGCAATAAGAGATCAAAATGACAGCAATGAATACATGAGAGGGTCGAGAGTCAATCACAACACATATATTATTGCTCAAGAGTCAATACAGTACATTGCAGTGGCCAAGAGGCAAAAATACTGGCATTATACCCCATATGGGAGGTTTGAAAGCTCCACAATTTCTCTTGCAAGCGAGGGAAGAAGGGAGGATGCAAAACAAGAATGTCCGACCCCTTAAAGGAGCTCTTCTTTACAATATATATCAAGAAATGAGAGAGGGAAGAGAGAGGAAATCCAGAATCTACCCCAACCACTTCTTGGTAGCATTTAAAATCATCTCATTATGACAGAAGTGGCAGATCCTAGCAAAATGGCGGGCTGTCTAACAGGAGCGGCGAGCTGTCTGCTGCATTAAAGTTGGTTGTTGAAGCATTACTTCTGTCTATCACCACGCGTCAGAGACATTTTCTTAATTTTCTCCCTCTAAACTACACCAAAATGTGAGATTGATCCCAAAATCATGTAGATAATTTCAACAGCTTTCCGTTGATATAAAGAACGTGCAAATCCGAGCTTTGGATCGAAAGATACAAAGGTCTGAAGATTTAGGGCACAAAACAGGTGAAAACAGATTTTTAAATTTCTTTTCCCGCACTCTGCCATCTAGACGACACGTGGCAGGCTCTGGTTCGCTGAGCAATTTTCTCTCTCCACCTTTTTGCGGGCTTTTCTTGTGGGCCCCTTAAACTTGGACATGTGGCACTATTTCATTGGTTCGGATCAGTGCTCGAAAACTTGCCCCTTTGACCTTTTGGACCTTTTTCCTTGGCGACACGTGTCATGCTGTGATTTGTCCACGGGCTGCCGGATTTTCACGTCCACTGCATCCTTTTGTCCGGATGTCCCAGTGCTTTGCAGGATAGAATCCTTCGATCCATCCAAAATGGGCTTCCTCGTCCCTTTTCTGCCGGTGACACGTGGCGTGATCTGATTGGCTTTCGGCTCCTTTGGCTATCCGCGTCCCCCGCGCCCCTTTGTCCCACTTGTCCTTGTGCTGAATTTTCCTGTTTCGGCCGATCCGGCCGGTTCGCGTCCTTCGCGTCCATTTGTCCCAAATGTCCTAGTGCTGTCTGGGACAAATTCTTCCGTTTCACTGATTCGGCCAGTTCACGTCCTCCGCGCACTCTTGTCCCGCTTGTTCCCGGTAAAGGACTTGGACAAATTTTCTTTCTTTCGGCTGATTCGGGCATTTCACGTCCATTTGTCCCAGATGTCCCTTTTCTGTTTGGGCTGCCTGGAGGCTTTTCGGCCGATCCATGCCTTCCACGTATAATTGTTCCAACTGTCCCAAAGGTGGCCTATCCGTGCCTTCCACGTATAATTGTTCCAACTGTCCCAAAGGTGGCCTTGAGCAGGACTTAGCCAATTTTACGATTTTCCCCTGAATCAATCTACTTGCTTGGAACTAAAAACTCTGATGCATGTTATCAAATTAACTCTAGGGAGTGAAATTTGGATAACAAGGATTTCATATGGTAAATAGATGTTTTCTTTGTGATATGGAGGAGAAAAGTGTTTTTCATGTCTTTTTAACTTTTCTTTATCCTTTGTTGTTAGAGAGTCCCTTCTTTCCCTTTTTGGTTCCAATTGGATCTTTCTAGCTTCCGTAAAGTTATTTTGGGCTCATTCACTTTGTCCTTTCAAAATTTTGGGGATGAAAAACCTATGATATATTTTTCTCTTGCATTTCTACTTGAGAAACTTGAAAGGAGAGGAATAGAAGCATTTTCAAAGGAAAACATGAGAAATATGGTAGTTCGGTGGTTAGATATAAAAATGCGA
Source organism: Taxus wallichiana var. yunnanensis (assembly GCA_018340775.1). NCBI lineage: Eukaryota > Viridiplantae > Streptophyta > Pinopsida > Cupressales > Taxaceae > Taxus > Taxus wallichiana. The sequence goes on along the minus strand of CM031235.1, from coordinate 480,089,563 downwards.
GTTCAAGATAAATTTTTCCTTCTTCAAGAAAATCGTAGATCCTTTTTTATGCAAAAGGATAAATCCTCTAGTAATTGGTTTATTTTCCCTAACCCTATGAATAACATTAAGCCTCATCCCATGGAGTAGGTTATATGGAAGATACCTATGAATGGATGGATTAAATTGAATTATGATGGTGTTCTTTAAAGGGAACCAAGGTCAAGATGGTATTGGTGGATTTTGTATGGATCAATTGGGGTATTTTATTTTGGGCTACTCCTATAACCTTGGAATTCATTCCTACCATGTTCTTGAAGTTGTTGCTTCTTACCGAGGGTGAAAATTTTAATAGAGATAGACATTTTATGAATTTTACGGTTGAAGGGGATTCCTTGAATATCATTTGTAGACACATAAATTTGGTATCTCTACCCTTTTCTACTGTGTGCACATATTTTACCATGGTCCTATCTAGGTCCCCAATCCATCCCATTAAATATTTAATAAAATGCCCACTTATCATCTTGTTTTCATTTAATTATTATTAATTCACATTAATTAATTAATTCCCATTAATTAATTAATTAATATCAGATCCCTTGACTTTCCCTAATGAAATTGATATTTAAGACGTTTTTCTCCTACATATAAATCCCTATTCTTTTTCTACACATTCCTATCTTTTAACTACCCATGATTCATTCCTAAATAACCTAATCCTACACATAAGCTTTAAAGCACTTTTTCCCTCCTTAAAAACATGAAATCCTAACCTAAAGCACAAAATCCACCCCATTGGGGAAACTCTCCCGTGGTCAGCAACAACCCATCCTAGTGAATGTCAACCCTATAAAAATGAGTTGTTTCTTTCCATAATCATCATATGGATACCAATATTGGAGCTTTCTTGTGACTTGTGAAATGACTCTCATGCTAGAGCATTCTGCAACAGTTACATACCTTTTGGACCTCCTTGGAACATGCTTGCATCACTCGTGATCATCCTTCATGAGATTATTATCATCTTTTTATTGCTTTACTTCATTATTATCATTATTTTTCTCATATGTAACATTTTACAGTGTTAGATCCTCTTCAACAACACCCAAAGCTCTATTATCGACCTTGTCTTCCCACTACCTTACTTATAGGTTACCTTTTCATCTTGTTTTTCTTCTTCCTTTTCCAACTCTTCTACAGTTGTCATTACCCCACTCTGGTCACCATCAACTAGGGTCTTGATTCTCAATCTATCCTTTTCTAATCCTTCCTTTCTTCCATTTTTTGGTTTCTTCTCCCTCAAATTCCTTTTACGAGTTGAATCCAACTTAAACAAACTTCTGCGCTATTGCAGTTGCATCCGGATCTTGTAGGGTTTGCATGTTTCTCTTTTTGTTCAAATATTCACTCTCGGGTCATCGACCGACCTGCTTGCATAAATCTTGATCACCATCAATCCAAACTAGGAATCATTTAATTTACATCTATTTAGATTAAATCATTATCTAGATCATATATCAATCACTTTGATTCATTAGTATCTCTTTTTCTCCATGCGATCTTCTTATTCATAATTTACTTCAATTTTTCTTGTAAATGGGGTTGACATCTAGAAAAGGAAGGTCACACTTCTTTGATCTATATTTTTGGGAAATCCCCCATATTCTATCTAATAATTCTTTTTTTTTAGACACTCTTATTTCTAGGTTTATCAGCCATAGTAAGGATCAATTACTTGGTGCTCATCCATCCACGTATATCATGCTTCTGAGGTACTATAAACCCTCCATGTTCTAAGTTGCTAGTTTCTTTTAGTAGCTAGCTTATTAATTTGAGTATGAATGAAGAAATTTAGACAAATTTATTTACATACTGGTGGGACCACCCCTTAGGTGATCCTTTTTGTTTCTTTCTATTTTTCTACTTATTCTATCTTCTACTAATATTGTAGTGCGAGGCCCTAATTCTTACTTGCTCATGTTGGTTTGGCTATCATATTTCTCTATCCACTAAATTTCAGATAAAAAGGAAAAGTTATATCCATGTTTTCCTTGTTTCCCCTATTTTCTCCTTTCTGCATCGTATTCCCCTTTCCTATGTGTATCCTCATCGAAATATCACACTTTGATTTGTTTAAAAGAAACTTTATTTTTGGATCCTACTTACTCACATAGTTTAAGTAGGGGTTAACTTGTTCCATATCACAATCCTCACAAACAACCTAAAAATCACACATTCAAATAAACACATGTAAACAACATCCTACATGGTAGACTTATTGGGTTTTCATCACCTAACAGAAGCGCCAAAGACTCTCCCAATCCATAACAAACATGAAACTAGACATAAATTGCCTTCTCTTAGGTACCTTGTTATCCATTCCCTTTTCTATTTTTCACATTTTATTAATTAAAAACAACAAAAAAGTAACTATTTTCTTGACTTTCTTGGTTTAGTTAGCATAAAAATTGTTCTTGTTTCATTCCCATGATTACTCGTTCAGTGACCAAAATAATGTAACAAAATTTCCCTTGAGACAATTCTTCCTCAACCCAACAAACATCTACTACAACAATTTCTTCATCCATAACCTTGATTACCTTTTTTGAGTACTCAACCCCTGTTTAGAGTTTCTCACCGGGATCATAATTTCACACCACTACCTTAGGAGAAACTAATCTCTTTGTTTATCATCATTCCACCTCATATATACAGATACCCCTCCTTCTCCATTAGGACCTTACGGACCTCCAATAATCCCTCACAATTAATTATATTTCCAGGATCTCTTTGATGTCAATATGGTATCTCTCCAAGACTATCTTCTTAGGAAATTGACTTAGCTTCCCTAGATGGTCCACTCTTTGTAGAATATTTATCCTTATCAGATCAATCCTGATGCCAATCAATAATTTACAGTAAACAAGCTTGCCTCATCTTCTAACAATCCCCTACCCCACAAAACTGCTCAGCTAGTCATGTTCATTCCACCCAATCCTCACCCAATCAATACAACCATCACCATTACCCTTCCTATTTCCTCTTTGGAAAAAATATCATGTCCCCTATTTGAAAAAATGATCCCCTCACATCACACATGCATATCATCGCTTACCAACCTCATTTTATGGGTGCTCTACCTTATTCAATATCTAACCTTTTTCAACAAAAACTTCAGCCCACCTATACTCATTAATTTCCTACCCAGTCTCAACAATCATATAATATCCCTATGATACAACACCAAACATTCAAAACTCAACCTTTAACTCATATTCATCAAGTAATACCCTAAACACACATTCAATCTCACCAAAATTTTATCCAACTAACTCGCAAGTTATGTAACCACAACCATAACCCATTATCACTTCATCAAATGATCTTATCTATGCTCTAATGAATAGGTTAGCCAACCTTAAGGATATAACCTTAGGGTCCAAAGTTGTATTATCATATCTATAAATCTAAAATGATCTAATTCATCCATCCGTACCAATTAAGTTGTATCCTCCACATTGGGAATTGCCAAAATTCACCAAGTTTAACAACAAAGAGGATCCACAAGAACACCTTTGTGCATCAGGACATGCATGCTACCTTATTACACATGATCATGAGTTGATGTTCCACACTTTCCCCATGTCTTTGGCTGGTCCAAGTGTTATACTTTGGTACAATAACATCCCCCAATATTCAATATTTTCCTTCACTCAACTCACGTAGTTGTTTTTAGAACATTTTTTGATCAACATTATGTGTGTAAAATAACTATCACTAATCTAAACACCATCTAAAAGTTTTAAGACAAGTCCATCATATTCTTCATTGCACGGTGTTACAAAATTATAAATCAACTATCATTTACCCTTCCATAAATTAAACTCATCAAGCTCTTCTCACGTTCATGAGTAAAACATATATCCTCTACCCTACAAATCTAATGCTTCCAAACCTTTGAAAAATACTTCACCATGGCTCACAAGATTAAAACACGTGCCCTTGAGAAAGGCCATTTAAAAATAAAATCAAACAAACCAAAACATGAATTCACTAAAACATTTGTACATAGAGATAAATCTAAGGGAGTGGCCTTCATTACGGTTGTCAAATCTTCTCTTACACCAATATCTAGCACGTGGACTCAACAATGAGCCCCATGACCAACACCCAACTACACTCCCCTCAGGGAATCATATGGTTCAATCTATGACAATTTGATAGTGGAAAATATAATCAAACTGTATCTGTGTGGTATCCTAAAGACCATTATTTCAAATACCACCAAACCCGAGGTCACGACATAGAGAAATGTTGTAATTTCAAGGATTTGGTTCAAGGCCCATTGATCAAGGAAACCTTCAAGTTGAAAATATTAATGCTTCACATAATCAACTACTTGAAATCTTCAAACAACCTTTTCTAAATCATACACGAACAAGAAAATCCACCACCACTTCCACAACCCAAACACCTAATGCTCATACTACAAAACACCATTGATCAAGAACCTACAACATCCCCTCCTTCATTTCCAATCACATCAATTCCCTTTCATATTATTCCTACATCTACAAAACCTCTAACACTTATCCCCAAAACCGCACCAATCATATCTACATCCACCTCGGAATCCATTCCTAATACTAAGACCTCATTGGAAAACATACCATTCTTACCCCTAGAAGTGTTTTGAAACAACCATTCAGACCTACTTCTACGATTGACATTGGTTCCACATATATTACGTTACCTACTATATCCACTTCATTTCCTCCAAATCCACTTCACTGGATCTGACTACCTTCCCTACATCCATTCCACTTCTACCTGTTATACCATCCTTAGAATTAAAATTGGTGCATCTTTCAGAGCTTTTACCCATACCCACATCAACTGATGAAATTATTTCCACACCACTTTCTTCCTCAATACCACCTTTATCATTTGAATAATTTTTTAAAACACTTCAACTTCTAACAACTTCAAATGTTCCTTCGCCTCATCAAAAAAATCAAATCAATCTTCACCTCCCTTATATTTCATAAAACCAATGTTGTTTCCTATGCCTATACTAACTGTGACACCACCTCCACATCCTCCAATGGAAATTATTATCGCTCCACCTAAGGATGCACCCTTACAAATAAAATATACAAACATTAGTACATTACCTCAAAATCCCTTGTGTATTCCTACAAGAAAATTTATGTTCCCACCTTTAGACCATCCAATACAACAACCTCTTCATCAATAACATTTCATCAACCCAAAATAAAACCATTCAACACTAATAAATTATCCTATGCCAAAACTGAACTCGGACCATCAAGACATCAACATGCTCAAACTTTATCATCTCAGAAACCCACTTATTCTTCAAATACCAAGACATTCCGCAAGGACAAAGAACCTCCTAACAGTTTCGGTGAATCATATGCAAACATTTTCCAACACTTATTATGATTTTCTATAATCATGCTTATGCTTATTATGGCCTTTGACCCAAATAGTAAGAATTCATTTTGGTTTAATCCCAACCTCGTCTATACATATCAATGTACCCCTAGACACAACACTCATCATTACAAAGCATTCTAAGACATCATCTATGGATTCATTATGGAATAATACCTTCTCCCAAAGCCAAATAAATCTCTTCCTTCCACTCCAAAATCATTGAATTTGACCTCATCCATCCAAATATAAAAGTCCCCTAGTTCTTCAAAAAAAATTGTAGCCATCCCACCTTCAGATGATGATTCTTCTGAGGATATCCCCTTTGTTGTTCATCAACTTTGTTTGAGTAACCACCGAGTCTAGACAACATGATCCTAAATCAATAGCTCAACCAAAATATAAAACCTTCATCTTCATTCCTCCTCTTAAGAAGTTTACCACGTATTCAATACCTATGGTTTCAATCTTAGTAGAACCTAGGCCTATTGAATAGAGTATAGTCAAAAATTTCACCAGGACCCGATCAAGATGTCACTCTATGATCTCATCCAAATATCACCAAAGCATAGACATGATATCATTTAATCCTTAAAGTGCATTCCAAAATCCAATAATGAGGCTCATCCCTTCATAACCCTTGTAGGAACACTCACTGATTCTACTACCATCTCATTTGTTGATGCCAAGATTCGGATATCCCGCTAGAAGAACATGATCTTTCCCTCTTTATCACAATTAGGATTAATGACACATTCATCTGATGGTCCATGATTGATAGATGTTGAAAGCATCAATATCCTTCCATCACATTATTTTGATCAACTTAAGATACTAAAGGCTTGCATTTCCCAAAACTCACGATCCTTCATGCTTTAAATGATGTTGTCACTCCCACCTTAGGAATGGTTGTTCTTTCTATCTACATTGGTTACAAGATCCTCCTTAAGGTCTTATACATCATACGGGGAATTCCAATACAATTTTCTCCATGGGAAACCTTCGATCCATGCTATGCATTGCATCCCTTCTACACTCCATCATTCCCTTAAATATGAGCATGAGGGGAAGATTTTCACAATTCTAAGGAATGCTCCTCCATTTCATATGTGTAACATGAATTTTGACCCAATGATGTCATTATTCCCAAGGATAATCCATCCACACCATCTACTAGTTCATCTATCCCTTCTTCCGAAATTCCCAATGATGATTCCCTAGATAAAGTAATGGTTAAACTTACAATAGGGAATATTGCCTTCTTACACTCAACACCTTTCCCACTCCTCATCGTATTGGTAGACCCAAAAATCCCCAATGTACTAACCCAATGTCAGGTATATTGTTCCTTTTAGTCCACCACATCTTCGAACGAGCCTCTTATATGGTGGTTTTGACACCCCTTCTTCACATATCGTTGATCTTCCACATGTCGAACCGTACATCGGTGATTTTGGATTTCTTAACAAACCATCCTTCTCCCACACCTAACTCGATCATTGTGCATGGAAGGGATTTTGCATAGGACACTATGAGAAGGGGCCACATGGCCTATTTATTGATCAATGATGTAAACCTCACAAATTTTTTGGACTCGGTTATAAGGAGCAATCCGTTGACTCCATCCTACCACTTGAGATGTTCATGGACATGCCTTCTCCATCTTCTCCATCCTATGATTCCATATAAATGGATGAAACTTTCTATTTCCTCTAGATTTTTATAAGTCTCCATCATCACTTTGGGACCGGTGACTTATCGGTTTGGGAACAGACTAGATCCCTTCCCCCTGCCATCCAGAGATGATATAAGAATATTCTTCTACCATTTACATTCTTCAAGCAGTGTCTTGTGAAGACATTGTTCTTTCCTACATTAGAGTAGATGATTATTATCTTCATAAGACCTTACCATCGAAAACATCCATTCTTCTCAATGAAGCAGCCATCAACCTCAATATCGGGACTCTTCAAGAGCCTCACATCCTCAAGGTAGGTCAATCTCATAATCCACACAAGCTCTAGTATTTCAACACATTTTCTCTCATCATAACTAGGCATTTGCATTGTCATACTATTACATGCCAAATATTGACCCTTCCATTGTCGTCCATATTATCATCACTTTTCCTAATGCTAAATTGGTAAACGTGAAGCTTTTCCACATGCATCCTTGAGTTTCTCTCCTTATCAAAGAGGAGTTGTAACTTCTTATTTTTGCCAATATCATCATTCCCATTGATTATTCCCAATGGGTTTCAATGTTGTACCAATCACTAAAGTGTCTATAAAAATTTGTATATGCACTAACTTTAGAGATCTCAATCTTGCTTTCCCTAAAGATAAATTTCCTCTTCCCAATATCAATCAGCTCGTGGATATTACCACAGGCCATGATTATTTGTATTATGGATGGATTTTCTAGTAATATTCATATTCTTATCACCCTAGAAGACCAACATAATAATTTCTTCATCACCCTTTGGGGACCTTTTATTACCGCCTCATGCCCTTTAGTTTGAAAATTTTTGGAGATACTTATCAATGGGCCATGACTTACATTTTTCATGATCTCATCCACAAAACCATAGAATATTACATCCATTATCTTTTAGGTAAATATAAACATTAATACGACCATATTTCTATTCTTGAAGTATTTTTAGCACCTTATTCACTTCTACCTTTGCCTTAATCTAGCCAAGTGTGTGTTTTGAGTGCTAACTTGAAAAATTCTTGGCTTTATTTTTCCATTAGGGGCATTGAATTTGACCCTACAAAATTGAAGCAATCATCAAAATGCCTACTCCTTCCAATCTTAATAAACTTTTTAGTATTCAAGGACAAATTCAATCAGTCTGTTGTTTCATCTCACAAATTTTAGATCATTTTCAACCCTTTCATCATCTTCTTCATAAATACAAAATTCAATCGAGATCATGATTTCCAGAAGGTCTTCGATGAACTTAAACAATAAATTTTTCTCCACTAGTTCTTACACCTCCTATGATCGGAGCCTTTTTATATATACATCTTTTTACTAGTCATGTTTTAGGGGATATGCTAGCACATTGTGATGACCAAGGTCGGAAGATGATGTTTATTACATCAGTCACTCCCTCCACAACTATGAGACTCACTACATTGACCTGATAAGATGTGTTATTCTCTCTTATTTTCCACCTCTAAGATTTGACACTATCTTCTCAATCACAAGACTTATGTCATCACTAGCTTTCATCTTCTTAAGAAAATGCATTCTAAACCTTATCATAACGATCATATTACTCGATGGATCATGCTCATGATTGAGTTTGACCTTGATTTTAGTTCTCAAAAATCCATTAAGGTCCAAGCTATAGTAGACTAATTAGTGGAATACCATCTTCCTAGTTTACATCTTCCCCATGAAAAATTCTCGGAAAAATCAATTAATCACTTCCATCATGAGTATGGAATCCTTCAAATGACCCTTTTCTTTGACAGCTCTAAGTGTTAATAAGGGGGACACATTGGCATAATTATCATTCCTCCTTGGGATAATCCTCTTCCTCTCACCATAAAAAATAATTTTGAGTGTACGAATAATATAGCAAAGTATGAAGCCCTTATCTTAGGTCTTGAAACCGCCACCTTCCTAGGTGTTCAAGTCCTTGACATATATGGATATTCTGAACTTATCATCAAGCAAGTCACATGTGAGTATAAGTGTAAAAATAATACTCTTCAAAAATATCATGACATTGTTCATCTTCTCCTTGAAGCCTTTGATTCTTACATTATCCAATACGCCCCTTGATCATCCAATCGTTTCATTGATATGATGGCATCTCTTATAACTCTCATTCCTTGGAAAATGGAGAAACCCAAGATGTTTTTTATTTTTCATCGTAGTGATCCACCATTTCATGAGTTACCCAAGTTATTCTTGTTGAAAATAATTCTTCGGATCTTTGGTACTCCTAAATCTTTGATTATTTATCCAAATCCATTATTTCCCTTGATCTATCTAAGAACGCTAGGATGTCTTTCCTTAAGCATGATAATCACTACATTATCCTTAGTGGCATTCTTTATAAGCATAGATTGTATGGTATTCTCCTCCGATGCCTCAAATCCCATGAATCTCTTTATTCTATCCAAGAGTTCCATGACAACATTTCCAATCGACACTTTAGTGGTTTAGTTATCACTAAGTGTGTTCTTTGTCTTGGCTATTACTAGCCTTCTCTCAATCATGACTATTGTGAATATGTTAAGAAATGTGAAAAATATCAACAACATTCTAATCACATTAGTCTTCCTAGTCAATCTTTAGAGTGGCTAAGGACCATTGAACATTCTCATAGTGGGGTATCAATCTTATCTATATTATTAATCCTCGATCTTCACAACAACATCACTCCATCATCACTGCAACTGAATATTTCACTAAGTGGGTGGAATTAGTTCCCCTCATTTCAACCAAATCTGGTCCAATCATTAACTTTATCTATAAGAACATCATTTTTCACTTTGGTGTTCCTCACAAACTCATCATGGAAAACAAAAATTCCTGTAAAACAAAGGATCTTAAGAAGATTTATGAATCATTTAACATCCTACTCATATTATCTTCTCCATATTATCCTCAAACTAATGGCCAAGCCAAATATACTAATAAAACTCTTTGAAACATTCTCACAATTTTTTTTATCAATCCGGTCATGATTGGCATATCCATCTCACTTTTTCTCTCTGGGATTATTAGACTAGCATTTATAATTCCACAGGGGCTACACCCTTGTCAATTGAGCATGGTTACAAATAATTCCTTCCTCTCTAATTTCAAATTATATATTTGCATGTGTCCCTTTGCGACTTCATTTATGATGAATACTATCACCAGGCACATCTAGCAAAACTCGAGGTTGTTAGATGAACGCCACCTTCTCCCTCTTGAACACCATTATGTTTATCAAGATAAAATCAAATGTGATTAAAATAAGGACATCAAATAAAACAAATTTAATGTCAACGACCTCATTCTAAAATAAAATCATAACATCACTAGTCTAGAAAGGAGCCAATGCAGGAAGTTTTCCCCTAACTAGATAGGACCATACATTATCACACATAAGTATGGGCTGGGATCCTATCGATTGGCCTCCATTGATGGTAAACCATAAGTGGAACCTCTTAAAAATTGTACTTGTGACCATTCTACTATTATCATGTATTCTAGTGAGCTCTTAGTCATATCCTTAGATCATCCCTCCATCATTAGCCTCTTCCACCTTTCATCGTAGTGATTTGGAATTATGTGGTCATCCATCATTTTCCTAGATATGACCTTAAATATGATAACCATGACTCTTCTCGTAGCATATTATTTATGGATAGGTTATCCCATCTTGGTGAGAATTCCACAATCATTACATCCCTCACTCTCTCATTCATATATTAAAACCATGTAAAGGGTCCAAGGGTGTCTCTTATACATTCATTATCCCATCTTAAGTTATCTGCTTAGCTATTCCCAACTCTTCCCCATGTCAAAATCAAAATAAAATAATGCTCCAATAAAAATTCAAAGCACTCAAAAACAAATTGATCCCTTGAAGGAAAGGTTTTCATGTAAATTTTTTTTAAAAAATCAATCAGAAATCAAAATCAAATTAAATAAATAGACCGATACCTAGAAGGATGGCTATTCTATATAGTATATTTTTCCATCTATATTACATATGTATAAATTAAACCATACCCTCAAAGTATGGGTAATATTTTTATCATGACATTTAAGGCTTTCCGCATTGATCAACCTTCCCTTTCATTAGCATCCTAAGAAATATTCTCGCATTGATCAACTTTATTCTAGTATTGCTCTTCCCCCTTTCCTAGAGTTGGGGCATAGATTTAGGGAACACAACTTATGGAGAACCCTCTTCCTACTTACATTTTAGATCTCAAACCAATTTTTCATGTTGGCATTAGCTTTATGAGTCCATCCCATCCATAACTAACTATGATCTTTGATATAACTAACTATCATTGGTTACATTATAACACATGTTTTGGTTGTATGTTCCTTATGTTATTTGGATCCCCTCTTGTTTACCTCCAACACAATTTTTACATTATTTCCTCAATCCTTTTCGCATATATCTCTCATCCATGTTTAAATGCATTTTTTTGTTATCTCAATCATCTATCAATATAATTTTCCATCCTAAACACATCAACCTTTAATTATTTCAATCAATAATCACATCCACATTACTTTACCATCCACATCACATTTTATCTATTCATCTCATTACTATGATCAAATTCAAAACTAACATGTAATCCTAATCTGATTAACCATACAACAAACTCACATCATCATCATCATCATAATCATAAATAAAATAATCAAGATTACACAATACACATATACCAAACCATGAAAAATCATATATATATATATATATATATCATAAAGTGTATCAACACATCATCACCCTCTAATGGGGCTCTCTCAAAGAATAAATGCTATCAAAACCAAAAAATTTAACGTCAAAGAGCCTAAAATATTACCCATATGAGGAAAGTCCCTATTTATATCTATCATCCTCATCACCTCCACCCTAGCCCTCTCCTCAATACGGATGTACCACACTTGTTGTACTCGGGAGGCCCAACACCACTTGTCATTATCCTCTGCAGATGCTCCCGTGATTGGAGTTTCCTTAAATCTTATTGATCACAATCCCCTTATAATACTTAGCCTCTATAGCTAAGGCTCTATATCTATCAATGGAAATCATACCAGTAGGTTTCATCTCTCCTCCTACCTAGGGTGTTACACTGTCCTCCACCCACAACCTAGGAATCAATTATGATAGAAATTTCTTCATAACGGACTTTGTAGGCCTCCCACTTCTGGTGGTACTGGACCTATAATGTTTAAGTACATCCCTTTGCTGGATTGGAGTGTCTCTATCAATACGTATCTTCTCCAGTCTATACATAAGTGATCCACCTTGTCGGCATCTCCTCCATCTCCATATTTTCCACCACCTAGAACTTCCTCTACCATAACCCCCATCTCCTCTATCTCCTCCTCCTCCTCATCTCATTCTCCCTAGAACCCAAGATTCCTAAGTTGTGGTCATCCTATCACCAAATCTTGCTGTGAATCCCACATCATCATCCTTATCCCAAGGTGTTGTTTCCTCCTCTAATGGATCTACTATGTTAGGTGATGACAAATACCTATCTAGCTCATCCCTTCTATATCAAATAGGATCCCTAGGAACTATCTAGGTGACTACGAAATGTCACCATACTCGGTCAAGTTGTGCAACCTCTATCATCTATAATTTCTTACCCTACACCCATCTTTTCCTCCTCATACCAACAAAATTTACATCCACCCCAGGCCATGCAAGAAAGTCCTTATATAGCCACCATTTAATATTCTCTATCTTAAGATCTATAAACTATGCACATACTAATTCACTCCTCTCTCCCTTGTCTCCATGATCTTGATCGGACCTCCATCTAAAGAATTGTACTACTAGCTCTATATGGTCTCCTATGACCCATGGAAGCTCTAGTGGCTGAATAACAATAATATTTTTGTAGGCCCAGTAGTGAAAAAATAATCCTACATATAACCTTGAACTCCTACTCCGACACATACGTTGATAGCTTATGGTACACCTGAGGTAGCTAGGCAATCCCAAAAGAGAACATTATTTGGTAATCGATTATATCTGCAACTACATTAGCCAATGCCCATGGAAATAGAGCTCCATCTGAGTCTAGAAAATCATAACAAGACATTGCCATCATCACCAAGTATATCCATGGATCTAAGGTATGACTTCCTCATACCTCAGCTCATAAGAAAATTCCCCTAAAGAAAATATGATGTGGGGTACATCGAATCAAATAGTCATGTCAAAAAGCTGCAAGTCTGCTATCAACTATGATGGGAACTATTTGCTCCCGCATAGGAAATCTCATAATCCTATAAAATCCTATAGGGTGATTGTCATCTCCTTGTCCCGAACCAAAAGTACCCATTTTTGGTCCCATCTCTCCACCAAAGTGGTCATCAACCCCACATTTCATGAGATCCTCTGATAATGTTTTAATCCCCCAACCCCAAAGTAGATAAATGATCCCACTCGACATCTATCACATCTCCTCTAATTTGTTTGTATAGAGCATACACTAGGTGTCTCAAATATAGGGTCTCCCTAGCCTACAATCACAAACACAACATGTAAACATAGATCAAAAATTGAAAATCAATCAAAATCCATTAAATTTCATTAAAAATCAAATTTAATCGTAAACATAGCCAATTTAATCCTAGTGGATCTTGACCGAGTTAGGTTGACATGTTTAAGGGTTGATTGATGTGCCTTATATCATGGTCGATGTCAACCCAGCTAGGTTTCCACTAATGCTGCCCTAGCGTCATCCATGTTTTCTAAAAAAAAGTAAAAAGGAAAATAAAATACAAAATAGAACTAAAAAAATATTAAGTTTTGTTACTCACCACCCTCTCGGTGTTTCCTTCTGAGATCTTGCAACCTCTATTTCACAATATTCTCTTTAATCACTCTAGTCTCTCTTATCAATCTTATAGATGAAAATGATCTTTTTTAGCGATGCCGTGCTTATATAGCCATCTACACCTAATCATCCTTGACCCCCTTGGTTCATCGTCAATTGGCCTTCATCGTCATCGACTTGCCTTAACAACCTTTGTTTTGGCTTCCCTGATCCTTTTTATGACCTCGTCTTGGGCATTCTTTAAAGTCCACCTTTGTGGCCATATTTATTTTCCTTTTTACGGAATTCTATTTAAATATTTCAACCCTATTACATTTCAATCTTGAAGGCCACTTTTATGGCCATACTTATTCCCTCTTTGGGCATTTTATTTTACAATCTTAACCAATTTTCGCAAAAATTCCACCTTGTGGCCATAATTCTCTCTCCCAGGGGCATAATATTTCACTACTCACCATTTTGGCATTTTTTGTGTCCTATCTTTGGGAACCATTATTTTCATCCTTGTCCCTTGTGGAAGCATATTTTTTCACTCAATTCCTTATGTACAAAATATTTCACCTAATTTTTTACATTTAGTTATGCATACTTTGATGTTTTCATATGACCTTGTGACCATTCGGCTTGCATCCATTTGAAAGCTTTCTTATTGGATTCTCTCCTTTTTGTAGTGGATTTTACCCACTTACTAGGCACGTCTCCATTGAGACCACAATTGTCCCTCTACCCATGTGATATCAGAGTCACCACCATAGTTATTTATTTTTATTTCAATCCTTTTCAAGGGGCATCTTTCCTCATATTGTTCTTTTACCCATCTTTCTTTACCTACCCAACCTTCATCATCTACCTTTTTCAAACATGTCATCTGGGTTTTCTCTAGCACTATTGATCCCCCATTTACGAGGGATCTCATCATCAACCTTCTATCAATATTCATCACACTCCTCTTCTTTCACTATTTTTGTCTCGTGGCTTGTTAGTGTAAACCACTCAACAAGAAGGAGAAAATGTAGACACCTAAATTAGGTATCTCTACCCTTTTCTACTGTGTGCACATATATTCCTATGGTCTATCTAGGTCCCCCTTGAATTAAATCCATCCCCTTTAATATTTATAAAAATTACCACTTATTATCTGTTATAATTTAATTCTTATTAATTCACATTAATTAATTAATTAATATCGATATCCCTTGACTTTCCATAATGGACTTGTTATTTAGGATGCTTTTATCCTAAAAATAAATCCCTATGCTTTTTCTACCCATTCCTATATTCTAACTACATAGGATTCATCCCTAAATAACCTAATCCCGCACATAAGATTTAAAATGATTTTCCCTTCCTTACAAGCACGAAATCCTAACCTAAACCTCAAAATCCACCTCATTGGGTAAAATTTCCCGTGATCGGTGGTGACCCATCCTAGTCGCCATTGACACTAAAAAAACTTAGTTATTTCTTTCCATAATCATCAAATAGATGCAAATATTTGATCTTTCTTGTGACTTGTGAACTGAATCTCATGTTGGAGAATTCCTACAACAGATTCTGAGACCTCTTAAACTTCCTTGAAACATGTTTGCATCACTTGTGATCATCCTTCATGAGATTATTATTACATTTTTGTTGCTTTACATCGTCATTATCATATTATCATTAATTTTCTCATGTCTAGCATTTTTAAGGAAAGATCCTCTTAAAGCGGGACCTAAAGCTCCATTACCAACCTTATCTTCAACTTCCTTACTTACAAGTTAGGTTTTCACTTGTTTTTCTTCATCCTTATTCCAACTCTTCTATAGTCATCATTGCCCCACCCTAGTCACCATCGACCGTGGTCCCGATTCTCAATCTATCCTTTTTCAATCCTTCCTTTATGCCAATTTTTGGTTTCTTCTCCCTTAGATTCCTTTTGCAGGTTGACTCCAACTTAAACAAACTTCTGTAGTTACAATATTGCATCCAAATCTTTCAGGGTTTGCATATTTTTCTTATTGCTCAAATATCCACTCCCAGGTCATCGTCGACCTTCTTCTGCATAGTATGGGTCACTGTCGACCCAAATCAGGTATAATTTAATTTGCATCTATTTATATTAAATCAGCATCTAGATCATATCTAAATTACTTTCAGATTCAGTAGTATTTTTGTTTCTACATATAATTTTCTTATTCATCCTTTACTTCACTTTTTCTTTAAAATGGGGGTTGACATCCATGAAAGGAAGGTTACAATTCTTGGAGCTTACTTTGTCAGGTAACCCCCACATATTCTATCTAGTCACTCTTCTATTTAAACACTCTTATTTATAGGTTTATCATCCACAACAAGGATAAATTACTTGGCACATGCTCATCCATGTATATCATTCTTGTAAGGTACTATAAACCCTCCATGTTTTGAGTTTCTAGTTTCTTTTAGTATCAAGCTTATTAATTTGAGTACTAATGAAGAAATTTAGACAACATCATAAAAATATTCATAATCAAAGTTTTATCTATTTCTCTATAAGGGACTTTATCAAGGGTATTAAGTTTCTTATTCCATGTTTTTCTAATATATCATTCATCCATACTTATAGAGAAGGTAATGGAGTGGCTTATTTTTTTTTCTAATAAA
Organism: Taxus wallichiana var. yunnanensis; assembly: GCA_018340775.1. Classification (NCBI taxonomy): domain Eukaryota; kingdom Viridiplantae; phylum Streptophyta; class Pinopsida; order Cupressales; family Taxaceae; genus Taxus; species Taxus wallichiana. The sequence continues at coordinate 480,072,947 of CM031235.1, read as the reverse complement.
GGGCTAATTACATATAGTATGAAGGTTATGGAAAAAAATTTCTTACTTGACCCCTTTGTAGACACCTTAATATTACTACACAATTTTAATATTAAAATTTCACTAATTGTCCTCTTTCCCATCATTTCATTATAATTAGTGATTTCTTGCTAATTAGCTAACATTCCCCTTCATCTCGGTCAATTAATGACACTTCATTAATTAACTAGCCTTCCCCATCACGAATGTCAATTAACAACAATCCATTAGTTATAATCCTCTTTTAATTAATTAATTAACCATTATTAATTAAATAAACCTTTCAATCTCTTATTTAATTAATAAACCTTCTTATTAGTTAAATACCCATTTCAAACCCTTTAAATTCTACTAATTTCCCTGTAAATCATATCCAAATATCTTATATGCACTTAATTTGGCCTATTAATTAATCCGAATTGATTAATTAAATTACCTCAAATTCTTATGAGTTGTTAATCACTAATTAATCTCTTCTAATCATACTTATCCCTTTCTAATTCTACTTTACCTTTATCCCACATTCACTAGGTTGCAAGCTTCTCCAAAAATGGAAAGCTATATAAAGAACCTAATACACCTTGTCCAAATTTACACCATGTCCTTGTAATACATTAGCATATGATAAGAGAATTTCAATCTTGAAAATCTTATTGATCAAGCAACCATTTCTATCTTCTACTTTGCAAAGAGTAGTAAGAGAAGAACCAAACATGACAATTAAGCCATATTAGTGAGATCTCTTCCTCTTCCATGGATAATTTCCTTTGATCACACATAGAAACGTTTGGCTCACTAAAGGAGTACCTAAAATTACAAATCACATCCAAATATAAAGGATTGATTTTGCATATAATGTTCTTAATTTTTTATGCACTAGTTTAAGATTATCATTTTTAGCTTTATTGTGATGTTTATGTTGTTGATTAACTAAGTTAGGAATCTATTTTTGTTGGTTTCCTTTAATTATATTAGATTAATTAAATCACATGCATACATATGACACACTCAGTGGGAAACTCCTTTGTCTCATGCACATTATTTACGTTTTCTTAGTTTATAATTCATTTCTATATGCAAAGTTCTTTCAAACCATTGAAATTATTTTGTTTTTGGCATTTATGATGATGTTTGATAGAGATGAGTCATTTTTGTAGGTATTTTGGAGGAAAATTGATGTAAAAATCTGATCATGTTGAGGAAAATTTGAGCTTTTAGCTATTTTGTTCAAAGGCTGCAATTTTGTTGTGTTTATGATGTGATTTTACTCCGATCTTGATATTCACAAGATATAGTTTTGTTGATTTTTTTGTTCATACTATGCATTCGTTATGTGGTTTTCACTTTTCAAGGAATGCATTCTTGCTTTATTTTTATTTTCATAGGTTGTTGGTATGTTGCGCTTTTTTCGTGTTTTTGTTACATCCATTATTGTGTCAATCTTTCAATCAATTTCTCAAAATTTCCAAAATATTTAAAACTGATATTTAATTTCATACATATTTATACATGTTTTTTATCCTAACATGAAGGTTTTTATTTAAATTAGTACTAACATTTTGATTATTTGTTAGAAATTATTTTTTAAATCTTTTGAGTTGTTATTTAAAAATCAATTTCTAACACTTAAATGCTTCGATAATTTTTATTTTTTCCATTTTCTTAAGTTAGATAAAATGTTGTGTATGCTCTTCTGTTGTGCTTCAAGTGATATTGAGAATCAAAAAATTAATTGATCTTAATTTCTAACATTTTGATTTAATTCGAATAATTTATCATATAAGTTATTTACTGAGAATTCATCTTCGAATCACATAATTATCATTGGTTAAATTTTTCCCATTAATAATTAGTTGGATCAAACATCATGTATTCTCTTCTCTTGAATTTTCAATTGATCTTGATAATAAAAATGACCTTGATCCTCGTTATACACATTTTGGTTTCCATGAAAAACTACTAATATTTTGAGTGCAGGACCTTTTCACTTGTCAAAGACGAAATCAGAATAAATACTAAATACACTATGTGTAGGTTGCCAAATGTGTGTAAAACCACATTAAGATCAAAGATAAAAAAAACCATTCACTCACACTTTATTTACAGGTCTGAATAAGAGCTCAAACCCTTTTTCTTTAAACTGGGGGAAGTGCCATGGTATAAGCCATAAAATTCATTATGAGGATTACCACAGGAACCTCAAAGTAGTCAAGAAGCTAAGAGAGGCTGGTTAATGAAATGGGAATTTCCCCACTACCTACTTGACTAGAAATTCCCATGAGGAGTGATAAATATTGTTTGTATATGGCCTCATTCATTAAATTGATTATGGGGTAATGATCCTTTTTCTAGGACTTATTCTAGAAAATCATACCTCTCTTAGAAAATTTATTGGCGAGTGTTGAGACTAAAATATTAGGGATCCATTTGGCATTGACACAAACTTTACCATTATCCAAATTGATATTTTCAAAGATCCATTACAAATCAAGACTTTCTTGGAGTCAAAACCTTGTTTTTCGAACGAGGTGAGAGTCCATTGAAGTTACACCACATATCTTTCATCAAGAATCTTACAATGTAATTTTTTTCCCTAGTTTCTACCTTTTTATCAAACAATGTGAAACTCTACAAAAGTTGTGCCATGTATTTTTCATCACTAATAATAAATTACCTTGTTAATTTTTGACATTATTGGTCAAAATAAAGTAGTTGAAGTGTTGCCAAAATTTTGTCCACCACTTTTACACCCACTTAAATCTATTTTTCCTTAAAAACTTGATTTAAGTGTTGAAAGTGTGTTGGTACGTATTCAAATTTTGGTAGTTTTTCTTGAAACCAACATTAAGACATCTCAATTATAGAAGGTATCTCACCTTGATCTCACTTTGTGTCATTACGCTTCTCGCATTATATCAATCCATTTTTTATACTTACATCTTATTTTCTTAAACTTGATTTAAGTGTCCAAATTGTATTATTACGTTGCTCACATTATATCATCTCATTGTTATACTCAAACCTTATTTATATTCAAAATGATTTGAGTATTGAAGGTGAGTTTATGTGTTTCTCTCCTTATGCCAATCCCTTTTAATACTTACATAATGTTTTCATAAATTTGATATAAGTATTGTAATTATATTATTACACGTTGTTTGTATTTGTATCATCCATTTTTAGGACTTAAACCTTATTTATATTAAACTTGATTTAATTGTATACTTTTTCATTTTTACATTGTAAAATCACTTCAAACAACTTTTAATACTTAAATCTTGTTTTCTTAAAACTTAATTTAAATATTGAAATTGTGTTGTTATATTATCAAACAACTTTTGAGATAATTCTAACAATAGGAAACAATTTCCTTTGTGGTCGTTCCTTTGTCCAAGAATTCATAGATTTTCCTTGGTGACCTTCATCATACACTTCACATCTAGGAAATATTTCCTTTGCAGCCATTACACTTTCAAATTTTCATCAACCATTTTGAAATTTACACTTGCAACTTGTTGTCCAAACCTTGTTGGATTGTCAAAATTATGTCATTACAATGTCTTTTTTCCTTAGATATCCTTCCAAAAAACATAGGAGCATCCCCATATTTGATCAATGTCTATTTGGCCTCCGTTATGTTGGCCAAATTGACATGGAACTTCCTTCCATTTGAATGCGTTCAATCATATAATCTAGGTCTATGCATTTAGTCCCAATAATGCCAACCATGAATAACTATCACATGGTTCCTCACACTTATGACAATAGGGAACCTAGGTTTTGGAATTCACATAAAAATATTCCCATCATGATTAAACCTTGATTGGTTCTTCACACGAAGGAACCCATTATGTTACCCCTTTCCCCACCTTCATCTCATAGTCAGTGGTATGATTCTTATACTTCTAATCATTCATATCCTTATAATAGTCCATGTTAGCCCTATTATATTGATTATTATAATCCTTGAAATTTTATGATTCCCCTCAGTCTCATGAGCCTCATTCAATTGAATTTCTTCTAAGGAATAATCATCCACCTAAATTAAATTTTTCTCCTCTAAGGATCCATGTCACCATAAATTCTCCACATCATTCCTCTAATTATACTCTCGATTCTTGGTCTTACATTTCTCCATAGGACCCCCTTTATCAGTTTCCTCAACAACATATTCCTCTTTTGAATATATGTATGACTCAAAATTCTTCCAAACATTCATCTAATTCGACTCTCGAGTTGTGATCCTCCTTTTCTTTGTAGGACCCCATTTTTCAATCCCTCAATGATGTCTTCCTCCTTTGAATATGTGAACGACTCAAAATTCCTCTAATCAATCATCCAAGTTAACCCATACATCACAATCTATTGAATTTATACATGATCCTTATTATCTACCTTTAGTATACTTTCTTCGCAAAAAACCACTACCAACCTATCCGAGATCCACATCTAAACCCACTCGCAAGACATCCAAATAAAAATCTACTTTTTTGTATTCTTTTATCAACCAAAATATAATCCCTCTTTGGCCCTTGGGTCATTTCAATAATTCCTTATTCTATATTAATCAATCTTCTAAATATAAATGTTTTTTTCCACGTAAAAATATTCCCAAGAAATGATGTGCTAAGACATATTTTTGAAGCACTATCTAATTCATTTGTGGAAATAATAAGGTCAAACCTTCCCATTATATCCATCATCAAACATCTTCTACAACTTCAACACCTTTTGTATCCCTTTCTTCCAATCACCCTAATATCATCAACCAAAAACGACCCATACTTATTGATTTCTTTTAGAATAAAAAAATCATCAAAGAATTCATGGGGCTACATGATGACATTCTTCTAGAGGATCATGAGAAAGGATTCTCTTTTGACCTTGATAAATTTGCATATTATGGGGAAGAGGTTGATTCCTTTTGTCAAAAAATAGAGGAAGATCCTAAGATCATCAAACTTTATCCTCCTCTTGTTCTTCCATCTTCATATTCCTCATTACATGAAGACAGACTTGGGTATTTCATTGATCCTTGGCCTATCTTCTCATCACGCAATCATTCCTTACATATCATGATTCCTCAATCACAATATCTCCTTGAGTCACCTCCTAGTATCCCATAATATTCTTCTATATGTGGGAAACCTCTGGTATACCATCTTTATCTTCCTTGGGTCATGTCTTAGTATTCCATGATCTACTATACTTGGGCCATGTCCTAGTAATACTTTATCCTCTATTTTTGGTCACCTCATGGTATACCATTGTCTTCTATCCTTGGGCCATATATTAGCATCCATTCATTTTCTATCTATGTATCACCCTTCATTAGCCCATTCTCTTCAATCCTTGGACCATATCCTCTTTTTCCATCATAGCATCATTCTAACAAAAAATGTGGAAATCCCACCATAATCCCAACCATTCCTATTATCAATCCTAACCATACAATTTATTCTCCCACTTCATGGGATTAGCAGAATCACACATTATCTTGTAGGAAACACAAATAATTTCTTCATCAAGATAAGATCAAAAATCCAAAGATCTCTAAAGATCCAAAATAATCCAACACCCACAAATCAAAAAATCAAATGTGATTCAATAATTCACACCAACGCAACCATTAAGTGTGGAAAAAAGTGTAAAAATATATGGATAGGGAACTCAAACCCCCACATAAAAAATCCATGTTTAAAGATAAGTTGCAATCACTTATTGAGTATGATCTCACCACGATCATCGAGATTGGAGATAATATCACTCTTGATAAGCAACAACTCCTAGTCTCCCTCATTAAAGAAATCACAAACATCGTTGTTAGATCCTATCATGTGGAGTGACATTTTTGGTCCCAACTTACCAATAATTCATCTTCATCATCTTATCCCTTCTTGGTTTTTATTTTCGCAAACCCATCAAAAATCTTTTTAAAAATCAAAAAAATTAAAAATTAAACATCAAAAATCAAAGGTACAAAGATCAAACATTGCAATTAGGTATTGTATACACATAGATGTTATTTTCTTCTTGTTTTCACATTCCTCTGCAACTCTTCCACCATTTTCATATATTCGATGACCTTTTAGGTGGTCTATTCATGCTCATTCTAATTTATATGTATGGTATATGTTTGACTTGGTTCTTTCATCACCTTGGTAAATTAAAGAAATCTTGGCCTTTTAGAGATTCTAGCACTATCTTCATTTAATGAACTTGTTGTGAAGACCTTTTGAGATTATTTGTTGATATTAGACAATGTCATCATCTAAATCAATTCCACATCCTTCCATCATGTAGACACCAAAATTGGGTCACACTCCCCTTGGTCCCTCATCAAATAATCACCTCAAACACACTCACCTAATCATGGCCCCTTTCACCCCACTCAATATTAATTTAATTAATTTAATTAAATTAAATCATGATCTCATAATGTTTATTAATTAAATATCCTAACTGAGATAATTCTCACACCACCACTTCACCTATACACCTCACCTAGTCACCTCACCCTAGACCTATTCTTAGTATGTTGTCATAACTAACTAAGACCTACCTAAACCCTAAAAAATCAAATCCTACATTCCATCTAACCACACTCCATCTTGTTAGAAAGGAAGATTCCATTCTAATCCATAGAGAAAAATGAATACAATCCAAGAAATCAAGTGGATCCGCCCAGTTTAGTAAACCTAGGAAATCCTGCCCTAACCGATGCCGATCACCCTAAACCCATGCCGTCAGCCTGGAATTTTCATCAATTACCATTTATCCCCAAAACAACCTTATTTCAAGGTTGACACATTTCTAAGAAAAAGAGATGAAACCAGAGCTACATGCAAGTAGAACTAGCATTTGTACACACATTAGAGCATTCACATCCAAAGCATCAGAAGCGATCACAAATCCATTTGCATTAATGGAAGCATCTCGGGAGGAAGACTCACCACACCAAAATCCATCCATATGATCAACTTCCATTTCCATCCAGCCATCAAGCTCATATAATGTAAGTGTTTCATTAACCAACATTCATCTACTATCATTTTAGTAGGCTCTATTACCTCTGTTATCAGTTTCTACTTATATTCCCATTCTCCCATCATTCACCTTCATGCAAACTTGATCATTCCTTAACCCACACCATTAAATTTCCCATACCCAAATTTTAAAGATCTCTGAGTATATCCTAGATCTCCATAGACCTTTCCATTTCCCTCTCCATTTCCATTTATCCCAGATCTATCCTCATACTGAGATTTTAACAAATTTCCTCTACCCTGACCATATCGACGGTTACCCATAACTATCATCGGTTCACTTAAACTGACATCGGTCATACTAGACCAACATCGGTCTCTGTGTTTTACCCTCAGACTAATAACAAAACCTAAAATTCCCCACCAAATACACAAAACAACCCAAAACCAGACATTGACCGATTCACCGGTACTTTGACAGAGATCTCACCTCTCAGATTCAATCATAGCTTAGATTGTTGTGAACGAATTTTCTTATTGTAATTGATGAGATACCTAAATCATTTTAATTATAGTAGGATTTCATTTATTGTTAATTTATTAAATTGTTTTAAATAATGGATTGACAGCCTTCTAGGGAGTATCACACTTCCCGGAACTAGCATACGCTAGGTAGTCCACTGTCATATGATATTTAATCTCTTTTGGTTGTCTTGTTGTTCATTTCAGGTAGTTCCTCCTAGCCAAAAGGAAGCTCTCATGATCAGTTGTGGATCAAGAATTCATACACACACAACAACCTTCAACCAACTTTAACAAGTATTCCTCCTAGCCCATTTACCCTTATCTATTTCATCATATTCAAATAAAATGCTCTAAGAATCAGGTGAAACATTTTGAAATGCCTAGTGGGAACCATTCAGGGTTCCTTGAATTTCTTCATTTTTAGGTGAAGGTTTGTATGTTTGTTTCCTTTCCGAAAGGTTGTCACATTGATATTTCTCCCATAGAATTTTCTCTTCTTTCTATTGTCTCAAAGCAATCGTGTTTTGGTGCTATAAAAAGAAATCTTCTTCTCTTTTAGTTGTACTACATTAGTGAAAGATCATATTGTCTCCTATTCATCTTTTTATGTCATCAAATTCGATATTTCAATTTGGGATTAAAACCAACTACATGTCATTCTTCTTTACTACATTATCTCACATTAAATGAGGGAAACCTATATGTTGGAAGTCATGCCCAGCTGATGGTTGACAAACGAATCATAGAAAAATCACTTTCTTTCTCTTTCTCTCTCTTTGAGTCTTACCAAACATCAAAAAATTGAAAAAATACACACATTCTTAAACAACATCTCACCCGAAGAGAAGTTATAGGTGATCACAAGATCATGGTAGTGGGCACCCCCCTTTGGTTATCTTTATCAAGTACCACATCGGAGGATGGCCCGCCCCTACCATAACATAACCTGAAACCTCTCCTTGTAGATCTCCTTCTTCATAGGAATCCTTCCTCACCAAAAATTTATTCTAAAGTTCATGAGTTAGTCTTCTAAATAGCATAAGCTGAACAAACATAAAGAAAAGAGCACTCTTAGGATCATATTTTTCTTAGTGTTTCTGCTTGGCTTGTGTTTTGAGGTGAGAGGACACATTCTTCATATTTTTATTTCTCCTTACACATTCCTCATCATAGTTGGTGTATTCCAACTTCTTCTGAGTGTTCTGGGCTCCATTTTCATCATTCTCATAATTATGGGTTTGATTCCACACTTGATTTTAAATCACAACCACCTTTTTCTTCATTTCTATCTCAATTTCACGATATCGTGTCGGTATCATGATCATCACTAGTTACCCTCTGACCATTACCAATTTTACACAACTGACATTGATTTACTGTTCTTTTGGTTAACCTACCCAAAAAGACACCTGTTTCATTTTCTTCATTGTTCAAAGTCTCTTGTAACTCTCAGCATCTTCTCTGTCTTGATAAAATCCATCTATAGCTTCTCTACCTAGTAGATTATCAGTCTTCTGCCTTGTTTGGAAAACTATTCTTTTTCCATAGTGACCATTACTGATTACCTTTAATTTTGTGGTTACCCTCCAACCGACATAGGTTTACCCTAAGCATCAGTTAGCATTGGTTAAATGACATTTTTACTCAATATGCCATTGCTATTTTTCCCATTTTCTGTTGTATTTTTGTGTCATTTACAGAAAGCGGTCCTACCAAATTAGTACTTGTTCACATGGTGTTGAATTATAGCCAAGAAAACAACCTCATAATCCATGCCAGTTGTCAACCACTCCCACCTAGTCCTTCACCACCTTCCATTCTATCACCCATGGATCCTATTCAGCCTATCACCATCACCGCAGGTGACGAGGAGTTCGCACGACTCCTTAAACATAACCCTACTGCCATACAATTCTATCTTTCTCACTCATCCACTCGAAATGCCTTGGGTCAGTTGATATATGGCATGCCCATATCTATCCCCCAACACTTGTTCCTACTTTTACATCATTCCCTTCGGCTCCACTACCCACACATACCTTACCTCTAGTCATTTTGTAGTTAGGCCCTATAACTATGATGACCACTACATCTGCCACGTCTATTGCACCCACATCCACATACACTATACCTTCCTCGACCACCTTGAATGTAACCTCATCCACACCTATTATCTCACATATAACCATAACAACACAACCACCCCTAGTATCGATGACCTCTACCCATTTTTAAAACATTGTCCTTTATATTCCATAGTCCTTAGCCCCCATCACTACTAGAGTCACCTCGACCCTTCCACCTCCATATACATACTATCAACAACCTCCCATTTCATCTATCATTCATTCTGGGTATATACCCCTATCTCATTCCCTCATTCTGAACCTACCTATTCGACATCACCATTTCTGGAATTCCATCTCCATCATATGTCAAACACCAACCCTCTTATGCTACAAGAGGTAATCATCCATTACCACCCACGAATGACCTCCTCAAGTTAATGATGAATAAGAAGTAGACAACGGAGGCATCGGTTTCTAGCTCACATAAATCTCTCACCTACGATGAAATTTACAATGAGCCCATACACCCATCCATTCCTATTCATCCATATCCCGTACATTGGGAGATGCCTAAATTTAACTTCTTCAACGAGAAGAGGACAAGCAACAACATTTGCGATCTTTCAAGCATGGGTGTTATCGATTGCTCATGATGACACTTTACTTCTATGGACCTTTCCCATATCTCATTTGGGCCCCCTCATTAGACTGGAATAGTGGGTTACCTAGACATTCTATCTTATCATTTAATCGGGTAGTCCAAGCGTTCTTGGATCACTTCTCCATTAACATTGTTAATAAGGTTACCATGGTGACCTCTACTCTACATGTCAATATGACAATGAATCTATCACATATTTTGTTGCTCACTTTGGTGTAGCCTAATAACCCAACTCACATTCTAATTACCATAAAAGCAGATCTCATAGAGCTCTTCACTCGGGTTTGTGCTAGACATATCTCGCTAACCTTGCAGGTCCAGACTTTTCGAACCTTTGATGAGGAATTCACCATGGCACAAAAACTAGAGATTTGTGCCATCGAGGAAAAGAAAATTCAACTACGTAATAAAAACTCAAAATTTAAGTCAAATGATAGCTCTTCTTCTTCAAAACCATAGAATAATTATTCAAAAGAAAAGGGGATCGCTAACACAATGGTACTCAAGGCTGACCCATCTCATCCATCAAATCAAGCTAAGACATCTTCTAATCTTTCTCCTATCCAGGACCTTTCAATTCAAATGAGAATAATAGAAATACACCCCAATCGGGGAGCCTTATTCTTTTGTCTTAGAAAAGATCATTAAATTTGGGGTCATTACCCTTCCCCTATCAAACCACACACTAGTTTTGATCCTTCTCACCCCACACATGCATGGTATAAAGTAATAGTGATGGTAATTGTATCACTTTCAAAAACATTTTCTAGGAACTCGAGACGGTGAGTTAGTCTTGGATCCAATCATCAAAAGTTGCACATCTTCAAGAAACCATTTCCTAATCATACCCCTTCTTATGATAAAATTGGAGAGACCTTGACTAATGATATCCATACTCGCGAGGTCCATGTTATTTTCAATGATGCACCAGTTTCCTCCCAATTACCTCATATTCCTTCCATAGAGAAAATATTGACCCGGGGTTATCCACCTACACACGAACCCACTTCACCTATTCCTCCACCCACAGAGGAACACCCTTCGTCTCCTCCCTCACCTGTGAAGGAGTCTTTACATTAACATTAAAATCATTTCACCTTTGGCTTCTCCACCTAGAGAGCCGTCACCAACAGTACCTCTCCAACCCATGGGAGACACTTGTTCATCTCCCCCACCCATAGAGGAACACCCATCATCTCCTCCACCTATCAAAGATCCAGTAGAAATGTTGTTACCTCTAGGTGACCATTCTCCATCAGCCACCCAAGATCCTGTTGACTTACTTTTGGCTCTCTTACCCACAGAGGTTGAAGCTAGAAAATTCCCTATTTCTAAAACACATTTTATGGGAATCACCATTGGATCCACATCAACCTCACCCACAGCAGTGTCATTCTCACACTTAGCCGATCACCTGGATTATGTGGATAGAGCCTTACTTTGGGGCGTCTTTACTATTCATGTCTCAACAAAATGCATATGTCACTCACTGACACCTCCACTATTTATCCAAAAGTATTTCATCGATCAAACCAAACACAACCACAACTATCGCAAATTCTCCTATGATACCATTCATGGCTCAACTTACACCTCTACCAATAACCCAACATGCATCTACATCTAAACCCACCTCTACATCATTTGCCTTGCCTAAACCTATTACTACTTTAGGGGTCATCCCAATGGCTAGCCTTACTCATCCACCCATCAAATTAGATTTAGCTACATCCTCCAAAACTAACACCAAACTTAACTCAGCCCCTAAATAGAAAAACCAATCTCCTAGACCTCATACCCCAAACTCGCCAACCATGCCCTTATCACCTTCACCTCTTCCATCCATCCTAGGACCTCACCCCTTGACCCTGGCTAAGAAACCCCCATCCATTGGTAAACCGAGAATACAACAACCCATTTCCCCATTTCAAACCTCTAATATACCGAAGCACCCCACACAACCTCTTCCCTTGCCTATAACCTTTTTTCCACCCATACCTCCAATACCATCGATACCTTCTTCACTACCCACAACACTTCCTTCCCTTTACCTCATACCTCCTACCCAACCTATGCCATCTACCTCCATAGCACCTCGGTTTCCCCATGGATAACCCATCCTCCTCCATTTTCCTCTTTTCCCTCTACATCTCATGTGCCCATATCACCTTTACCCAAGAAGGTGCAACCTAAAGGAAAAAATCTGCTACCCTCCAATAAGGTAGTTAAACCAACCACACACTCTATTGCTAGTTCATCTACCATGCCCCTACCTAAGTAGATATGACCAACACCTAAGACCATATCCCAACCCACTCCCCCTCTTATAAAGACTCTTCCCATATAGTCAGCCGCACCTGCACCCAAACCCACATTCACCTCCCATTGTGATCCACTAGTGGGATCCTATGCCAAAATCCCAACTAACCTCCTTGAAACTTCTGTCATCGCATTACCACCTCTTAGACCTATTGACACACTCAAACAAAAACCAAAAGGGTTTGACGAAACCAAAATTTGTGCCTACCATCGTGTGTCAAGACATGATGTAGAGAACTGTAAGGCTTTGAAAATTGTTCTTATCCAATTGTGTCCAATTGTGTCCTCCTGAAGAAAACTTTGACGATGATGACCTTCTTGATGAAGACCCCATTTTTCCAACACTAGTTTCCATAGTACTTCCCTCATTGCCTACTCGGTGACCAAGACCTCCACCCTCAAAATCTTATAGCCACCCCCAAGATTCAAAATTAGCATGGTTCGCATAAGAGAGTTGGCCAAATCACCACCCTAATGTCATAGCACCCAACTCACTTCACAATGATTTTCTCCCCAAGATGGTTTCTTCCCTGTCATGTCGTTATATCACTCATCCTATAACTTTTCCATTTACCCTCTCCCCTAGATTAACATGATCCACGTCGCTACCTACATACGAAAAAAAGGTAAAGAAAAGGAAACCGACCCACCAACTAACCCTATACCCAACATACCATCTGCACCCACACCTAAAGTCACTATCCACGGCCCCACATATCCTATTTCTAATGGAGTTACACATCGCGTGATGCTTAAACAGTTACACCAATCCTCCCTCAAAATGTCCCTATATGACCTCATCCAAACCTCTGAATCCCATCGCCAAGCTCTCATGGAGGTTCTTAGTCTATTGAGGTCTTACCCAATGACCCTACACCCATAGCCTCCATTATTACACCTCATCATGTAGCCTCTCTCACTAAATTATCACCTTCTTCTACACCTCCACCTACTCACCAAGTAGCCACCCTTAGCTTCTCAGATGAAGAGATCATTGCACCACACCAAACTAATGACCCTAATCTAGCCCTTTTCATCTCTGTCCATATTGATAATATACATGTACGACATGTTATGATCGATGGGGGTGCTAGCATTAACATCATCTCCTCCCATGCATTTGACCAAATGTGCATACCCGATAATTACATGCATAAACATCCCATCATGTTGCATTCATTTAATGATGCTATCACCTCTATACTTGGCACCATCATCCTCCATGTTTCATGTGGGCCCCTACACTATTCCAGAGTTATTTTACATCTTGGAGGGGGAATTTCAATATAACTTGTTGCTTGGTAGACCCTGGATTCATGTCATGGGTTGTGTTCCTTCCAATTTTCACCATTTTGTGAAGTTTGAGCATGAAGGAGATCCCTATACCATTCCAACAGACCCATCACCTTTCAAAACCTACAACATGCTTATACCCATTAAGGCATCTACCTCCATGACCACTTCCTCTTCACCTAAACCTCTACTTACCAGTGTCACCGCTACATCAACTACACCTAACTCCTCCATCCCTACCACCTGCCACGACCTCCACTACCCACCCATCAACCTCCCAATCAGCTAGCTCCACCTCGATCCAATCTCTAACACATCGTCTATCCCATCTACCCACATATCAACCATCAATCCCTTGGAAGGTGTTTTTCAATGCCTCACTCTAGGGGAATATCACTTGTATAACATCAACACATTCCTTACTCCACAAGAGTATGGAAGCCTGCACCAATACCCTCACTATGATCACCACATAGGAGAGCATCTCATTTATGGTCCTCCCCACCTTCACACCAATCTCACCTATGGGGGACTTGATACTACAACTTATACACCTGAACCACCATCACAAACCCACCCATTTTTTCGACCTCATCCTCTAGTCACTTTGATCACACCTTCCTATCGATGTGCATGGAAGGGTTTTGGTATTGGATTTTATGAGCATGGTTGTCATGCTATTATTCCATGTACTACCCATAAACATAACGATCGTAGTGGTATCAGATTTGCTAAACTACCTACCAAGAAGGCCCGTATTGAACTCATTACGGATATCGACCCTCTCTACCTTCTTCACCACCTTCACGAGACAAAATCGATGGATCCAAAATCCATCCCTCCTAAAATTTTTTTTCATAAACACCATTTCCTTGGGGCCTCTGACTTATCAACGTGAGGCCAAGGCTCCATCCTCTCTTCCCTTCCTGTATCCTGAAATGATTGATGATGATACACCTTCTATTAATGTCATTTAATGTCAGGAGGATAAATATATACTCACATACCTTGGTGTATAAAACTCATATATTCATCGGTTGTTACCATCTAAGATGTAAACCATTTTGAATGAATTGAATATCGAAATCAACATCCACACTTAGGACGATCCGCACATTCTAAAGATTGGCAAATCTTTAGATATTGTTGAATAGGAAGCCATCACCTCTTTTCTTAAAAATCATAACCATGCTTTTGCTTGGTCTTACATAGATATGCCTAGTATTGACCCCACTATAGTGGTTGACAATATCGTAACCATTCTTGATAACAAACCCATAAAACAAAAGCTGAGGAAAATGCACCCTCGCATTGCTCTTCTAGTCAAAGAAGAACTTTAGTGCCTTCTTTCTGTTTCCTTCATCTTACCCATTGATTATCCTTAATGGATTTCTAACATTGTCCCTATCACTAAGGTGATAGGGGGACTCCACATTTGCATAGATTTCTATGACCTCAACCTAGCTTTCCCAAAAGATGACTTTCCTCTACCTGGTATTGACCAACTGGTTGACCTTACCACTTGGTCATGAGATGCTATCACTCATGGATGGTTTCTTGGGTTATAACCAGATCTTACTTGCCCCAGAGGATAAAAAAAAAACCACATTCATCACCCCTTGGGGACCTTCTATTAATGAGGCATGCCTTTTGGCCTTAAAAATGCTAGTGTTACATATCAGTGGGCTATAAATTACATCTTCCATGACATCATGCACCGTATATTGGAATATTATGTAGACGATCTCCTTGCCAAATCTAAATGCCACTCCAAGCACCTCGCCATCCTGAAGACCATCTCTGACCACCTTATTATGTTCACCTTCATCCCAATAAGTTTGTCTTTGCGGTTATCTTAAGAAAGCTCCTAGGATTTATCGTTTCCCTAAATGGTATAGAGGTTGACCCTACTAAAGTTAAAGCTATTCTTGAAATGCCTCCACCCACTAATCTGCGGTAATTTTGTAGCCTGCAGGGTAAGTTGTAGTCTATTCACTATTTCATTTCATAACTTTTTTATTGATGTCAGCCATTTCATCATTTCATCATCTTCTAAAAAAGATGTCTCTTTTAAATGGGATGATGAATGCCATAAAGCTTTTGAGGCCTTAAAAAATACCTTCTCCAACCACCCATACTCATTCCACCTAAAGATGATCAACTCTTCTACCTATACATTTCTTCTACCGATCACTCCTTAGGGGCTATGCTCGCTCATTGTGATGAGCAACATAGGGAGCAGGAGGTTTATTACATAATCCATACTCTTCTAGACTACGAGACCCAATACACCCATGCTTTGAAAAACTTTCTTTAGCCTTAGTTTTTGTTGCACCAAACTTCTTCATTACCTACTTAACCACAAAACCTATGTTGTGACCAAAACCAACCCCTTACACTTCATGTATTCCAAATCTTATCAAAATCAATGGGTTTCATAGTGGCTTATGCTTCTATATGACCTTGACCTTGAATTCATCCATCAAAAGTCCATCAAGGGCCAAGCTATTTGCAGACCAATTAGTTGATGCACATATTTCTAGGGATCAACCCTTTAATTTTGAATTTCCAGATGAGTCAATTGTTTTCATTTCCTAGATGAACCCACTTACCAAATGACACTCTTATTTGATGGTTCTAAGTTTCAAGCGTGGGGGTGGGGTTGGTGTTATCCTCATTTTCTTGATGGTGAACCCATGCCTTTATCTTTCAAACTCGATTTTGATTGTACAAACAATATTTTGAATATGAAGCACTCATATTGGGTCTCTAGGCTGCCTATGCCTTAGATGTTACATCAATCAACATCTTTGGTGATTCTCAATTGGTCATAAACCAATCAATGGTATATACCGGTGTGTAATGAGATACTTCAAAATTATGAGCATCATGTGGACATACTTCTGACCACCTTCGACTGTTATGCCCTTCAAACTATCCCCCATTCTCCCAACAAATTTAAATATACCATGACATGCTTGGCTTCCTAGATACCTGCTTTACCCACCGATTCTAAAATATTTGTCACCATACAAAGACTCCAATAAACCTCTTATTTACCTTGCAAATTTTAGTCTATCGGAACCACCGCTCCTGACTCGAGTGACCTTTGGTATAAACAATACTTAGACTACCTTTCCCTCTCCATCTTACCTCCCGACCTCACTCATAATGGACAATGCGCCTTTCTTAAAAAGGTCTCTCATTACGTCATCATGGGTGGCCTCCTCTATAAATGTGGATTTGATGGTATTCTCTTATGGTGCCTTATGAGTTCTAAAATTCCCTATACCATTAAGGAAGTTCATGATGGCATATGTGGAGGTCACTTTAGTGGCCTTGCTATTGCTAAGCATATTATTTGCCTAGGCTATTATTGGCTGACCCTTAACCATGATTGTTATGACTATGTTAAGCGTTGTGTAAAATGCCAACAACATGCCAACCTTCATCATACACCCAGTCATGTCTTACAAGTCACTGTGACCTTTGGCTCTTCTCTCAATGGGGTTTGGATCTTGTCGGAGAGATCAATCCCCATTCTTCCCAGTGACATTAATGGATAATCACCACTACCAAATATTACACCAAATGGGTTGAAGCCATACCTCTCATCTCCACAAAAGCTAAGAAAATATGTGAGTTCATCAATCATCACATTATTTTTACTTTGGTGTCCCACATCACCTCATCACTGATAATGGAAAACACTTCAAAAATAAAACCTTGTGAAAACTTTACGACACCTTCGATATTCAACTAATTTTCTTGTCACCCTATTACACACAAACCAATAGCCAAGCCAAATCCACTAATAAAACCCTAAGCAAAATTCTCATGAAAGTGGTTAATGATAATGGGAAGGATTGGTATATGCACATTCTTTTCACCTTATGCGCATACCATACTAGTATTCACACTTCCATTGTTGCCACACCTTTTTATCTCGGTCTATGGTATAGAGGATTTTCTACCTCTCAAAGTCCAAATTCCCTCACTCTGCATTTCTCTCCATGACATGCTCAATGTTTATGAATTTTCCCAAGATCTTTTAGCACAGCTTGAGTTATTATACGAATGTCATCTTAATGATCTTAACCATCTTCAAGTTTACCAAAAACGTATCAAGCATGCCTATGACAAACATCTCCACGAACGAACCTTCCAAGTTGGTGACCTTGTCCTATAAAAAAATCAACATATAACCAAATCAAAAAAAAGTAAACGGGAAATTTATCTCTTAATTAGCTTGGACCATACATCGTGACTCATACTTATGGATCATGTTCTTATCATTTATCTTCACTAGATGGTAAACCCAAACCTATGCCCCTTAATGCCTTACATCTTTAACCATTCTACAATTGAATTTTAGTCCTACCTCACCTTATACCTCTTTTCAAGCTCATCCCTTGAGCAATTTTCATTTCCCTTCTTTCATTTTTCCACCCCCAACGATTAAACAAGAATCATGTGTGTATCTTTCACTCTTTTATCTTCTCTTAAATATGTGTACCATGGCGCTGCACATGGCATGATTCTCATGGATAATTTTTATCTACTTTTAGATGAGATACCATGGTCATTTCACCTTACTTTCTAAACAAGAATATGATTCTTCACCTTAGTATTGTCCATGAATCAACATCCCTCACATGCGATCCAAATCCTTGAGTCAAACTTCTAATAAAAAGATAACTCCCTCAAAAAGGACATATTTCTCTCTACATCATTGTTGTAAATAGACTACTCCCTCGAAGGACAGCTATGTAAAGTTTGTTTAAAAAAAAGGGAGAATAATCCGAAGCTTCCCACATTGTTCAGCTTCACGAAGAACTCAAGGAGTTAATTTCCTCATCCCATATAGACTTCTCACATCGATCAATCTATCTCAAATACAATTCAAAGAGAAAAAAATTTCATCATGGACTTGCCCCTTGTGATCTTGGATCTCTTGCCAAAAGGCATGCTACCTAATACCATATAAACTAACCACTTTTCACAATTTCACCATTCACATTTTCATTTCCTACCACCTCAAGGGACCTACTAGAACCGAGACATTTGGTGATCATGTGACTACTCTTCACCTTTAGAATAATCAATCATGTAATGTCTTTAGGGTCTTACGTTCATCAACCTATCTAAGGTATGACCCACCCATTATGATCCTTACCAATCAGGTGGCTTTCTTGCCTCCTCTTATCTTTTAACCTTCTTCATTACGTATTGATTACCTTATACAGGACTAGATCCTCGACACTTATCTTTGGGTAATTTTCCTCTTTCACCACAATCAACTCAAAATCACCCATACCAATGTGCCCATAATTCACCCATACCTAAAATGACCTCGCCTCAACCATGCCTATAACCTACCAACTCATTCTCATACCTCCTCGCATTCTTCCCTAGCTTATGGGAGAACTACATGGCCTGAGGTCCTTTTCACGGGACTATGTAGGCAACACTTCGAGGGAATGGGGCCCTTGGAGGTTAGCTTGGCCACTCTCTACCCTAACTAATTCCCCTTTCCTTTTCCTATTCATAATCTACCCTCGTTAGTTTCCTTTTATATCAATAATTGGAAATTAAATCAAACAAACAACAAATTACTTCACATCTTTATCATCATCTTTCATACATTCATTATGTGTACCATTTCTTTACCATTATCATGCATGTTACTATAAAACATCTCAACGTGACTCATATCCTCATTAATTGCACAAATTAATGAATTTCAAACTCAACCAATTTCGACGCACCAGAACTAAACCAACCTAAACTCAATTCATGCCTAAACCACAACCTGACTCAATCCATGCCTATGAATTGACTCAACCATGCCTATGACCTGACTCCACCATGCCTAACACACATATCATGAATCCATCTATGCATAACAATAAAATTCCATCAACACACATACATCATCACCAAATCATCCATCCCATCATGTAAATCTGTGTATCCATATAATATACACTGATATCAAATAATATGCATCTCTCAAAAACTCTCATATATAGCCTCACCATCTTTGGCATGCAGGCTAGTATATGATCAAAAATAAATAAAACTCTAATATACAGCCTTACCATCTTTGGCACGTAGGCGGTATATGATAAAAAATACACAAACTCTCGTATACATCCTCACTCTCTTTGGCACGTAGGTCGGTATATATCAAAAATGAATAAATACATAAAAATGGAGGGACATACATCAGGCATCATCTTGTCGGATATCCTCCATATTGGTCTCTCCCATCTCCTCCTCCCCTCGGCTCCTGTCTAAGGCCGATAACATCTCACCACCTGTCATGGGTTGTGGTCGGGTCCTTGCTGGTACATCACCTAAGGCTGGCCTCCGTGAACTAGTAGCCTCACCCCTAATCTGTCTCGGGGCTTGATGGCCCCCTGTGCTCTCCACATTGTGGGTACGGGATCTAGTCCTCTCACTCGAGGCTTGTTGTGCCATGTACTCTCTATAGGATAGAAAATATATCCCTGCCACCATTAGCTGGTCCTGATAATACCTGGCCTCACCTAGGGCATCCCACAATCTAGATACGGGTACTATCTGTGGTGGCCCCATCGGCCTCTACCCTTGTGCCTATCTGTGGGACCCTATCACCTTTACCTATGAACTAGGACCTATCTCGGTACCTATGGTGGTGTCATCATCCACACACCCTATGCCTATATCTAGGCCTGTAATGTTGTAATCTATGCCTATGCCTTTGCCAATCGGCTCTGTAAACCTGTAACATGCGCTGTAGGGGCGGCACACCTGATCATCCTAACCATCTCCACCCTGGGCCATCTAGGCTGTGGTCAGCCACTGTGCATGAAAATCGGCCACCTCACCTATACTTACCACCCTACCTCTCTTTCCCTAGACCTCTTTACCTTTGTATCACATCTTCTATCTACCCACCCCAACCCTAACCCACTATCATTCACCCTTACCTATTTTTACCCCTTACCTATGTTCTGATTTTCCCCACAACATCTTCTCTTACCCCTACCTACCTCACCCACCCAACCTAGGGAACTTTTGGCCCCTTTTTCCCCAAATCATGACCAGTACCAGTTATCTCTAACCGACCCCGATCCCCCATAAACTGGCATCGGTCACCTTTTTCATGACCGATACTAGTTTTCTACCACCGATGTCGGCTAACCCTCAGTCGACTACGTGGTCATTGTAGCATCAAAAGCTGACACCCAAAACCCCCTTTTTCCTAAACACTCCCTTTCTCTCCCTTCTACCCACCCATTTCTACCTAAATCCCCCTCAACCCTTCCCCACCCCTCCTTCACCCAATCACCTCCTCCCCATTCCTATTTTACCCGATTTTCCCTCCCAAAATTCAAAATTCATTTCCCCCAAACCCATTTTCTCAAACCCGACCTCTAAACCAATCTAATTCACAAAACAAAGAAAGGGATTGAATCTTACCTCATCACACTGTCATCACTATGGTGGCATGTCGGGCCACTACATTGGTGGTCCACCCGATCCCTCTCCTACCTCTTCCATCACCCAATCAACCTACTCACCTCCAACCAACTGAATCGATCAATTTGATCTCATGGACCCACCTATCGACTACCAATCACCTGCTACACTACTTGCCAACTCAACTCTCCATTCCGCATAGACACTTTCAACCTTTCTCTCTCTCACCTATCATTTTCTCCTATTTCGTAAGTGACAAATGATTCCGTAAAAAGTGGAAATTTCCTTTTTTATATCCTACTGATTTTTCTTGGCGACGGTTTTACCTTAACCAACATCGGTCTTATGCCCTAGCTTACCATGGTCGGTTCATAGTGACTGGCATCGGTTCCTTCTAACCATTGTTGGTTATCTGCTTAGTCTTTTTCCTACCCCCTACCCCTAATTTTCTGACCTGTATCCTTTTACCTCACCCACACTTGACTTGGACACTTCACTTTATCCTCCTAACCTTATCATTTACTACCTCACCTTTTCCTCATTTGGGGACTCATTATTTTACCCATACCTCATCCCTAATCATTTTGTGACCCAGTTACTTAGACCTGGAACATTACTAGTGACCCGTGACCTCATGTGCTCACTATACTTATAAGCTTATTACCCATGTTGATTGACATACTAACGTTAAATTACCTCTTGCCCACATTTGTTTACCACGACGCATGACCTTTGGTGTCTTGGAGAATACCTAAATGTTCCTACACCTAACCTGCGTCGTGTTTCCTGATCATATCCTATACCTTGGATACCAGAATCACCTCACCTTTGTTTGGATAAACCTATCAACCTTAGACAATGTCAAGTTTTCCTTCTCTTCAACCTGGTACCATGCTGATTTATACGTGTGCGTGCATTTGAATATTACTACCCTTGACCCTAACCCATTACCTGGATTCCCCGATTAGACCTTTACCCCTCTTTACCCTCGTTTCCCACCTTCCTCTTCATCACATTCACCTTTTATCAAACCACCCACCGATTCTAACCTTCGCCTCATCAGTTCCTAGTTTGAGGGGGATCACCTTCACCCACACATGGGGCAACCACATCTTATTTTTGTCAGCGTCGCTTACCAATACAAGCTATGCAACAAAAGGGGCAAAATGTAGACACCAAAATTGGGTCACACTCCCCTTGGTCCCTTGTCAAATAATCACCTCGAACACGCTCACCTAATCATGGCCCTTTTCACCCCACTCTAATATTAATTTAATTACTTTAATTAAATTTATTCATGATCTCATAATGTCTATTATTTAAATATCCTAATTGAGATAATTCTCACACCACCACCTCACCTAGCCACCTCACCCTAGACCTATTCTTAGTATGTTTCCAATACTAACTAAGACCTACCTAAACCCTAAAAATCAAATCCTACATTCCCTCTAACCACATTCCTACCCATTAGAAAGGAATCTTCCATCCTAATATGTGGAGAAAAATGAACATGATCCAAGAAATCAAGTGGATCTGCCCAATTTAGTAAACCTAAGAAATCCCTTCCTAACTGACACTAGTCACCCTAAACCACCGTTGGTCATCCTAGAACCATCGTCGATTACCATTTATTCCTTGAAATAACCTTATTTCAAGCTTAGGACATTTATGAGAAAAAATAAACGAAACCAGATCTATATGGAAGTAAAACTATTATTCATATACACATCGAGCATTCACATATAGCATCGAAGTGATCACAAAGCCATTTTCATTCACGGAAACATCCAGGAGGAACTGTTGTTGAGACTCACAGCACCACGGATGAAAATCAGGCTTCTAGGTTGATGTTCGGGCATCCAGTGTGATTGCGAGAACATGGAATCCTTTCTCCAGCGTGGGACTTGTAAAGATGAGAAAAGATTCTCCAGAGAAGGCTGGTTCCTATTCCTCTGTTCAGATGCACACAAAAATGCAGAGGGTTTGCTAAAACCTAATCTAACTTGCCAAGGAGACAGGGTAAGAAAATGCATAGAATAAAACCTAAACTACAAAGGTGATGCACCGAGGAATGTTAGACACTCGTTTTGCAAATTTAACACAGACCACATAGATGCAATACAAACACCATGCACAGGTAACCAAACTATAATAAGAGATCAAAATGACAGCAATGAATACATGAGAGGGTCGAGAGTCAATCACAACACATATATTATTGCTCAAGAGTCGATACAGTACATTGCAGTGGCCAAGAGGCAAAAAAACTGGCATTACAACCCATATGGGAGGTTTGAAAGCTCCACAATTTCTCTTGCAAGCGAGGGAAGAAGGGAGGATGCAAAACAAGAATGTCTGACCCCTTAAAGGAGCTCTTCTTTACAATATATATCAAGAAATGAGAGAGGGAAGAGAGAGGAAATCCAGAATCTACCCCAACCACTTCTTGGTAGCATTTAAAATCATCTCATTATGACAGAAGCGGTGGATCCTAGCAAAACGGTGGGCTGTCTAACAGGAGCGGCGAGCTGTCTGCTGCATTAAAGTTGGTTGTTGAAGCATTACTTCTGTCTATCACCACGTGTCAGAGACATTTTCTTAATTTTCTCCCTCCAAACTAAACAAAATTGCAAGATTGATCTTAGAATCATGTAGAGAATTTCAACAGCTTTAGTTGATATAAAGAACGTGCAAATCGAGCTCTGGATCGAAAGATACGAAGGTCGAAGATTTAGCGCACAAAACAGGTGAAAATGGATTTTTAAATTTCTTTTCCCGCTCGCCATTTGGATGACACTTGGCGAGGCTCGATTCATTGAGTAATTTTCTCTCTCCACCTTTTCATGGGATTTTCTTGTGGGCCCCTTAAACTTGGACACATGGCACTATTTCATTGGTTCGGATCGGTGCTCAAAAACTTGCCCCTTTGACCTTTTGGACCTTTTTCCTTAGCGACATGTGTCATCGTGATTTGTCCACGGGCTGTCGGATTTTGGCGTCCACCGCATCCTTTTGTTCTCGGATGTCCCTCAAGAGTGCTTCATGGGGAGAATCCTCTCGATCCACACGAAATGGGCTTCCTCGTCCCTTTTACGCCGATGACACTGGCGTGATCGATTGGCTTTCGGCTCCTTCGGCTATCGCGTCCGTGCACCCCTTTGTCCCACTTGTCCTTGTCTTTGAGTTTTCCTATTTCGGCCGATCCGGATGGTTCACGTCCTTCGTGTCCATTTTTCCCAAATGTCTCGGTGCTTTTGGGCCACTGGGCACTTTTCGGCTGATCCGCGCCTTCCGCGTATAATTGTTCAACTGCCCCAAAGGTAGCCTTGAGCGGGACTTAGCCAATTTTACAATTTTCCCCTGAATCAATCTACTTGCTTGGAACTAAAAACTCTGATGCATGTTATTAGATTAACTCTTGGGGGTGAAATTTGGATAACAATTTGGTGACTTTTATTTGTCACCTACCTGCTAGGTAGAAGATCAGTGGCCTTTTAGCGATCCGTTGGGCATGGAGTCATAAGCAATAACTTGAAATGAGCACGATCTGCAACTCCCTCTACGAGAGCACGTTGAACTATAAAAAACTCAATCTAGGAGCGACAAAACTGCACCAAAGCACTTAGGGAAATCGAAACCTAACTCTGACAAGACAATGTGCATACGCACTTAGAGGAATTGAAATCTAGGCTAATATTTACAAGGGTGAACCTTTTATTTTCGTAGCAATGTTTGAGATAGATTCCATTTCTTGGAATCTGCTGCAGTTCTTTCCTTTGTCCAATGAGGCCAATTGGAAAGCATTTCTGCTCTTGCACTTGACCATGTATGGGCCACTCCAAATGGAATCAAATTTTGAATGCCTTCCCGGTTTTGCCCTGTCCACATCCCATTTCAACACTAGATCTCCAACTTGAAAAGATCTATCTTTGGCCTTCCTATCAAATGTCTTCTTGATCAAAGCTTGATCCTTTTCCATTGCTTGGGATGCCGATTTCGATCTCCTACTGCTCCATCAACTCTGCATACCTCACCTCCATGGGCTCAAATTCAAGTAACTCCAACTACTTCATGAGTTCCAATGTTGGCAACTCAAGTGACATGGGCAAGATTGCCTCTCTTACATAGACAA
This sequence comes from Taxus wallichiana var. yunnanensis, assembly GCA_018340775.1. Classification (NCBI taxonomy): domain Eukaryota; kingdom Viridiplantae; phylum Streptophyta; class Pinopsida; order Cupressales; family Taxaceae; genus Taxus; species Taxus wallichiana. The sequence continues at coordinate 480,047,474 of CM031235.1, read as the reverse complement.
GCTGAATGGAGAGTTACTGTGGATCTTTTGGGAGTGATCCTATCAACCCATAAGGCTGATTTCAACTTGGTATGCCAAGACCTCTGATTCTCATCAAGAGTTCTCCTAATGATCCTCAACAAGTTCTTGTTTGTAGACTCGGCCTGGCCATTACCCTGAGGGTAATAGTTCGATGAAGTGCTTAGGTAAATACCGTTCTTGACAGCCCACTCAGTCACCTTAGATCCAATGAATGCCAATGCATTATCAGAGATTATTGTGGCAGGTACACCAAATTTGGTTGTTATTCCCTCATAAAATTCTAAGATGCTAGACTCATTTGCCTCTTTGAGTGCTACTACTTCTGTCCATTTGGTGAAGTAGTCTGTGGCTGTCAAAATCCATTTATGCCCTTGGCTTGAATTGGGATTAATGACTCCAATGAAGTCCAAACCCCATTGCATGAATGGCTGGTCAACTGAGATTGGATGCAATGGAAGGGCAGCAAACTTCTCTTTTCCTGTGAAGAATGCACAATTCTTACACCTCTTGATCCATGCGTAGCAATCGCTGAAGATTTTAGGCCAATAATAACCAGCCTTCATAATTTTTAGAGTTGTCACTCTTAGCGCAAAATGGCCACCAGCTGGTCCACCATGAAACTCTTCCAATACCCTTTGAATCTGACCTGTGCTAATGCATCTCAGCAGCACTCCATTTACATCTTTCTTGAACAAAACTCCATCAACAATGGCATACGGGACAGCCTGTAATCTGAAGTGTCTCCTTTGGGTCTTGTTCATCTCTGGGGGGCACTGGCCTATACCTAGGAAGTGCATAATACCTTGGGTCCAGCAAGGAATGGGGGAAGCATTGTCTTCTTCATGATTGCCACGGCTCATGGCTGTCCCGGCTGTCACAAACAGCCTCTTCTTCATTGCATACTTCCTTTTTCTTCCCTAAAACCAGCTGCTCACACAGTCCTTTCCCTCTTACCAGCTTGGTGATCTTGATCTCAATGTCATACTCCATGACACGGGTGATCCAACCTGCCCTTTTCTCATTCAAATCCTTGTTGAGGAGGAAGTCCTTAACTCCAACATGTGAGACCAGCAACTGGACCTTGTTGTTTGAGACTAAATGCTTGAATTTCTTCAAGCTTCTGATTACTGCAAGTACATGCTTTTCAATAAAAGAGTACCTCACCTCGCAATCATCTAGGCTCTGGTTAAAAAGGCAATCGGCTGCTCATCATTATCTTTGTTCTGCTGTACTAGAATGGTAGAAATAGTGTCATCACCTCCAAATGCATAGAGGATGAAATCCTTGGAGAAGTCTGGGTTGATGAGAGTTGGTGCTTGAGAGATAGCTTCTTTGATTGCTTCAAAACTCTCCTTGCCTTCTATTGTCCACTTAAAAGCCATGTTCTTCTTTAACATTTTGGTGATGGGCTTGACAAGGGCTACAAAATCTGGGATAAACCTGTGGACAAAATTGATCCTTCCCAAGAAACTTTGAAGAGCCTTCTTGTGACTTGGCAATGGCAGTGCTCTTATGGCTTCAACCCTCTCTGGATCAATTGCCAGTCCCTCTTTCGAGATAACATGGCCAAGGAGCTTTCCTTCATGTGTAAGAAAGATGCACTTCTTGGGGTTCAAAGATACGCGAACTTTCTACACCTCTGAAACACTTGCCTGAGGTGAAAGAGATGGTCTGCTGCATTCTTTGAGAAGACAGTGATATCATCTAGATATATCAGCACTATCTTGTTGATCAAGCCTTTGAATGCCATTTCCATTTCCCTTTGAAAGGTAGCACCAGCGTTGGACAACCAAATGGCATCTTCTTGTAAGCATATGTGCCCCATTTAGTTGTGAAAGGCTGTCTTGAATTGGTCTTCTTCTTTCACCATCACTGATTATACCCTAAGTAGCCATCTAGGAGAGAGAATCTCTCTGAGGCTGGATACTACCGCAATATTTGTTCCATTGAAGGAAGCGGGTAATGATCTTTGAGAGATGCTCTATTGAGGTCTTGGAAGTCCACACACAACCTGATTTCTCCACTTTTCTTCCTGACCAGAACCAAGTTAGCAACCCAGCTTGAGTGCTTGATCGGGAATATAATGCTTGCCTCTATTAGCTTATTTAGCTCTTTCTTCATTAGAGGCTCAATGTGAGGGTTAACGGTTCTGCTTACGCTTTGTGGGCTTAGCATCGGATCCAATTCTATGGTATGTTGTGCCAAATTCGGATTGAATCCTCTCAAGTCTTCATAGCTCCAAGTGAAGACATCTGGAAATTCTTGACAAAGTTGTATAAAATCTGATTTCTCCTACTCAGTGGTCACTTTACCAATTTGAAGTGTTTTGCCTTCCCAACTAGAATTGGCTCGAATCTTCCATCTTGACTGTATGTTAGCCTTTTCTTTACAGAATCGGGTCGTTAGGGTTGAAGATAGACTCAACGTTACTAAACCCTTAGGAAGCTTATTTTTCCACAGCTACACTACTTGATCCCCATCTTGTTGTGCTAGTCTATCACGATTCCTAGCGAGAATTCAGCTTCTTCTTGTAAAAATTGATGATCTGTTGATTGTTTTCAAACCCCTGCCAGATGGTGTTATTATCTGGGCTGCTGGCAGCCTCACAATCACATGGATATGTGGCTGTGTTTTTCCCTTTGATGTTGTCAACCACAACAAACATTGCTCCAACTGCTGCGAGCCTATCCACGGCTTCATTTTTCTTCTTGGGTATGGACACAATGTTGAAAGCTTCAAAATCCTCAATGAGGTCCCATACCCTATTCTTGTAGCTCCTCAGCAAGTCGTTCTTCGTAGCATGTTGTCCTCTAACTTGGTTGATGATTAGCTCGCTATCCCCGAACACCTGCAAGTTATTTATCCCTTTTTTCCTAGCCCAATGAAGTCCATGAATCAAGGCCTCATATTCAGCTGTGTTGTTTGAACAAGAAAACTAGAAACGAAAAGCTGAATAATGTTTGATGCCTTGAGGTGAAACAAGCATGGCTCCACCTCCTGCACCTTGCCTACTCCTTGATCCGTCAAAAAACAGCTGCCATACCTCATTGTCATCATTATGGCTTGGCTTGGTGATGCTAGGAACAGGTTGATTTTCTTCATGTATACAATAGACTCCCAACTCAGATTCTTCTACTTCTTGATAGGGATCAAAAGCATGTATCTTGTTTGCCCATTCGTCAAGAGTTAGGTCTAGGATACTTCCAACCTTGGTGTCAGCCTCATCAGTACTAGGGTGATCTTCTTGATCAAATGCTGAGCAATTGGCATTAATCTGACTTGGAGTGTAAGGCTCAATATGGAAGTTTGCAATAGGTTCAGACCTAATTGTAGCCTTAGTTCCATACCTTGTTCTAAACAGCATGTGGGACCAATCAGTAGACAAATACCCCCCAATCTTGGCTGTGAAGTCCCTTGACAAGCAAAGGGCAAAGAGTGGTGGAAGGTCTATGATTGATATATCTTGTAAGACAACAACATTTGGACATGCATGCAAGGTAAGACTCAAGTTTTTAATCACTCCAACTGTTGCTATTGCTGTCCCATCCAATTGCACTACCCCTTTAGATATTACTTCATATTGGAGACCCAGCTGATCAGCTATTTGCTTGGGCATCACTGAGCTACTTGCCCCGGAATCAATCATGCAATTGTGTACTAGTTTATCCCCAATGATTAATGAAACATAGAAAGGAGGGGGCTTCAACATTTTACCTTGTTGCCCTCCATGGCTTCCTTCAGGCTGGGCAGCATTTGTAAGCACTTTGTCTTGCATCTGAATTTGATGATTCGATGTTGTCCAATCCTTCATGGAATCTTGCGGTAGATCTCTTTGTCACGGGATGGATAGGGATTCCCACATTGATATATTGACATTAGTCTTCTTCATACATTCAATGATCTTGACGGGGATGAAGTATCCTTTGTTGTCCCTTGGTTTGCACATTCACCCCTTGCACGTGGGTAGCAGCATTTGGCATTTGAGTTGGCCTAGGGGCTGTTCTTGGCTGTCCTTGTGCACTTGAAACTAGACTTTGCTTTCCAATCATTTGTGGAGCTGTGGAAGGTTGTGGATTGGTGGGGCTAATGGTTGTTCTTCACCCAAATTTCTCCTCTTTGACCTTGTGTTGGCTGCAACACCTTGAGATCTTGCACGATTCATGCCACAAAAATCTTCCGCTTGCCGGTTCACCAATGTGGTGTCATTTGGGGCTGATTCTTTGTTGGAATGTTTACGGTTGTTGGTTGTTTCCTTGACCGCCCTCACCCTCCACACATAGTTGTCACCATTAGTGCTTGATTGAGAGCACCATTGAAACACATGGATTGGTTATGAGGCTTGTTGCATGGAAAGCACCAATCATATTCCTGAGCAATGTTGTTCTGTGTTGGCACTAATGCCTTAGAGGTAGATATGGCATTTGGATTATAGGGCTGGAATGGTCTATTGGTAGGAGGCCTTGTTTGATTCATATTTGCAGCTAGATTAGGTGGTCTTTGTGGTTGGTATGGCTGCATATTAGGCTGAGCTTGGGGTTGATAAGAAGGTTTGAAACCTTGGGCTTGCTTCCTCTTGAGAGTGACCAGCTCATTGCCTAGGTTTTGCAATTGTTTCATGACCTCCTGGAGTTCATTTGAAGCACTAGAGGACGAAGTAGAAGTTTCACTTGAACTTTGGTTTCTAGGGGTGGGAACAGGAGCCAAAGTGGTTGTTTGACTAGTGCTTGGATTTTCTAAGTTTGGATACAAGGGCATGGGAGGCCTAGGAATTAGTTTACCGGCTTGAATAAGACATTTTTCGGCTCTAATGGCAATTCTATAAGCCATAGGGATTGTTGTGCCTCCCATGGACTGAATTAACATAGAAATATCGAATTCAAAGCTTTAAGGTAATATAGAAAAGCACCTTCTATTATTGGCTTTGCATTTGCTTGGAATCCTATCCCAAGACCTTTGAAATCTGAAGTTGAAGTTAGTCATTTTGCTCGTTGGAGGCTCTCTTGATAGTTGTCAATTTGCTCCAAAGAGACAAGTTGTCTCCCTTCTCTCCAAATTGCTTGTGAAGTGCAATACACGGCTGATTCCGGTTTGTGATAGAACCAGCTCCAAAGCTCCTAAACCATTGCAATGCTTTACCCTTGAATGAAGATGCGAGTAATTTGTGACCACTTGCATTTCATTGATTTCATGGATTGCACAAAGGTTAGCAATATCTTTAACATGATCACACTGGAGTAGTCGATTTTCTCCGGTGAAGTAGGGAATGTTCTTCAAGGCTGCTGATAGGAAGCTGGATGTTGTGCATTGAGAGCAAGTGGGCTGCCACTTGTGAAGTTGACATAGGGATTTTTTGAGCCATTCTAATCGGTCTTAAAACCCTTGTATCTTGAATGAAAGGCTGTCGGGTGGAGGAGTTGAGAGTGTTCTGTTTGGTGGAGATGGAGACCTTTGAATCCTTCTTCCTCTTTACCTTCTTCTTGGAGATAGCTGCGAGGTATTCAAACAACGCTTCTTTTCTCCAACTCTTGACCTTGTGGTGATTCTTCTCATGATTTTTCGGGCCTGCCTTTGCTGAAACCAATTGATTTTCCTCGGTGGAGTCGCCAGATATCCAAATAATAGCTCTTATAAGCAAGAAAACTGTAGCAGATGCATATCAACTTTGCTGCAATAAAAATGAGACCTCTATGTCCCACCGGGCGTGCCAAAACTGTTGTTGCAGACTCACAACACCCCTGGATGCAAATCAGGCTTCTAGGTTGATGTTCAGGCATCTAGTGTGATTGCACAACATGGAATCCTTTCTCCAAGTGTGGGACTTGTAAAGATGAGAAAATATTCTCTAGAGAAGGCTGGTTCCTATTCCTCTGTTCAGATGCACACAAAAATGCAGAGGGTTTGCTAAAACCTAATCTAACTTGCCAAGGAGACAGGGTAAGAAAATGCATAGAATAAAACCTAAACTACAAAGGTGATGCACCGAGGAATGTTAGACACTCATTTTGAAAATTTAACATAGACCACATAGATGCAATACAAACACCATACAGTAACCAAACTGATAAGAGATCAAAATGACAATGTGCAATGAATACATGAGAGGGTTAGAGTCAATCACAACACATATATTATTGCTCAAGAGTCGATACAGTACATTGCAGTGGCCAAGAGGCAAAAAGACTGGCATTACAACCCATATGGGAGGTTTGAAAGCTCCACAATTTCTCTTACAAGCGAGGGAAGAAGGGAGGATGCAAAACAAGAATGTCGACCTAAAGGAGCTCTTCTTTACAATATATATCAAGAAATGAGAGAGGCAGAGAGAGGAAATCTAGAATGCCCCAACCACTTATTGGTAGCATTTAAAATCATCTCATTATGACGAAGTGGTGGATCCTAGCAAAATGGCGGGTAATTTCTGTCTAACAGGAGCGGCGATTTGTCTGCCTGCATTAAAGTTGGTTGTTGAAGCATTACTTCTGTCTATCACCACGCGTCAGAGATGTTTTCTTAATTTTCTCCCTCCAAACTACACCAAAATGTGAGATTGATCCTATAATCATGTAGATAATTTTCAACTTTTTGTTGATATAAAAGTCTGAGCTCGGATCGAAGATACGAAGGTCACGAAGATTTAGGGCACAAAACAGGTGAAAACAGATTTTTAAATTTCTTTTCCCGCGCTCTGCCATCTAGACAACACGTGGCAGGCTCTGGTTCACTGAGTAATTTTCTCTCTCCACATTTTTGTGGGCTTTTCTTGTGGGCCCTTAAACTTGGACACGTGGCACTATTTCATTAGTTCGGATCAGTGCTCGAAAACTTGCCCCTTTGACCTTTTGGACCTTTTTCCTTGGCGACACGTGTCATGCTGTGATTTGTCCATGGGCCTGCCGGATTTTCACATCCACCGCGTCCTTTTGTCCCGGATTTCCTAGTGCTTCGTAGGATAGAATCCTCCGATCTGCCCGAAATGGGATTCCTCATCCCTTTTCTACCGGTGACACGTGGCGTGATCTGATTGGCTTTCGGCTCCTTCGGCTATCCATGTCCCGCACGCCCCTTTGTCCCACTTGTCCTTGTGCTGAAGTTTCCTGTTTCGGCCGATCCGACCGGTTCGCGTCCTTCACGTCCATTTTTCCCAAATGTCCCAGGTCTTTGTTTGGGCGCTGGAGGTTTTTCAGCCGATCCGTGCCTTCCGCGTATAATTGTTCCAACTGTCCCAAAGGTGGCCTTGAGCAGGACTTAGCCAATTTTACAATTTTCCCCTGAATCAATCTACTTGCTTGGAACTAAAAAATCTGATGCATGTTATCAAATTAACTCTTGGGGGTGAAATTTGGATAACAGAACCATCACCACACCAAACTCCATTCATCTGATCAAATTGCATTTCCATCTAGGCATCAAGCTCATATAATAGTAAGTGTTTCATTAACCAGCATTCATCTACTATCATTTTAGTAGGCTTTATTACCTGTGTTATCAGTTTCTACTTGTATTCCCATTCTTCCATCATTCAACTTCATGTAAACTTGATAATTCCTTCACCCACACCATTAAATTTCCCATACCTGACTTTTAAATATCTTTAAGTATATCCAGGTCTCAATAGACCTTGCCATTGCCCTCTCCATTTCCATTTAACCCCATATCTGTCCTCATATTGAGATTTTAATAAGTTTCCTCTACCCCGACCATACCGACACCGGTTACCCACAACCGTCACCGGTTCACTTAAACCGACATCGGTCATACCAAACCAACGTCGGTCTCTTTTTTTTACCCTTAGACCAAGAATAGAGCCTAAAATTCCCCACCAAATACCAAAAACAGCCCAAAACTAGACCCTAACCAGTACCAGTACTCTGACAGAGATCTTGCCTTTCATATTCAATCATATCTTAGCTTGTTGTGAATGAATTTGCTTATTGTAATCAAATAAGATACCTATATCATTTTAATCATAGTATGATTTCATTTATTGTTAATATTAAATTGTTTTAAATAGTGGATTGAAAATCTTCTAGGGAGTATCACAATTCGAAACTAGCATACAATAGGTAGTCCATTATCATATGCTATTTAATCTCTTTTAGTGGTCTTGTTGTTCATTTCAGGTAGTTCGTCCCCCCAAAAGGAAGCTCTCACAATCAGCTATGGATCAAGAAATCATACGCAAACAACAACCTTCAACCAATTTTAACAAGTATTCCTCCTATCCCATTTATTCTTATCTGTTTTGTCACATTCAAAGAAAACACTCTAAGAATCAAGTGAAACACATCAAGCCATATGTGGTTCTTAACCCCTCATCAAAACAATTGAGAGAGCTGAAATACTTTTTAGAAAGAAAAAATCAATCAAAAAATCTAAAGCAAATCAATATATGAACTCGCTCTTTGGGTATTTCCAGTATCTCTATTGGGTCTAGGGATGTCGGTGGCACTAGATCAATTTTGTGACTAGAATCGAGATACATATCTATCGGGTCTATGGACACGTGGATGGAAGTAGAGAAATGTAAAAATTTCCTTTCATCATCCATTCACAAATCACCTATCAAAATAATTCATTCCTACACATTGCCTAATGTGTCTTCACTTATTACTTCTTTAAATATTCCCTTCAAGAAATTATTAATTTCCACATGCACACAATGGATCTCAATGAGTAACAAGATTAATATGTTACCAAGTTTCATTTGGACCTTGTTCAAACTCTTTCTTTGGTATATTTCTTGTCTCACGGTGCATGCATTTGGCTCATCACTTTTTCATCGCCAATATTCTAGCTACATTTTCCATATGCTTCCATAGCATTCATGATTTTCTTTTTATTTGTTCAGAATATCCATGTGTATAATATTTCCTTTTACCATGCACGAGGGAAAATTTGTCCCCTTTCAATAAACAATCTTGTACTTTATTTCTATCATTTTTATCTTGGCCAAATTACACTAGACACACACTTTCTCCTTCTTCGCGCTTCATTAGCTTGAGTTCATCATTAGGTTGAACCTATATGTCTTGGACTAGATCTATATTATCTTATTCTTGTATATATGTGTGGGATTCACTCTTTATATTCTCACCTATCACTAGGAGCATCTTTGAATCTTGGCACATGGTTCTTCCTGTACATAGTTTTGGAAAACCTTCAAAAAACTAAAAAAATCACAAAATCCTAGAAAATCCAAAAACATTGATAAAACATTCAAAAATAAAAAACATTGGTAAAACATTCAAAAATTCAAAACATTGGTAAAACATCAAAATCCAAAAACATTGGTAAAACCTTCAAAATCCAAAAACATTGGTAACACAATCAAAAATCAAAAATAATTGGTAAGGAATCAAAAATATTAAACATTCACATAACATAACATCCTCAAACATTGAAAAATATCCTACAAAACATCTTACTTTAGTTCTTTCTTATTCTAATGCTCGACATATGGATCATCTTGATCTTCCTTCATTAACAAAGTTAGTTTTCTTGCTATGTATGTCTTCCCTTGCATATATCGTTGCTTGAGGTAGTTTCATAGTGCATGTTAATTTTCATGGGACTTTTATGTCCTCCATATATTCCCTTACATGTATCCTTTCTTGGGGCATCATTTCAACCCCGTGTCGTATAACTTGAAAATTTGGGAACTAAAGCTCGATAACAAAAACATTGGTGTAACTTTGTTGAACGTTATTTGTTTGAGTATGTTTTTTTGTTTGTTTGTTGGTATTCTTGTTTACTTTCTCGTACTGCATTTATTCATGTATTTTTATTTTATTCAATCCTTTAGCAATGAAAAAAATCACTATTATAGCTCTTGATGTCATTTTACACTTTTATATGTTTATATCAAATAAATAGTTACTTCCAAGCCGGATGGTACACCAACTACGTCACAATCTTCCCATTCTCCATCTATCTTATCTTCCATTCCAATTCATTTTCTACCTATCATTTTCCATTCTTCCTCATACTTCTTCCACTTGAGGGATGGGCTCCTACTTAATCAATCCATTTGAAAATTGGCCAACTAGGAACAATTCAAAGCTCGGTTGTTGTAGTGTCTTATTGTTCTATTATGATCCTTTTTCTTCTTTTTGAGTGTCAATCAACCTCTTATATCACCCCATCATCACTCGAGGGGGAATCCTACATCCTACTAATTTTTCTTCTACCATTACAAAATTTAATTGTCTGTAATTTTCTACTATCTTTGAAATGGTGTTGCTTGTGCTACACCACATCAAAGAGGGAAAATGTAGACACCTAAATCTGACTACACAGTTTTAATACTAAAATTACACTAATTATCCTCTTTCCCATCATTTCATTATAATTAGTGATTTCCCATTAATTAGCTAACATTCCCTTTATTTTAGTCAATTAATGGCACTTCATCAATTAACTAGCCTTTCCCCATCTTGTATGCCAATTAATGACAATGTGTTAGTTATAATCCTATTTTAATTAATTAATTTGATCAACCATTACTAATTAATTAATGCTTTCAATCTCATATTTAACTAATAAACCTTCTTATTACTTAAATATCACTTTCAAATCCTTCAAATTCTACTAATTTCCTAATAAATCATCTCCAAATACCTTATATAAGACTAATTTGTTCTATTAATTAATCATACTATATTAATTAAATCACCTCCAACACACATGAGTTGTTAATCACTAATTAATATATACTAATCATATTTATCCCTTTCTAATTCTACTTTACCTTTATCCCACATTCACTAGGTTGCAAGCTTCTCCAAAACTGAAAAACTATATAAAGAACCTAGTACACCTTGTTCAAATTTACACCATGTCCTTGTAAGACATTAGCATATGATAAGATAATTTCAATCTTGAAAATATTATTGATCAAGAAACCATTTCTATCTTCTACTTGGCAAAGAGTAGTAAGAGAAGAACCAAACATGACAATTAATCCATATTTTATTGAGATCTCTTCCTCTTCCATGGAGAATTTCCTTTTATTGCACGTAGAAATTTTCATCTCACTAAAAGAGTACCTACAATTATAAATCACATTTAAATATCAAAGTATTGGTTTTGCATTTGATGATCTTAATGTTTTATGCACTATTTTAATCTTTTCCTTTTTAGCTTTATCATGATGTTTATGTTGTTTATTAACTAAGTTAGGAATATATTTGGTGTTAGTTTCCTTTCATTATCTTAGATTAATTCAATCACATGCATACAACCTCTATGATTCCAATGATTAACAAGGAATCTATTAACGTGAAGGATTTTGAGGGTATTCCCTTCACATATTATATTCTTCAACTTTTATTTCTCATGTTTCTCATTTTGTTGGGAAGGATCTATGTATTGGGGTGTGGCTGGAATAAGAGTGCTGATTTTCACAATTATGGTAACAATAGGGTTGGTTCTACTCGAAATAATAAAATGACTAATTATTTTATGGACTAGATCATATTATTAAGAGATGATGATGAGGTGGATCAGCCTAGTCCTTTTAGACCACATGGCTATCTTATTTAGATTATTAATTCCCACACTTGGAGGAATGCTGCATATCTTATGATCTACTCACACATGTTGAGGGTGGAGTTTTATTTCCTCATGAGGGTAGAAATACCTACCTCTTCTCCTTGTTTTTTCTGCCCTTTTACCTCTAATGTTATGGGTGGAGACCTAGTGTGTATCAATCTTGTTGGGGTGAAAGAGATCAAACCTCATGCTTCGTCATCTTTTGAAAAATCTAGGATTTGTTCTTTTTTCAGCATCTTCAATGGGTTTTGCGAGTCTCGATCATCAAATTTGCATAAGCATGGAATCTAGCTAAATCTTGGAGGGGTGGTATGATTTCCATGAGGGGGATTTCTCTTCAAATAGTTGTGGATTCCATTGCCTCCTTTACTCGTATGAAGAAGGTTGGTAGGGATATTTTCAAGCCAAAGAAGTATTGTATTGAGGAGATAAAATCTCTCCTAATTGTTAAGGAAAAACTCACTCCCCACTTTACTATTTTTTTAGGAAGTCTCTTCCTTGAGAACTATAGTGATATTTCCTTTATCTCATTCAATACCTTACATTGGAAGGACATCACAAAAACATATATACATATCATTTACCTATGTTGAATTATATTAGGCACGAGAAGGGTTTTATTTTCCCTTATTTTATATTCGGATCGTTTTGTTCTTATATTTCCCAATTCAAGAAAGGAAATATTAGAGTACCTCTTCACTAGGGTCTGATTTTATCTTTGTTTGAAAAGGTCTCTAAGGATGTTACTAATTTTACCAATTTTAGAGGCCCTATTTTAGATGGTTCTCCTTGCCATTCGCGAGTATAAAGAGGATTATGACACGTAGGGTCGGTTTATCTCCTCTACTTTAGAATAGACTAGAGTTAAACCCCAATCTTCTACTTGAGGCGGTATTGGTCCATCACCAACTTAAAGGTCAAGGTAGGAATGTTGACCCTTCTCTTTTTGAGTCTAGATATGGATTTTGTTGCCCAAGATCCTCTTGGTATGGATAAAATCAAAATGTATGTGAAATTGAGTAAGAGCATGCTTAAATTTATGCTCAAGGATTGGCATGTTATGAGAGACAAAATTAACAGAATGGCTGCTATTATAAACATTGTTAATTTGGATGTTGTTCAAAGAAGGTGTGAAGATTTGGAGAGGGAGGTGGATAGGTTGAAGGATACTTTGAACTACATCATTAAGTGGAGCCTCCTCCATATCAAATCTACCATCTAACACTTTCATGTGTTGGATCAATTGGTTAACATTCAGAAATATAGTGGGGGTGAAGAGGATTCCATGAAAAGGTTCGAGAGGAAAAGGAGACATAATTTGACAAACTCGGTGTCACTATTTCTAACCTAGCTAAGGAATTGGAAATTTTACTCAAATATTTGGAGGATAACAATGGTAACTATGGTTGTTAAGATTGTAATATATTATTTTGTTGGTTCCTTATTGTGTTGTTCATTTTGTGGCTATTAGTTTGTTGTTTTATTTTCTAGGTTTTTTTTTTTGGTTTGTGTGGTATTTTGGGGAAAAAAATTCTTAGTGGTCTTGGATCTTGTTTTAACTAATGTTGATGTATGTAATTTTACCCTAAGGGGGATATTTAGGAAATATACGGGGTAGAGTCCCTTAACCCTCTTTTAGCATCAATTAAAAAAGTTATCTTGTGTCATTTTTTCCCAATATTATTAGTGATGTTTGGTGTCTCCTAAAATTCAAAATCCTTCCAAATGTAGAGTCCAATGTGATCTAGGTAGAATAAAATGGTTGAAGAAATAAATAGAAATGAAAAGTCTTAGATAAGTTGGCTAGTATGTTAATACAAGGATGTAGATAGAATTTGATTAAACAGATAACTTGGACGGAGTATTGGTTGTCTATTAAGAATTTTCCAAGTAAATTATCATCATAACCTCTCTCAAAATTAAAAATAACCAACCCATGAAAATGTGAAAGAGAGCTATTTATAAGGTGCAAAGAGTGGAGGAAGTAAATGATTTATATTATAGTATGGAAGATTTAGTAAACATGTAATAAATCAATGGATAAACTTAGCAAATATGAAAAAGTAAAATAAGAAGAAATAAATGGGGTAATTCTTAGAATAATTGGCCAAGTAGGCATAGAGAAAATTAAATTGTACCTGAACTATACATGTCTTAATATTTATTTGAATGGCGAATAAATTATTGGTCTTTCAAGACAAATGGTTTCACATCCATTAGTATAGCTTGATGGATGATTTTATTATGGTTGATAAAAAATCAATGAAAATTAAAAAAACATATAAATTGGGTTTTAATATGAGTTAGGGAGTGTTACGGATCTTGTAATGAAAAGTAAGAGAGATATTGTCTCTTTTCTTATTTAAATGGAAATTTATCATCAATGGAGAATTATTTTTCCACATATTACACCATGTGAATTTTAGGTGTGATGTTACTATTTATGATAGACTATTTCATCTTGGGTAGTTTCTTAAAAAATAATCTTATAATTTTCTATAACATAGAGATTTTAAAATGTTTTTAATATAGATTCAGGGATAGTTGGAATAGTTTAAGGAAGAGTTCTACACATTTTTGTATAAAAATTGGAGGACATAAGCATTTAATTCAATTTTAAATTTGCACATATTTAACACCTTCTCAATACACCATATAATGACATGATCTTCCTCCTCCTACATTTAATATTACATACTAGATACATTAGAACATCACACAGTGGGGGCATGAGTGTAGAATCTCATATTTGGAAATATATCCTTTGACATTGTTGATCTTGACATTACAAACTTACATTCACAAATAAACCCTCCTCACTTTTGGTAAACACACCTTAATATCTCTTTAGTCACTTTTTTAATCTTTGCATGGATTTTTGTCATCATTTTCTAACGTTTAATGGACAATACATACTATAAACATCTATCCCCAACTCCATGAATTCAAATTTAATATTTTCGTCCACGGTCAAAAACATCAACTTTGGTTAGTTTCTCAAAATATACAACACAACCCTACTGTATGGTTTTGGATCAACACATTATGCATTTAAAGGTTCAATTACAACATCTTTATATTTACTAATATGCCCACTTGTTTAGTATTTCATGACATGATAATCATTGGAATCATATATAAATGAGTCAATCATACCTCATTTAAGGTCATGGAAATTTAAGATATTATCAAGTAAAATTAGGAAAAAAAGGCACTCCAAGCTCCCAAAACTTACCAAATCCAAAAGTCAAAAGGCTCTATCTTCTCTCCACTAGAAAGAAAGTGACCTTTCCCAAGCATTTGAGAAAGTATGAAACTCAAGCAAGGTATTGTCAAAGAATGTTTTGTCAAATTTTGATTATGCTATGGTAGATATCACATCCTATGAGAATGATGTGTAGTTTGGTCCCTCTTCAAAGTAGTGGTAATGTTAGTGGTGAATAGGGGGACCCACAACTCACCTAAATTTTTATGTAGTAACTTCATCTTGCACTATGAGGGTTTGATCAAAGTTACAAATCCATTTTAAAGGAGATAAAATAATCCCAACACACAATAATAGTAATTTCTAGGAAGTTTAGGAACACAAAAAGTTACAGCTCTGGAATCCATGTAGGTTCAAAACTATACAAAAGAGTTGGGATAGTACGAAATTTTAGACCTAGTGTATTTTTAGGTGCCAATTAAAGAAATGAAGAAAATTCAATCTCATATCATCCTATTCCTAAATCTATATCACTAAGAATCTCTTAGATCCTCCCAAAATAATCTAAGTACAATCTCTATTTGTGTTTTGATAGTTCTAGATCAATATTCACTTTGTAATACGTTATTTTGATTTGTCAAATTAATTTTGGAAGTTAATTGAATTATAGTAGCCTCATGTTCCATTATTCCATGTTTTTATGTATGTTAAAAATAAAAACACATTAAATATTAACATGGGATGTAATATAGTCATCTTCTACATTTGCATATACTGCATCAAGTTATTAGCACACAAAAGTATTTATACACCTTAGTTCCCTATTTGGAAGGTCTTGTTCTAGAGTTTAGAATAAATAGAAATGTAAATTTGATCCCTAAAGTAATATTTCATCCTACCAACACCTTAATTTTTCATTCCAACATAACAATAATCATTCAATTGATTAAAATCGGGAAAGTTTTCATTTTGGCCTAGTTGCTTCAAAAATGTACTTATAAGTCCTTTGAAACAATGTATTTGCTTCACCGATGCAAACAAGGTTTTGAGGATACTCACAAAATATCGACACCTATCCTAGTTCTCATTACTTTCAAAATCATGTATGTCTTAATAACCCTCACTTTCTCTGTCTATCACAAAATTGTATGGAAAGTACTCAAGTTTTCCTAAGAAACTACACAATGTTTTAACACTTTACACATCAATTGTATTATATATCCTTATAACCCCTTTAGTAAAGATTCAATATCGATAAATGTCAATTATAGAATGTTTCTCAGTTGATTAAAATCTAAAACTCACCATTAACTCTCCAAATAGTCCCCAAATGACCTACAAAAATACTATAAGATATATATAAAAAATTATTCACATTAAACGCAAACCATTAAAAACATACCTTGAGAAATACATAAAAACCTTTCCTATAAAATTTTACATTTATTTTATTCATTCTGTAAGATTTATACCTCATGATACGACCCATTAGAAACCAAGACAACCTCTTCAATATGTTTTGAACAATCTTTTCAAATCGACATAAAAATAGGAAGCTTGAACAATTAGTTTTTCAAAATTCTTTCATGATCTCTTTCTAGAGGTAATTATCATTGTATATTGAAAATTTTAAGCCAAATCGAGTAGATTTTACCTCCAAAAGGGAAACCCTAGCTTAGGTTCTTAGATACCCTCCTAGAGAGATCAAGAAGAGCAATTTCCTTATAAATTTTTTAGATCTTCAATCTGTAGTCACCAAATTTTAGCATGATGTTCGTTTAGAGGCTATTAAATGATTAAAATTATCGGTAGCTCTCAGAAATACATGTAAAAATTCTTCCATGCAAGTTTTTCACCTACCCTACTTTTATGCACACTTTTACAGTTCTCTAATTCCCTTTCTTAACAACACAAAACACTAAGCGCATCAAAGAGTTTCTATTCTAACAATCTATTAGCATCATACACCTTAGAATTTGATAAAAGTCACAGTCATGCATTTGTATTCAATTCATGAGGATCTATAGCCTTCTTTAATCTTACACATTTACAACTAATTCAAGATACTAATTATCTTTACTTGCTATTATCATAAAGGAATTCAAACATGCAAGTTTCTTTCTTGCTTCTTATTCTTCTGGACATAATAGAAAATATTAATGCTCTTCACTTATTCCACAACAAGTAACTTATCATATACACTTTGCAAGGATGATCACAATCAACTTATGTCATAGTTTTGTATGGTTATAAACATATTACATAGGATTTTGTTTTATGGCTTAAGTATACATCTTTCTCATCTTGAATATGTTAGAATTTGAGGATTCTAATAAATATGGATTTGATCAACTTAAATATTATATAATGTTACAATAAATATTTAAATAAACATTACATCATAACATAAGTAAATAATAAAAACTATTTACCAATAATTAAAAAAAAACATAAGTAAATAAAGAAATACTTACAGGAAATAAATAACACATGTGACACAATATTTATAGTGGAAAACCCCAAAAGGGTAAAAACCACTTTGAAAATAACCTTTTACTTCAGAGAAATTATTTTACATCCAATAAGATCACCTCCTCCTTAAAACCTTATTTACTAAGGGTAAAACCAAATCACTTGATTTGCACACCTTTGATATATTTCCTAATATATCAAATGAGGACCTAAAGTCCTTTTTATATAAGGTGATCGGGTATGTCTCCCAACCCACCTTTTCAACCTAAATGGTTGACACATATACCTAGGTGAGTATATTTAATAAATATAAACATAAATGATTCACATTATTAAATACTTACCTAATGTATATTACCTAGGTATGAATATTTAATAATATAAAAGTATTTCATATTATTAAATATTTAACCTATATAATAGTGATGGACCCATATTAATTAAGGGTTGGCCCGACCACTTAATATTTATATTCCAACACTCCCCCTTAATGTTAAGTGGGATAAACTATGGCAATAGATTACTGATTGTGGTACACTACAGATTTACAATCCTTAAACCATAAAGGTTTTAGGATAGCATATCAGGTGAAGGAATTATAACACCTTCATCATACTCAAGTTACCTTTTGGTACAAAAGGATTTAGAATTCCAAAGATTATCCATGATCAATGGCTAAGTATGATTTGTGAGTTTTACATATTCTCACAGGTTCTCATACAAGGTTATTGAACCCAAGCATATAGGAGCCTTTTATAACCAAGTACCTCCTTAATAATATGTTTATACTAGATGTTTACTAGTAAACTCAATAGCACTAAAGATTTTACTAAAGAACGTCCTTCAAGATATTTCTACACTTCTTTTTAAAAAAGAAGCTGAGGAGGTATACATGCCCGAAGGTCTTTTTACACTTGCTCGAAGGTATTTTTACAAATTCTGAAGGTATTTTTACAAAAAAACCAAGTTCCATTTGGAGGTGACATTGTCATGCACACTCCCCCTCAATGGCAACTCCAAAATCTAATATTTTCATGAAAGTGAAAAAACTTTACAGATACTTAGGGGCTTTGTGAAGATATTAGCAACCTGCTCTTCATTCGGCACGAACTTGAGATCTATCTCACCACTTAGCACCTTCTCATGGATGAAGTGTATATGTATCTCAATGTGCTTCATCCTCTAATGTTGTACTAGATTATGTGCAAGAGATATGGTGCTTTGGTTGTCGTAGAACAAAGGAACACTATGTGGATCCTTCATCTTTATCTCATCAAACAACCTCTTTATCCATAAAGCCTCTTTTGCAACTTCCATTGCACTTCTATACTCAGCTTCTGTTGAAGAGATAGAAACAATTGGCTACTTTTTGTTACACCAAGTAATGGCACCTGCACCAAATTTAAACACATAACTATAAGTAGATTTTCTATCCAATACATCACCAGCATGATCAGAATCACAAAATCCATATAAGTTAGCATTTTCATTCTTAGTATAATGCAACCCATAATTGATTATACCTTTAATATATCTAAGAATCCTTTTTACAAGATTCCAATGATCTCTATAAGGTTCTGCATAAACCTAGAAGCAATTCCTACTGCATAGGAAATATTTGGTCTAGTGATAGTGAGATATATCAAACTACCAACTAACTACCTATATAAAGTAGGATCAAATTTTTCACATGCAGGTTTAGGATCAATTTTCAGTCCAACTTCCATAGGAGTAGAAATTGGTTTACAATCAATCATGTTAAAAAATTTCAATACATTGGTTGCATATTGTGCTTGAGAAACAACAATAGAATGTTTATCTTGAAATACAACCATGCCAAGAAAATGATGTAAGAGACCTAAATTAGTCATTTCAAAGTACTATTTCAATTTTTCTTTAATTCTACAAATTAAAGTAGGATTATCACCAGTCATAAGAAAATCATCAACATATATACAAATAATGATAATATGTGATCCTTCTTGCTTAATGAATAGATCATTGTCAGAATAACAATTAGCAAATCCTAACTATTTAAAGAAAGAATTAATTTTCACATACCAAGCTCTAGGAGCTTGCTTTAAACCATATAAGGATTTTTTCAATTTACAAATATAGTTTTCTTTACCAGTTTTTTCAAATCCTTTAGGTTGAGACATGTAAATTTCTTCTTTTAAATAACCATTCAAAAAGGTATTTTTCACATCCATTTGGTGGATTTCCCACCCAAATTGAGCGGAAATTACAAATAAGGTCCTAACAGTACTCATTTTAGCTACAGGGGAAAATGTCTCAACATAATCAATACCAGGTTTCTGAGTGAAACCTATAGCAACAAGTCTAGCTTTATGTTTGTCAATACTACCATCTACATTATATTTTACTTTGTATAACCACCTAGACCCTATAATACTTATTTTCTCTAGAGGTGGAACCAACTCCCTGAGTTTGATTTTGAATTAGGGCATTATATTCAACTTGCATTGCATTGATCCACTTCTCATCCTGAGAAGCTTCTTCAAAACTTTATGGCTCAGGTTCATACAAGGTCATTAATGCATGGTACGTATGATGGCTTCTGGTCATTTTCCTAAGATCAATAGGATTAGAACTCTCTAACACAGATTGAGCCCATTTTGGTTTCTTAACTAGGGAGTTAGGAGATTCAGAAGCATCTATAGTATCAACACAAGAAACATCATCATGACCATTTACTATATTCTCAATATCAGAATCATAACCATTATTATAAATATTGACAGAGTTAGGAACATCTTTACCATTATCAGATGAACAAAGTATTTTTCCAAAACCACCACATTGCGGTTTTTAGTTACTTCCATTTTTACAGGGTCATAAATCCTTAGACCTGTAGTGTTAATACCATATCCAATGAAAAAAGAAGAAGAAAGAAGTCATATCGAGTTTCTTTCTTTTATTTTTAGGAATGTATAAAGAAGCAGGACTACCAAAAACTTTTAGATGAGAAATATCAGATTTTTATTTGACCATTTTTCTAAAGGATTTGAAAGATGAATAAATTTGGTGGGAACCCTATTTAGAATGTAGACTAATGTGTTCATTGCTTCTACCCACAAAAATTTGGGAAGACTAGTAGAATGAAGCATAGTGCGAGCCATATCTAAAATATTCCTATTCTTACGTTCTGCAACACCATTAAATTAGGGAGAATGAGGAGAAGTTAATTCCCTTTTAATACCAAAATAAATACAATTTTTTTCAAATGTTTTGCTAACATATTCACCCCCATTATCTGTTCTAAGTCTCTTAATTTTATAATTTGAAGATTTTTCAACATATGCTTTAAATTCCTTCAATTTCCCTAGTACATCAGATTTATGTTTAAGAAAAATATGACCAAATCATCTGGTGAAATCATCAATGAAAGTCATAGCATATAGATAACCATTTAATGAAGCTAATTCAAGATGTCCTCTAACATCACTATGAATAAGTTCTAGTGGGGAAGAAAAATATCTTCAAGATGTGAGTGAAAGGGTTTAGCACTTTGTTTTGAGCGTAAACACCCTTCACACGTATCATGAGGAGAAGACAACACAAGAAAACCTTTCACAAGATTATATCTAGCCATTTTATATAAACTTCTATAATTAACATGTCCTAATATTTCATGTCATAGTTTTGAATTATTCAAACCTTGAGAAACAAAACAGGATACAGAATAGAAATCATCAAAAATATACAGACCATTTCTTTGAATTCCTTTAGCTATTATATTATCATTACTATCCTTGATATACCAAGTATCTTTCAAAATTTGAATAACCAAACCATCATGAGTTGATTGAGAACATGATAAAAGGTTCTTTTGAGCTTAGGAACAAATAAAACATTATTCAACACGCCATTACCAAATTTTAGTTTCCCTTTCTCTATTGCTTCTAAAGATGAGTTATCACCAAGATACACACATTCATTGATTTTCACAACATCAAATAAAGAATTTGAAACACCATTCATATGATTTGATGCACCTGAATCTAGAATCCATTCAGAATTAGAGGAAGAATACAATGCAGCATATAATGCAATCATTTTAGGAATATCATTAGAGCTATCCTTTTTCCTTAAATTATATTTTGAAGAAACAATTTATTTTTATTTTTATGGATAGGTTTCTTAGTTTTGCAATCTTCCTTTTTATGTCTAAATTTACCACATTTGTGACATTTACCACTAAAGCTAACACACAATTGATCAGAAGAAAAACTTTTCTTATCAACAAAAGAAGATTTAGATCTAAATTTTTGATCTGAGAAGGGCTTGTGAGGTTTGAACTTTGAATTTTGAGCAAGAAGTGCTGAGAGGCATTCTCCTTAGAGTCAAAGTTCATCATCACTTTCTCTTCCTGTATCAAAAGTGAACTCAAGGTATTTAAATCAAGTAGATCATTTTTGTTTTGATATTTAGAGTTCAAGATAGAAATAAAATTCCTAAATATTTCATGTATATTTAACTGAACAATAAAGTAGATTAATTTTTCACCAATTAAATCACAATTGCATCCATCTAATTGTGCTTTAATATTTTTAATTTTGGCTAAGAAATTAACTACTTTTTCATCTCCTTTCATAGGAGTTGTAAGCAATTATAAAACTAATTTAATAATTTTAGATAAACGCATACCTTCATGCATGGATTCTAGTTGTGTCCATACCTCTTTCGGATGTTTGATATTACCAATGTGTAGAAGGTACTCATCATTCACATTGCACAAAATCATGGAAAGAGCCTCTGCATTCGTTGTGAGAATGCATTCATGTTATCTACAGTTTCTTGATGACCGGTGGGAGAAACCTCAGATCCAGAAACAATTGTCTATATTTTCCTCGCCATAAGTTTACGATTTGACCCCTATATTCCAAATGTTGTAGTTGGTCTCATTCAAGACCTGGGTTTTGTCAAGACAAAAATAGCTGGACATCATTGTTTTCGTGAACCTATAAAACACACCCCATTATAATATACAATGTACCACAAAGTTAGATACATTTTTATAAAAAAAGGCAACACTTTTAATAGAAATAGAACTAAATTTTATAGATCTACATAAAATATTTAATCATAACTAGTTTTGTCGTTCTGATGCATATTAATTAACCTCTCATGATCAAAATAATAACCCGTAATATAAAGGGCTTTACATTATACCCAAGACTTATATATATATATATATATATATATAAATTCTAACCATATATAAGTGAAGAAGAAGCCCTTAAGAATACAAAATAACTTCAAATTTTGGGAAAAAATGTAGACAAAGATACGTCTAGCTTAAATTTAACATCTAAATGACCGTCATAATACCTTATGTTTGGTTTGTAATGAGGGTCATTTGACCGTCGATTTTAATGGAGTCAAATTTTTTTGTGTATTTCTAGAATTTCTTTTTCTATATAATATTAAGGAGTTTATATTTTAATACATTATATTAACCTATTATAATTTATAATGTAAAAATATATTCACTTAAAAAAGAGGTATATAGTTTATATAATGTAAATAAAAAACAACATATAGTCTATAAAAATTATAAACTATAGTATATATACTTTAAAAAAACACATATAACCCTTATTATTAAGGCCCCTCATGAAAAAAATATTTAAAACATTTACTAGGCCATGTAATTTTAAATTCTACATAAACCTTAGAATTTACAGAGGAGACAACATTTTTCACACATCCAATGGAAAAAATTCAAATCCTATTTTGATGGAGCTTTGTCTCCTCCTTCATTTACCATTGACAAAATTCAACCTGCACATATTAAAACTATAGAAAAAAATATTTCAAATATTTTACCCTTACCTCTACACAAGTTTTCACGGAAGGTAAGAAGTTTCCAAATTTTCCACCTGTGAATTCACCTTGATTCTTCACAAAGTAAAACTTTTAGGTTGCACTTATTTTAAATACCCTTTCAGGTTGGTTGAAAAAACCCGTACAAATTAAATAAATAAAATATAAAACATTTGCTCTTAATTTATTTAATTTACCTTTCCGGGTTAGTTGAAAAAATATTTGCTCTTAATTTATTTAATTTACCTTTCTAGATTGGTTGAAAAAAACCTGTACAAATTAAATAAATAAAATACAAAACATTTGATCTTAATTTATTTAATTTACCTTGCTCTGTTACCATGTTAGAATTTGAGGATTCTAATAAATACAAATTTAATCAATTTAAATATTATATAATGTTACAATAAATATTTAAATAAACATTACATCATAAGGAAATAAATAACACATGTGACACAATATTTATAGTGAAAAACCCCAAAATGGTAAAAACTACTTTGAAAATAACCTTTTACTTCAGAGAACTTCTTTTACATCTAGTAAGATCACCTCCTCCTTAAAACCCTATTTACCAAGGGTAAAACCAAATCACTTGGATTTACACACCTTTGATATATTTCCTAATATATCAAATGAGGACCTAAAGTCCTTTTTATATAAGGTGATTGGGTATGTCTCCTGACCCACCTTTTCAACCTAAATGGTTGACACATATATCTAGGTGAGTGTATTTAATAAATTTAAATATAAATGATTCACATTATTAAATACTTACTTAATGTATATTACCTAGGTATGAATATTTAATAATAGAAAATTATTTCATAATATTAAATATTTAACCTATATAATAGTGATGGACCCATATTAATTAAGGGTTGGCGGACCACTTAATCATTATGTTCCAACAGAATAAACACTCATGAGTCACCCAAATATTTCAACATACTTTCCAAAGTTTCAAGATCACATAAAACACACAGTTTTATAAGAATTTATCGATTGGTTATATCATGCACAAGTATATATACACATGAGACACTTCACAAAGATATTTCACACAAATCCTTCTATAATGCTCTTCACAAGCCATATTTTAATCTCATAAAAACATGCATAATATTTCCATTATTATTCAACAAGAAAAAGATATTTTTCACACTCACATAGTGCAAATACATACACAAAACATTAATATTCTTCTTCCTTGATTCTTTCTCTCGATTTCCATTCAAATGTGAATGACATGAGACAATTACAATTTTTCTTTTATGCCCTCTTATTTTAGTTTCCACTAAATTACCACCTTTTCAACATCATTATAATACAAATATGTCTTTATTTAATCATATAATAGCTCCTAGTAAACCTACGACTTAAAGGACTATGTCGTTATTCCATGCCTTAGGTTTTTTTTTTTCTTAATAGGATTTCTAGAACCTTTGAATGCTCCAAGGAACCTTACACACTCAAAATAGACCAAAAGTTCCTTGTACAAATTTAAATAGTTTTTGGAGGGAAAGGTCGTATTAAAAATTTGTAAAGACTTAAACCAAAATCAAACTCACTAGATGACCACATATGACTCCAAGAACCTATAGACACACTAAAAAGCTAAAATTGATATTATTACACTATTTAGAAACTAGGAGTTAATTCTCTCTGCATCAAGATTTAATAGGAAATTCACAAAAAGTGAAATAATTTAATGAACCCGACCTCTAATCAAACATCATATCCCTAACTCGTAATGGCCTTAGGGTTTCACTTACTATTAAAATTTTATTTTTGGCACTAACGACTTATCAAGTAACTACCTTTACATATGCATATACTAAGAACTCTAACTCTATCTCTATCTTTGACATATGTGATGATTTAGATGAATTTTCTATTTTTACCAATTTGGATATAATGATACCTATGAAGATGATGTTTATGATACATATTTTTTGTTATTGATATATTATCTCATGTTATCCTTACTATTCACATTGATCCTATCCAAGCTCATGGTTATAATACTAATTCTAATAATCATACGCAAGAACTCCCCTGGGACGAGGAACAACATTTACAAAATTTCTTACATGAAAATCCTAACCACATCGATATTCTTCTATATATTACAAGATTTTAAGTCAAACATTCTTCTATCAACACATCTAATGTGCCTACTTCCATAGGGACATCTAGCATACCCATGAAAAATGTGTTTATTCCTATCACTATAGCCACTATTTATTCTACCTCTCCTATCTATCATCATAATGTCTTGCACACATATTCATCTAGCATATAGTATCTTAAGTCCTTCGTTCATTTTCTCCAAACATAAATCTTACAATTATACCAAGGTGCATCTCATACTTCTCATGTTATGTACTTGTATTGATTATTACATAATCCACTTGCACATAATGTTGTCTCATACCCTTTTCCTATTGATTTCATTGCACCTACGCTTCCTATCTATTATGACAAGGGTGATTCATAAGAACATATTCAATATTTTTATTTTTATTTCTTTGATTATGCATGTAATGATATATTTATTACTAATTTATTCCCTATGATTCTTAAGGACTTTGTGTTACAATGGCTCTATAATCTCCCCATGCATTTTATGTGTTCTTTTACTACATTGGAAAATAATATTTTGGCAAAATTTTCAATCAACATTAGGGATAAGTTATCTTATGCACAAATGTCCAAAATTAAACAAGGATCTGAAGACAATATCAGTGACTATGTTTTGAATTATTGAAAAATGCTTATTAAAATGAAAAATGTATTAGTTGATAATGATTTATAAGACATTTTTTCCAAATTTTTCTTCCTCCTTGAAATTTTTTTATATTTAACAAGTTTCAATTTTTTAACCATATATTTCATATAATAAAAGATCATGAAGCTCATATATTACATATGAATAAACTTGAGTATGTTTGTAGCACCTCTAACACTTCCAATGCCAAGTTCTAAAGTAAACCTGATTTTAAATGAAAAACTTGTGACCCTAAACTTGCTTCTTAAGACATTGCCACTATTTATTCTTAGCCTACTAAGCTCCAGTTATAACCTACAAGATGATAATTTACACAAACCTTACTCTCTACACTTATTTTTAAGGAAACTAGTTGAATAAAATATCATGTCTTTCCCTCAATTATTTGAGGTTGATATAAGTAAGACCCAAAAGTAAGATCTTTGATGTTAATGCCTATTATGATTATCGTATATGCATTATTATCTCTACATATCATTCTCTTAATCTATGATACATCATTCGGGACATTATTGACTCTAATAAAATTGAATGGGATGAGACTACTAAATCTTCCAAACCTGTCAATAAAAATGCTAAGTTGAAAATATTTAATGACCCACTTGTTATCAATGAATCACAACACCCTATGGTTTGCACAAGTGTGTGTGTGCGCTTGAGATCATGGTGTGATTGGATAAGATGGGTACTATCTCCAAGTTGTGGGACTTGATACTTGAGATAAACCTCCATAGAAAGTTGGTTCTTGCTCCTAAAATACCTACCACAATATACTCTAATGCAAACAAAAATATCTAATCCTAATCTAACTTTCCAAGGAACCAGGGAGAGAGAGTGCATGAAAACAAATCCTACACTAAAGCGGTGATACACTAGAAAAGGAGAGTGAGAATAGTCTTCTAATGTGTGAAAAGTAGAAGCAAAATGCAAACTAGAAGGGGTGATAATAGTTCTCCACAATCTAGCAACTACATTCACAACAATATTTCATGCACACATAATGATAATGGATCCCTAAAATAGCATAAGATAGACATAATATATATGAAATGAGATTGAAAGGGAAAGAGGAATGCAAACAAACATAACAGGGGAAGATACATCCACAAACTCATATCTATTACTTCATTAATATGCACAATTCAATCTATTATAGAATAAGGGCCTGGATCACCATGTAAGGAGTCCACTAGAATGGCTTGCAGCACATTGGCTTCACAAAAAAAAATTGAAAGGTTTTTATAATTAAATACCATCACTTTACAATAAGCCCAACACTCCAATTTATAGAAATTTTAGAAGAGAGAGAGAGAAGGAAAATGAAAATCCCAAAATCTATCCTTCAACCACTTTCAAGATGTATTAAATGAAGTGAATGATCTTCTATTACTTGCAAAAGGATCCCCATGCTATCCCATGACTTTCAACGGTGAGAAATGGCATCCTATGCTCCATTGAATGCATCCTAACTACCAAATAAAACCTTGTTATGAACACAGGAATGTTTTATGAAAAATCACCATAAATTTCTCCTCAAATTATGAATTTCTTGATTTTTGCATCATTCTTGGAAACATGAATCCAACAGTACCAATTTTTTTATTTTTGCTGAGAAATGCAAAATTTATGGCCTTCTGAGTGCGGGCAGCTATTTTGGGTCTGCCAGGCATTTTTGTCATTTGAGAGACCTGGGTTTTAATTGACTAGAGCTGAAGATGTTTCTTTATTTTTATATATATACCCTCATAAAAATTAATAAATCTATTTTTTGTGAGGTAGAGGACGTTGTTCTTGTCTTGAAAAGTCAAATTTTGTGAAAATCAGAGCTCGGGGTCAAAAGTTATGGTCGTTTGAAGTTCGGGGTCTAATTTGCACTGTCTTCCCTTGCATGTGGCTATATCAAGTATTTCAAGTCTTGGTGTCTGGATGTCTGGAAAAAATCCTCTGATCCACCTATAAGCCTCCTTATGTGGAAAAATTGGGTTTTGATGTCCCAGATGTCCCCTGTGTTGGCCGGGCCATGAGGGAAGTTGACCTCCGCTTTTTTCGCATCTCCCTTTGGCGCAGACCTTTTCGGGTCCCGCATGTCCCTCGCGTACCTGTTCTACCTGGACTACTTCGACCCAAATTTTCCACAAAACAAAGGAATGTGGCCATTTCAAATTTTGGGTCTGCGTGTCCTAATTTCCCATGGACTCGCTTGAGACCAAATATACCCTACTTTCTGATTTGAACTACTGTAGTGATTTCGGGTTTTCGGGTCCCGGATATCCCATGCGTACCTGTGTGACCTAGGCTCCAAAAACCTAATTTTTCTGATTTCTTTGCAAATCAAACATTTCAGCCATGTGGGTCTCGGATGTCCCTCACATACTGTGTGGCTTGGGCTCAAAAACTTGATTTTACTACAATACACTAGCACCGAACAATTTTTTTGCATTTTTACAATTTTCCTAACTCGTGGATTTTTAATTGGATGGGGAAGTTAGAGAGAAGCCACAGGGACCCCCAAAACCTAAGTTTTTTTCCTTTACCATCTCTTCCTACTCAAGCCTGAAGAAATGATGTGGGTTATCAAAATTACCTTGAGGGGTGGATTTTAGATAACACCACTTCTAAGAATGTTGATGATCCATATGCCTTAGAAGGTAATTACACACATTTTCAATACCTCCACCACCTTATTATGATCACCCATTGAATGCTATGATTAAAATTATTTCTCACACATTCCCTTGTACACTAGTCATTTATTTTGATGATTTTAATATCGATATCACATGTTTCTACGATACACTATCTATTCATCATATTACTATTTAGGTGTCTTGGTTACTCCACACAATACATATAATTTTTGCAAAGAACTTCCTTCCGTCTCTTAGTATCTCTTTTAAGAGTCTTGTACTTGATTTTGATCCAAATCTTTGACTCACTACACTACTAATCATATCATATCTATCACTACACATCTTCATTCTTAATTTTTAAATCTATCAATACTAAGGTATTTTATTTAGGTCTCCCTTAGCTATGTGATCTTATGGTTGTATCATCCATTCTTCTTCAGTGCATCAAGTTTATTAGTCATTAGTAAGTTGTCACTATGCACGGTGTTCCTTTTAGGGATTTCTCTCCTCATGTGCCTCACTCTTTTTAGTTTCCACCTATTACATTTAAATACATTCCTATAGCTTTCAATCTACCACACATAGCACTAGTCCCCCTAGGTCTCATTTTAAGCCCTTAATTGCACACATAGACTCACATCACTCTAGGTCTTTTGATGGGACTTTATTTAAACACATGTTACATCACGCCATTCTAGGTCCTCTAAGTCTCCCATATTCCTTCTTACGTACATATTATCTCTCATATCTTAAAGCCCCATCATATCTTACAGATCTTTTAGCTTCTACGGATTGTACTACCACTTCTAATTGGTCTTCTAGGAGTTCACATTCTTCCAATCCACCATGTAGATATAACACATTGCATTCTACCCAATGTTTTCTTATTTCTAGTTCTAATCTTAGAAATTTTGTGGCACATATCACCACCATGGTTCCACTTGCACTTGTTTCACATTCTATGACACATTTGAGGCTTAATCCTCCATCATCTTTGATAGTTACTTCACCTCAATGTAAGGTATTCTTGGGTTAGTTTCACAATGATGAACTCTACTTATAGGTTCAAATTGACTTTTGAGGGAGTGGTTCTACACTTGAATCTCACCTTGCACACACACATAGAAACACACACACACTAGGGGTAATATTACTTCTCATTATTTATTTACATCATTTCAGCCATTCCCCTTTGGGGGCATTCATAGATCACCCTTCCTTATGATTTAAAAGAAATTAAATCATTATCAGAGTACTAAGATCAAATTATTATAGTAGTAATAAGTAATATATATCATGGAAAATAAAAACAAGTGTGTACAATATGGAGATAAGTATGAATTGCCTTGTATTAAGAGATCTTGCCTAATTCTTGGCTAGAAAATGAGTGGAATAAGCTAGATCTATATTTTTAAGTTTCATCTAAGAAATTGGGATTTGAAACCCCTTTGGACAAGATTGCCTAGATGAGGATAGGACTACCCGGTGTTGGTGTCTAATTTAGGTGTTAGTTTCCTAGAAACAACTTTGGTTCGATATTTTCGGGTTCCAAAATTTCATTCTTCCTTTCACTCTTTGTTGCATCCAATTTGTTATGGGACTTCTTTGTTGCACCTAAATATATAAAATAAACCATAGATGCCTATATAAGGCTCAAGTAAACATTATATGAATTAAATAATATATATGTCTGATTTGGATTGACCTCGGTAGTCACCCCAATGTTTTTTTATAGATAATAATTTGGAAAAAGGCTCCAAAGGACCAATTACAAAAAATATATTACAATAAGTTTCAAACGATACTTAATATCTATCAAAAAAACCAAACAAAAATAAAATAGGGCAGGATCAACAAGAAAAATTGGTCCATAAAAGCCCATCCAAAACCAGTAAAAATAGCTATACAAAAAACCACTAGTCAGCACAAAGGCCCCAAAATGACCTATTTAGTCCTAGCCCTGGTACGAGAGCTTAGCCCAAAGTGCCTTCCACACCTCCTGCATAGCTATCTTCCTCCTCAGAGGATGAAATGATCAACTGTCTCTTTTTAATTGTAACGCTCGCCACCAAACCTTGAAGGGTATCCACCCTATTCTCCAAAGCTCTGATCTCCCATTCGACCTTTGCACTCCCCTAAGTAAATTTTTGTTCTGATCTTTTACTTGGGTTACAAATTCTTCCAAGGCTTCTAATTTACTAGCCAAAAAAAAAAAATTGAATCTTTCTCCCCTTTTTCCACATCCTCACAAACTAAATCCTGCAAAGCTGACACTGCATTTAGCTCCTTCACATCCCTCTCCTTTATTTTCAAAATTTTGGCTCAATCAACCAACAAAATGTAATCTTCCCAATCACTAGCCAGATGCCCATTGACCCCCTTAGTATTCAGAATATGTTTTCTAGCTCTAACCAACAACATAATTAAACCTTGATGTAAAATCAACTCAGTTTTCTTCTCTTTGAATTTTTAAATAGAGGCACTCAGAGAGTTGAAAATATAAAATGGAATACTAATCATTCTATTTCACCTGAAATGGTTTAGCAACATAAGATGTTGAGAATGTACCTTCTGTATCGTCATCCAAAGCATAATATATTTCATAAGATGAAAACAAACCTTTGCCCACCAACCTGGCAAAGAGTTACGCGTAATTCCATCCTCCATAAAACAATTTTTTTCCTCATTTTCCAAGAAAATATGTACCTCTTCCTGAAGATGAGATCTATCATTATAAAATTTGCTACCTTCATAATCCATTTTGGTTACGTTTCTAATTAAATCTTCAAACACTAAAAATTACCCCTCTCATCGAAACCAGACCCTTATTCTAGGACAGAGCAAACTCTCGTGAAATAACATCATCCAAACCCCTCAAACTTTGAATAAAGTAGGAAATACCACCCTCTTTGAATAGACCCCAAATAAAATCATCCCGTTGTAGACAAGAAGAGGATGATGGCTCCACCCTAACCCTAGCACCCCCCATCTTTGTCTTCCTTCTAAAAAAGGAAAGCAGATACATACCAAAACTCTTAACTAGATGTTTTAAAAGCTAGCTCCCACCCACAACAGTCGGACTAATGATTTGAAAGGATAAATACACCTACAATGAATTTATTTCCCAAATCACAACACTCCCAAACTCAAGCATGAATCCTCCTTTCTACATAAATTTTGTCCTTTGTACTTTGCAGTAACCCTCCCTCATCCCACCACCATTTTTTATGATTAGCTAACATACCAAAATTAGCTAATGTGTTCGCACATTCATTTTCTTCCCAAAACACGTGCTTAAACATAATATCTTCAAAACTTGACATTATAGATTTTACATCCCTTATAATGGGATCTATATCAATATGATGTCTTACCTTACCATTCATTACATTAATAATATATTGGGAATCTCCTTCCACATAAATCTTTTTGATATGTAAGGAATTTTCCCAATGTAACCCAATTAACATAGCATAGGCCTCTACATAGTTATTAGATTTATTACTAATGGCCTCAACATAAGCAACCACCATCTTACCAATTTCATTTCTGATAATTCCCCCAACCACCACTAACCCCAAACTCCCCTTAGCAGCACCATCAAAATTTAACTTCAGCCACCCATCAGAAGGAATAGTCCATTTTGCACTTCTTCTCTCCATAATCTTAGCCATAGAAGAATTCTTCACAATCATTCCTAAAGAAAGAATAATTTTGTGCTCATAGTAAGGCAATCCCCTTTCAACTTAATCTTTACTATAGAAAGATTATTTCTCAAAGATCCTAGAATATCACTTCCCACCCTATTAGGTTTTTTTGTTATTAAGGAGAATATCATCTTGTAGTCACCCCAATGTGATTGTTATTAAGTGTTGCACTATATTTCAGACTGATCCAAGTGCATCATGGTGAATAGTTAATTTTGGTTTACTTTCACATTTTTGGATTTGCAGTAAGTCCATTAGGTGTGTTTAGGATAATATTTAGCTTTCTTGAGCCTTCATGTGTGGTTTTGGCCTCCTAATGTAGTTCCATCCCAAAATGGAGTATTCAAAATTTGAATTTTCAAATCCAAGAGGAAAAAACCTAATTGGAATGTAAGAGTTGTAGTTAGTGTAAAAGACATCCTAGACTCATGGAAAATTGTTATGAACCTTGTCTTAGGATTTTTGTAATGTGGCATCAATAAAAAATTGAGTTATTCATCTCAAGTTAACATGTAACTACCTTTCTATTGTTAAAATAGAGGGAATTTGAATGTGAGATAGTTAGAAGAAGTGAAAGACAAGGTTAAATGATAAGGAGATCCATGGAAAGGCTCACAAGGTCTAAGATTCTAGAAAATACATTATCACAAACCTCTTTTTATAAATAGAGTAGTAAGTTATTTATGAAATTTGCATTGGTTTGTTAATAAATGATATCAAATTGTGATGTGATTTAATGTTTTGTTAGAGTGATATGGAATGTTGCATGAGTGGCTAGTGTGAAGGTTCAAATAGAGGTCAAATATTAGGTTGAGAAATCAAGTGCATGTAGGGAGTCACAGTCAGTGCAAGGTAAAATAAGTTGTGTAGATGATTGAATGATATTAAAGAATTAGGATAATGAGTGAGTAAATTCTTGTTGAGTTTAAGAATCAATAAGGTCTAACTTGTGATCTATAATAAACTACAGTCAACTTGTATGAGAAGAATGCAAGTTGTGCATGCAAGGTAAAAAAGGACTTGACTCGTGAATGAAGGTATGTTTCAATAATGAATGATAAGGGGGTTTGGAAATTTGGTTAAGGAATTACTTGTACTATTAAGAGATCATAAGCATTGTAATAATGTATTTGGTTACAAATTGTGTGTTTTAAAGTCATTTAACACTTTATGCAATAGTGTAGACATGAATTAGTAGGTGGAAGACTAGAAAAATGTTTAAATCATTATTTTAAACTATTGATGAGGTGGAAAAGTTCTTAGAGGATTATCAGATGGTATATACCTCCTAAGAGGGTTCGACTATTTTGACAAAGAAAGTGATGCATTAGGTTTCATATTATCCTTCTCTCGGTTTAAACCCATGTCTAGGGTTTTAGGATGTAGAAAAAGTTGAACAACTGCAAAACTAACCATTGAAAAGGCTTGAAACCTTGAACATATAATCTATTTCATGAAAAAAATTGTGGTTTAAATTTTAGAGTGAAAGGATCAAGGGAACATGCTAACAACCTTACAAGTACAGTCATCTTTGTGTATTACCTTATTAAGAGAGTTTAAACTAGCAAAAGCAGATTCTAAGGTAAAGAGAACTATTTAATAAAATTTCAAAATGGTGTACCCTAAAGGAAGTGGTGTGGTAAGAAGGATGATGTTGAATTAAGGTATTAAAAAAATATTAAGTGACAAGAGAGGGAAACAACTCAATCAAGAATAAGCATACATAGTTTTGGAAGACATGTGACAGATCAAAAGGGTTTGATAAGGACTCAAAGGAAAAAATGGTGGATACCAACTTGGTTAGATAGTATGAAGGGATATTTTTCACCTAACAAGCTCAATGAATTCAAAAATTCATCAAGTGTATTGGAAATTTATTGTCCTCTACATGATAGTGAGAGGATCCTAAGAAGAACAAATGCAAACAAAGGGGTAGGAGTGTGGCTAACAAAAACATATGAAGGAATAGAATAAATAAATGGAGAGATTCATGACCATAGAGATTGGAGTGATATGGTATTTCAAATTATCACAGTTAATGAAGGAAAAACATAGTAAGGAGATAGTTAAGTAATCAAACCAAGTAGGAAGCCTTAAGAAACTAAAAATGGGATGATAGCAAGTTAATGAGATAAGGTGATGGAAGCTTCATAAGAAGCTTGAAAATGGTGTAAAAAGGATTAAATTTATGTCGGAGGTCAAAGAAAATGAAAGGATACAAAATATTGATTTTAGCATGAAACCCTAGGTATAGACCTATTTGGAGCTCTAGAAAGGTGGAATAGTGTGTTGTGAATGATAAGGAGAGAGTTAGACTATGAAATTTGGCAAAAAGCACAAATGAAATAATGGTTATCTAAATATTATTTCACCTTTGCATGGAAATTATTATATTGTTTTTGACATGGTGATTTACACAAAACCAAGGCTAATTGTGAAGTCTCACAAGAATGGTAAAAGAGTATTAATGAAAATAGGTGAAGAGTTTATAGATGAAACTTGGTAGACACTTGTATGGGAAAATTTCTCTTAGGAAAGTTTACGGTGAGTATTGATTTAGAGAAATGCGTATTTTATGCTCAAAATGCAAATTTGGAGGGCTAGAAGGAAGTAGTGAGGTCTAGGAGTTAGAGTAAAGATGAAGTGTTAGAATTTTTTTAAGCATGTAAATATTGTTCGAAGTGAAAAATAACAATTTTGAAATTATTTCAATATTTGAGTCAGTTGTATATAGGTTTTGATGAAGAAATACAAGATTTTGATCTAGTGAAAAATTGAAAAATTGGATGGTTTTTTATTATTGTTTACGAATGATTTTTCTAACAAAGTGTGATGGGTTGTTAATTGTGACACTAGAATTTGCATCAAAAACTCTATGCAGTTCTAGTGTGTGTGTGTGTGTGTGTGTGTGTCTATGTGATTATATTTTCCCCTTGAATCTAGGTTACCATTGTGCCATTTTAACCAACATAGCATGCTACAAGTACTTTTCCCCAAGATGATTGTTTGAGATGGTATTCAGAAATAGTCACTCATATGCAAGTGAATATTGCATCCCAAATGCATTCTTTAGATTTTTCTCTTTTCCCAAGTAGTAGATAGTAAGTAATAGCCCAGTTTGTCTAGCCCCTAATAATAGTAATTCATGTATTTATATGATTCCCTTGTTTGAATTTTGACATTAAAACCCATAAAGGCTAACCCAAAGTGATGAAAAAGGTTTTATAAAAGATAATAAATGATGTGGCATTCCAAAATTAAGAAAATGAGAGAAAATGGAATAATCACCCAAAACATAAAAATAGCGCCTCGGTGATCCTATTCCTAATGGGAATTAGTGCATGGGATGCTTGAAGAATAAAACGGAAAATAAAGAATTGTGTCACAGGTTGTCAAATATCAAAAATTAAAGTGTTCATTTAAATATATAAATGTTAAGAGTATCAAAATGATAAAACAATATACTGATCAAAACAAGTGTTGTTAATGTCTAGTTTTCTCACTTAAGAATCATACATGTAATAAAATACATAGAGGCATGATGTAAGTAATGAATGTATGATTTCATATTTACATTATCCCCCAATTTTCTTTGGTGAATGAATATTTGGTAGAATAAAGTAGATAAGAATAACATACCTTGTGAAGAGTTGAAGGAGTTGTAAACGAAACATTCCAATGAATATTGTATTTGATATCATGTTGAATGGAGATTGTAGAATTTGTATCCTGGAATCTAGTAGAGCATAAGGATCCTAGGGGTAATATTGTGTGATTAGTAGAAGTGATATATGTGCTTGTCCCTTAGATACTATCATTTTTCGAGTGTCTTGTTCTTTCAATTGTTCCTTGCTCCATTTGTGTGTTTCTCATATGTTAGAGTAAGGTCGTACTTGTAAAATAAGATAAGAGTATTTAATGTTTATGATAAATGAAATTAAACTTTAAATTGATAATTTTAAAATTTAAAATGTATAATAAAAGGTAATTAAATCAAGAATAGAATACAATTGAATTTCATGAGAGAAGAGATATAATTATTCATGTATGTTTATTTCCTTGTAGATGGTGGAATAGTCTTGAGGATTTAGGTGTCCTATTGCAAAACTAAGGATTCGAGCTTCATGTCACGAAATTGAGGATTTGAGAATATTTTCACCAAAAATGTGTATTTGGAGATTTGTAGGCTTTTCTCTCTAACCATTAATGCTTCCCAATGATAATTTCCACTATAGATGGTCACAAACCCAATATAAATTGATCACAAACAATACATCATTTTAAGTATATTCGTGTCTTGTATATTACTTATTTGATTCCAAGAAAACAGAGAAATTATATCCATTTCTCCAAGTATGTGTTGGTACTCATTGTCACAATGAGGGTTATAGAGTTACCTTAACAAAATATTAAACAACTAGTAATGTGCATAAATAAATAAATAAATAACAAGGTACAATAATTAACATCATAACACATTAACACAATATATAACGTGGAAAATCCCATTGGCGTAAATAACCACAAAGAATATTTCAATTTTATTGAGAAAGTTTTTACAAGTCAGAACTCCCTTCCTCACTCTTGTTCCCTATTTTTAACTCGGAATAATTACATATCTCCAAATATTGTCAACTACCATATTTAAATAACTTGAAAGGTTATAACCTATTGAGTGTGGGGTACACCTAATTTAATAATTAGTTAATCAATAACTAATGAGACCTAATATAGATTTTATATTAAATAATATAGAATAACTTGTATTCAATATTATTTAATTATAAAAATATGATTAATACTTAATATTATGTTCTAACACTCCCCTTAATATTAAGTGGGGATCCATATGCCAACATTTCCTATTTGTACAACAAGATTTATAAATCCATAAACCAAAAAACAATTTAGGCTAGCATATGTGTTTTTGAAGGAATTATAACACCTTAATCATTCTTAAGTTACCTTTTTAGTACAATAGGATTTGGAATCCAAGTAAATCGAAGTATGATTTAGGATAATCATGATTTGTGAGACTACATCCCACAATTTCTCATGGAAAAATTCTTTAACCACATCTCTGGGAGACTTTTATAACAAGGAAATCATTTACAAATAGATGCAACACATTGGACTATATTTCTGCAAGCTCTATTAGTTTACATAGATCATAAATGATATTTTTACAATTATTTATATTAGAGTAGAAGTATAGAGGATGAGTAAACAACCAGATAACCATTTGGTGGTGGCATTACCATGCACACTCCCCCTCAATGAAAAATTTGAAAGGATAAGCAATGCATGAAACTTGTAGAACTTTACAACACACAATGGATTCATAAACATGTTTGCAACTTGATCTTTAGTAGGGAAGTAACGGAGATCTATATCACTGCAAAGAAAACTCTCTCGGATAAAGTGCATATGTATCTAGATATGTTTTGTCCATTGGTTTTGAACTAGATTTTTTTAGTAAGAGTGATACAACACTGGCCATCACATATAAGAGGAATATTTTTTTAGCTTTCATGTGTATATCTTTCAACATCTACTTTAGCCACATGGATTCTTTACTTCTTCCATTGCACTTATCTACTTTTCCTTAGTAGAATAAATGGAGACTATTGATTTATTTTTGTTGTTCCAAGTAATGGCACCTACACCAAACTTGAATACATATCTAGTTGTAGACTTACGCAATCTATCACATCACCAAAGATGGTCCGAATCACAATATCCATTTAAATATGCATTGTTCGAAGAAGTATAATGTAAGCTAAAATTAATTGTTCCTTTAATATAATGAAAATTATTATGGATAACTTACAGTGATCCCGATAAGGCTCTTGCATAAACCTTGAAGAAATCCTCTACTACATAAGAAATGTTAGGTCTAGTAATAGTTAGATAGAGAAAACTACCTACAAGTTTTTAGTACAAAGTAGGATTAGATTTTTCACATGTAGGTTTAGGATCAAGCTTGCATCCAACTTATATAGGAATATCAACGAGTTTTCCAATCAATCATATTAATCCTTTAAGTAAATTAATTGGATATTGTGATTGAGATACTATAATATAATTTTTATGTAAATGAAGACAATGATCTAGTCATTATGTCACACGAAAAATATCATTTAAAAATATGATTACATTATTTAACTATTTTTATCAAAAATAAAACTATTTGTGCAAGGAAGAATCTTTTAAATATTAATCATGAAGAAAACTATTTTTGCAATCGAGGAGTCAAACAATGAAGATTCTACAATCGATAGGTTACCCAAAGTAGCATATGCGGTCTCTCTGTTGAATATTTTGGGTCACATGAAAGTGGGGACAAATAATGTGAATAACCCCATAAATTTTGTCCCCATACTGACCAAACTAGGCACGTGGTTGGGAATTTTCAAAAAGGCATTAGGATAGAATGTGAACCCCAAAAATTTGGTGCCCCTCGCTCTATCTATTTTCTCATGCTCTAAGAACGATAAAGGAATACATCACATTAAATTTTTTGAGATCTTTCTGAATAGAGCAATCTAGAAGAATCAAATGGTGCTAATGGGTAAGTTCATGTGTCCATACCTAATATTGATGTTTTTAGAATATGGGGTTTGAGAAAATGGTGTCCTCTCGGGGACATGATTATCTCTTCTATGATAAATGATTTATTCCTTTTCAAATTTAGTGCTCAATAAAACATGGATGTTGTTCTATTGGGAGGACCCCTGTGCTGGGAAACATGGGATTACTTATTTATTAAATCGTGGTACTCAAATTTCAATCCTCTCAAAGAAAATGTCAATAGTGTGCCCCTTTGGTGTCGGCTACCACGTCTCCCATTTCAGTTTCGGGATGATGAGATTCTGAAAAATATTTCTAGATTAATTAGATCCCCATCGGTCCACCAATTTTAAATAGAAATATATCTTGGTTGTCTTATGCCCACTTCTATGTCTCTACGAGACATGGAATATGAGCTTCTGGATCAGATCATTCTCTAAACAAAATATGGTCGTCGAACACAAATAGTGATCTATGAATATTTCCAGATGAGGTGTGCCAAATTCCATAAGCTAGGGAATTTCACCAAAAAAATCTAATAAAAATTCCCTCACCGAGAATAATAAGAACACTAAAAATAATGAGAATCATTCATTCAAGAAGGATCAACCATAGGAAAATGTCTTCAAAATGTCCACTAAGAAGCAACTAGACTATAAAAATCTCTGGGTACCTAAACTCTCAGGTCAAAAAACAAATATTCTTGAAGAATATTTGGCTACTAAGGACACAAGGGCTAATTTGGTTGATCTTATCCTTCATGTTGAAGATTAATCTCAAACCATAAATTTTCTTCTCTAACCTTGTGCTGGTGGTCATAATATAAATATAGGTCTAACTGCTATTCAAGAAGAAACTTATATTCCAAATACCCCCATTGAAGTTGAGTCTTTGAATTAGAAAGGAAAATTTGTTGTAGCTCTTGAACAACTCATACTTGAAGATGATCCTTTGAATCTGAAAGGCATACCTTCTATAGCTTTAGAGAAACCTATCCTTGATCTTGTCAATGGAATATTCAACATGTAGTTTGGCCAAGATCTTAATCCTACTTTTCTAAATGGGGGAGAAAGTAAGTGTAGCTCTCACATCAAATATTGCTTCAGCAGCTTAGTAACTTCACCTTCTCCTCCCATTAAGTAGATTATTGAAGGAATTTAGAAGTTCCAAAGTCCAGATAAGGAGGGGAGAATTCACCCCACTTCTAAGTCCCATTCTCAAGGACTCCACAAACTCTCCGAGTTTACTTTGGTTTGTAGAAAAAATATTAAAACTAAATGATATGAAAATGGTCTAGATGCCCTATTTTTGACAAAAAGAAATCTCTTGGTATCTAGGTTTCTTCCACCTTGAGGGTGAATCTATCCTTTATCCGACAAGAAAATATAGGTGTTAATACCATAAAAGGAAGACACTCCAAAACAATAAAATAAAAAAGTGAGATTAGTAAAGCATTGGTGATGGAACTCAACCTCCTGGACCACCTGGTCCAATCATCTCCTCGTATATTTTAATGAAGAATATTTTTTGGAATATAAGAGTCCTTAAAAGTAGTAGAAATCAATGTACACTCAAATATTTGAGAATAATTTACAACCTAACTATTATGGCCATTCAAGAAACTAAAATGAGTTCTGAGAACTTAAAAGTTTGTTGTAAGAAAGTATGGAAAAAGGTTGATTGGGATGCGGTGGATTCAAGAGGTGATTTAGGAGGTATGGTTGTATTTTGGGACCTTAACAAGGTAATTGGAAAGATTATTCTTACTTCTCACTCCCATTTGGCCCTCTCCTTTCACACTCCTGATAAAAAAATTAGTGGATATTTTTGGTTATCTATGCACCCAACACTCTTGATGGTAGAATGCATATTTGGAAGGACCTACAAAGTTTTCAAAGCACTGGCTGTGGATGGAACTGGTTGATCATGGGAGACTTCAACTCTCCTCTCTCCACTACTAAAAAATAATGGGAGCTCTGAAACACATAGCTAGAATGGATGATTTAGCTGAATTCCTTTTTCAAACTAATCCATTGGATCTTGAACTCAATGGAAACCCTTTAACTTGGTACAAAAAGATACTTCTTAATAATCTCATTTAGTTATGATTTGATAGAGATCTTATCTCAACTTAATGGCTCTTAAGTCAAGATTTTCATATTTCCTCTCTTC
Source organism: Taxus wallichiana var. yunnanensis (assembly GCA_018340775.1). NCBI lineage: Eukaryota > Viridiplantae > Streptophyta > Pinopsida > Cupressales > Taxaceae > Taxus > Taxus wallichiana. Next base: position 480,006,509 of record CM031235.1, on the reverse strand, counting down.
CTAGAATCACATTGGATCACAATCCCTTTGTCTGAATATGTTGAATAATGAGAGACTTTCTTAGTCATCATTTAAATTTAAAAAATGTGGTTTGACCATCTGGATCTACTTAATAATATTAAATATTGGTGGGGGATACAAGTATAAGGATAAACTCAATACCATTTTTTAAAAATATCAAAAGGAAAGTGAGGGTCTAGAACAAAGAAGTTTTGGAAACATCTTTAGTCGGGAAAAAGGATAAAATAGGATATTGAAGAATTGGAAAAGGAAGTTAATACCTTTGGAAATATCCAAGAAGACTACACTCAAGAAAAAACCCTTCTAGTCAAGTTCCATACCATTTATGTAAGGGCATAATCTTTTTGGAGGTTTAAGTCTAGAGAAATCTGGCTCAAAGAAGGTGATAAAAACACCAAATTCTTTCATATGACTACTTTAAAACATAAGGCTCACAAAAAAATCACTGAAGTAACCAATCAAAATGGAGAGACAACATCAAATCCAAACTCCATTAAAGAAGAAGATGTCAATTTCTACAAGAATATGCTAAATGAAACTCCTCCTCTATCTCATGAAGCTGCTAATACACTGCTTGACTCTATTCCAAACAATCTTGTAAGGCCTAAAGATTTTGGCACTCTCTATAAACCAACTACCTTAGAAGAGCTCCAGAAATTTGTTTTCTCTATGGAGGGAGACAAATCCCAAGGTTTGGGTGGATTCTCTACCTTCTTTTATAAAATTGTTGGGATATTTGTGTGGAAGACCTTCTCAAAGTATTTAATTAATTCTTCAGGACAAGTAGGATACTCAAAAAAATAAATAACACTTTCATTGTCCTGATTCCTAAAAAGCATGGGCAAAGGAATTCAATCACTTCAAACCCATAAGTCTTTCAAACATCCTATATAAAATATTCACCAAAATCCTCACCTCCAGGATTCAGCTGCTACTTTCGAGTATTATCTCAAGCCAACAGGGAGGATTTGTAAAAGGATGACTTATCTAATAAGAACAATACACTCAATGGAGAAAGTAAAAGGTAGGCATGGTTTTAAAGCTTGATATGAACAAATCTTTTGAGAATATCCTAGTCATACTTGGACAAAGGTTTGGAAATATTTGGCTTTGAAAATCACTTTAGAAGAATAATTTTGACTTGTATTTCTTCTCCCAAATTCTCAATGATTGTTAATGGCAGCCCGGTGGGATTCTTCCCTAGTAGTCATGGAATCCATCAAGGTGACCCAATATCTCCCATTCTTTTTATTATCATGGTAGATAGTCTAATTCATACCATTAATAGAGTTGTTTCCTTGGGATATCTTAACATCTTTAGACCCTCGTCTTTTGACATCATGGTCTCCCATCAGTATTTTTTGATGACATTATCCTTCTCCTCCTTGCTTCTATTCTAGAAGCCAAAACTATGAAGCATATTTTATAGCTCTATGAAGAATCATCTGGGCAAAAATTAACTTTGATAAAATCTCTTTATACTTCTTCAATACTCTTACTCGATAAATGAAGATTGCGCAAATACTTGGTTGTGAGATTAACTCTTTTCTAACTACTTACCTTGGTCTTCCTCTTGGCACTAATAAGGTACATATGAATGTTTGGAATTATTTATTGAAAGGGTTTAAGATAAATATTACTTGATGGAAGGGATTTATCCTTTCTAGTGCTGGGAAATGCCTCCTTATTAAAAACACCCTTCAAAATTTGTCAATTTACATCATGTCCTTATTCTTCATTCTAGTTGTTGTCGTGGAAAAAATAGAAAGAATCCAGAAAAAATTTCTCTAGATAGGGACAAAAGAAAATAATAGGATGCACTTAGTGGCATGGGATAAGGCAATAATAAGAAAGAAGGAGGCATTGGCATTAAAAAAATCCATATCATGAATGCAACACTTGTTTCTAAAATGGGATGGAGATTTGTTAAAGAAGAGCATCCTTGGGCCAATCTCATCAAATCCAAATACCTTAATCAAGGCATTAATATGGACTACTTCAATAATACCACTCAACCCCTGTAGGATTAATCTTACGGAATAATATGGTCAAGATCGAAAAGATCTTACTTCAAAGGTTGCAAATGGAATCTAGGCACATGTGAAAGTATTAACTTATGGAAAGAAAGTTGGGATAACTTCAACACTCTTACAAATAATGACCAATAGGAGTAGCTCAAAGAAAGCTTCACCGCATCCTTGGGACAATGAGTCCGTGACTATATTCAAAATAATGAAGGCAAACCGCACTAGAAATTTTTGGGACTACTATCCCTAACCACAATGAGCTTCTTAAGGAACTCCAAACTACTCTGAGCCACATTCCCATTAGTAGAATCTATAAACATGATAAATTCAACTGGGTTTCATCTTTTGATGGTAATTATTCAGTGAGATCAGGGTATTAACTATATGTCAATGAACCTATTAGTAACTTCCCTTGGAACAAGATCTGGTTCAAAGAGCTTACTCTAAAAATAAACCAATTCCTTTGGTTTGTACTAAATAAAGGCATACTCACCATTGAAAATCTCATTAAAATATGGTCTACCATGCCAAATAGATGTTATCATTGCAAAAAGGATAATGAAACTATATAATGTCTTTGCTGCATTTTCGGTTGTTAGCTCTCTATGAAAGCACATTTTCAATAGGTTTGAAGTTAATTGGTCTTTTCCAAAGGATATTATATAGGCCTGGTTGCAATGGAAGCCACCTTTTAAGCATGCTCTTCTTTATAGGCTTTGGAAAATTATCTTCCCTCATACCATCTGGAGAATATGGAAAGATTGTAACTTAATCATCTTCAGAGATACTAACAGGACCATTAAAAGTATCCTTAATGAAATCACTGTGGCTGCTAAAGAAAACATTCTGAAATTTAAACCCCCTAAAAATTCTTGTATCCCTAAGAGGAGGTTAGATATCTTAAGGCTTGGAATATTGATATATAATAGTTTATTACCCCCATTCAAAGCATTGATAGGTCTCTTGTGCAGTGGATTCCCCCTTCGAAGGTTGGTATAAGCTAAAATTCGATAGTGCCTCCAAAGGTAACCCTAGTCGAGCTAGTGGTGGTGGTCTAATTAGAAACCACAAGGGTCGTCTATTTGTAGTGTATGTTGGTCCCATGGGTAAGCAAACTAATCATTATTTTGATGCCTGGATGCTCTCTAGGAATCAGACTTGCTAGGAACCTCAACATGGGTAATATCATCATCGAAGGTGATTCAATGAACATTGTCAATAATCTTTCCAAGTCCCTAACACCTAGTTGGACCATTCAAGATTTCATCAATGAAGCACATACATTATGCAATGCTCTAAACATCATTTTCCAACATGTTTATAGGGAGGGGAATAATTTAGTGGATTCACTAGAAAATTTGGGGTTGTGTATTAATTATTAAAATGAATGGTATGATCTCCAATACACACCCTCCAAAGTTAGACACATCATCACAAATAAAGCAAACACACTCATTAATACTTCACAATTTGTTGAATATTGTTTGTGTGTAATCCATTCTCTGGATCTCTAAGGAAGATTGTGTACAATCAAATTTATTTTCCCCTTACTCTAAAAATTGATTGATTTTTTCATACTGAACAAGTGAGGAGAAAATGGGTTTTATCTCTGCAACTCATAAGAATAAGATGTTGTTAAAGGGTTTTGGAGGGACTGTAGGCTACCGATTTTCGATCAACCCTTCATATTTGGAGTGAATTTTAATGGGAGGAACCCTATGTAGAGTTGAACCCATCTTTGACTAGAAGTGGCAGGAATAGATTGAGCTATGGGAAATCCTCAATATTGGGGGTTTCACATATTTTATTCTAAAAATCAAAGGGCACAAATAGTACATTTCTCTACAATTTGTGGAGAATTGGAAAGACCAAACCATTACTTTCAAAGGAAGGGATTTTCCTATCACTAAGGATTTCATCTCATTTATCACTAGCTTAAGCATGGATGGAAACAAATTCTTTAGGAATAAATTTGATAAGGAAGCTGAGGAAAAGGTATTTCTGGACGAAGGATAAAAAATCGATATCAAGAAAGAAGGCATTTTAGTTTCCTCTATCCTGTAGCCTTTTGATGAGGTCACCCAAATGATGGTTCATTATGTCACACTTGAGGGAAGATTCTCCACCATTCCACTACATCACTTGGTTCTACTAAATCACTTTAGGTGCAAGGTGAAGGTGAGTTTATCCCACTATATTCTGCACTCTATGGAAAAGTCTGTTTTGGAAGTTCAGAGTTGAAAGAGGATTGTTCCTCTTCACTAGGGTGTCATTTTCCTCATCAATCAATACTTTTCTGATGTTGTGGCCCATGACCCCTGCCCCACTTTGGTCTCTCCTCTTCCCCAACAACCCCACATTCATTCTAAAAACCCCATGTATCATGACTCTACATCTGAGCCACCTCTAAAAGGATCCTTTGTAGTAGCAGGAAAGACAAGGAAATCCTCGACATTGGCCAAAAGGGAAAATAAATTTGTGTGGAGGATATCCCCCCAGCTATTCTTTTTACCATTTAACTAAATACATCCTCTATTTTGGAGAATAAATTTATCATGCAAGTTGAGACTATGAAAACCCTTGAGGACAATGTGGACTTTCTACTTAAGTATGTTGTTAAGGAACAAGCTCCTGATCCTATCCCAACCTCAAAGAGGAAATTTCCACTCTAGAATCTAAGCTCAAAGACCTTGAGGATAAACACAACAACTATATGGCCATGCACAATGCCATTTTGGATCTCATGCAAGTCCACATATGCCATATTTGTGACTCCAGCGGCATTTTGACCTCTGCATGGAAGAATAGAAAGATTACCAAAAAGTTTAAAGCTTCAAACTGGGACCCCACTATTGCTATTACTGCATTGAAGCTCCATCAGGCCCTCAGAGTTGCTTTAATTTTTTTAACAAATTTGTTTAATTAGTGTTGTTGACTCCTTGTTCTTGGTGCAACTATTTTTTGTTGTTGTTTAATTGTTGTATTGTTGTTCTTGGTTAGTTATTAGGTTGTATGTAGGCAAATGACCAATTCCTTATATTTTTTTGTTTCTTGTATTTTGGCTGGGGTGTGTCCCCTATGGATCAAACCCACATTTTTATACTCTTTTTATATTTTCTCTTGAGCCTTTAATTTTACTTCTAGGTAAGGTCCCTCCAAAACCTTTTACCTTTAATAAAATAATAATAATATTTATGTATTTTTTATATTTTTATAAATCATATTATATAAAAAAATTATTATAGTTTTAAAGTATAGATTGTATATATGATTTATAAAAACTTGAAATAGAATCTAATTAAATGGGACCTGAATGACATGGGAAAATGAAATTAAAAAATATACTAAAAATTACAAGGGAATACATAAATTTACAGGAGAATATTTTTCACTCTCCCGATGAAAAAAATTGAAATTCTATTTCCATAGAGCTTGTATACTCTTCTTTGAATTTAACTTGTGTTTTCACCTTTGAATAATTAGATCTTGCACATGAAAACTATATGAACCATAGAAAATATATCACAAATAAATAATCTCACATGGTGCCGTAAATATTTTTCATAGGTTGCAATAATATTTAACCTATGTACACACTTCCAAAAAACATTTACATGTCCGGAGATGGTAGGGGGTTAAATAGATTCGTAATAAACTACCCAATTGACACGACTTTAGGATTAATTAAATTATTAGTCAATACTTAGCCCGCTCTAGTACCATGTCAGGATGAGGGTTATAAAATTATATTAACCAAATATTGAGCAAACATTAATGTGCATACATAAATAAATAAATAACAAGGTAAAATAATTAACACCATAACACATTAACATATCATATAACATGGAAAACCCCAATGGGGTAAAAAACCACAAAGAAAATTTCCATTTTATTGAGAAACTTTTTACCAGTCCAGAACTCCCTTCCTCATTTTTGCTCCCTATTTTTAACCCAAAATAATTACATATCTCTGAATATGGCCCACTTCCATATTTAAATAACCTAAAGGGTTATAACCTATTAAGTGATGGGGTACACCCCAATTTAATAATTAGTTAATTAATAACTAATGAAACCTAATATAGAGTTTATATTAAATAATAAAGAATAACCTATATTCAATATTATTTAATTATAAACTAAATATTATGAACACTTAATATTATGTTCTAACACTCCCCCTTAATATTAAGTGGGGATCCATATGCCAACATTACCTATTTATACAACATCATTTACAAATCCATAAACCAAAAAATGTTTAGGCTAGCATGTGTCTTTTTGAAGGAATTATAACACCTTCATCATGCTCAAATTACCTTTTTAGTATAAAAGGATTTGGAATCCATAAATCAAAATTATGATTTAGGATAAGCATGATTTGTGAGGATACATCCCACCATTCACCAAGGAAAATTTCTTAAAACCACATCTTTAAGAGCCTTTAATTTTATAAGCATGATTTTTGAAACTACATCCCACCTTTAATCTAAAGGTATGTTCGATTGAGAGAAATAATAGCTGAATTAGCATAGAAAGTGAAACAAATATGTGTATACAAGGAATAAAATGAGGATTCTATAGGGTCCTTAGACCTTGAAATTCACATAATATTTTTCTATACATATACAAAAAGGATATTTTTGTAACTAAATACATTATTAATTTATGATTAAAAAATCTTCCGCAAAGGTGGGGATATGCTCTAACATATTTTTATCCTAAACTAAAATTATTTGTAGTCCTGAGCACCATAAACATATTGAACATCTCTTGCTAAACCTCGAGGGATAGCCTTGTTCATAAGCTCCTTGATGCTTGTCCTTTGGATTTCAAAAATCTTAATCAATTCCAAATTTTTCCTATAAGAAGATATTCATTCAATAAGATTAAATCTTCCTATGAGATATGCCTTAGTACCCCACCGAGTAACAATTTTTAGGTTAAGGATGTCCGGGTACATCAACTTGCATAACTAGAATTACCTCATGTACACCAATATAATTAATAGATACTAGCTTAGACATACCTAGTGGACTAATCGGACCCCTTTTACATCTCTTGAAAGAAGATGATGGCACTTCAAGAGATTTCTCGAAGTACATTTCACCGAATCTCTTTCAAGATTGGAAAGCCTTTTCTCTATTTTGGTTATTTTGTGGGAAATCGTGGATATTTTGTCTTCGAGGATAATCATCGAAACTACATGGAAATCGAGTAGGATTTATTTCTCTACCAATATCCCATTGAATAATGTGGGGGATATAATAATGGTTTTTGGTTAATATTTGGCCTGCAACGGATCCAAAGCTTCAATAATCGCTTAGGTACTATGTTTTTTTCTAGGAAAAAGAAATGGTGAAACAAAATATTGAACACGGATAAGAAGGGATTTATTTTGATGAGATTACTCATCAAATAAATTCAAAATTTGTGGGGAGTTAGTGTTTTTACGGTCTCTACTTGGTCTTCAATCGCAAACAACATCCTAACGAAAGATTCATTTGGGCTAGAAAGATTGAAGATTACATGCAAAGCTTCTGAAGAAATATATTTCAAATTATTTCCCAAATCATTCTCTTTCATTAATGGAAAAGTGACCACTTATTTTTTCACAATAAAATTCACTTGTAATAGTCAAAGGAAGTTAAAATAAGTCAGTGAGAATTTATAGGAGGTTTAATCTTGGATAGGTTCCCATGAATTATCATGTTAGGATTCAATGTGAGATCTATTTTGGATGCTCGTGTGTAATTTAAAAGGGTGAAGGAAGAATGATGTCTTTCCAAGAGTGTTTTTTTAGATTAATTTAAAATGTTTTGTAAGGGAAGCATAAAATTGAAATGACTATCCATGATTATTCATTTACCAAAACATATCTTCTAAAAAGACAAGTTTCAAATCAATTGAAATAACTAAATCAAGGAGAAAATGGTTTTTGACTAGGCACATGAGTGATTGCGACAAGATGAAAGAGGATTGGATAGTGCAATTGAGATATCTTATACACATCCAAATCTACCACCAAAAACAAATTTAGGTTGATGGATAATAGAATAATCTTTGTAGTTGAAAGATATTTTCCAAATACGAGTTCATTCTCGTGCCTTCTGGGATTTCTCATGTATGCTTTTGGAGGGGAAATAATAGGGAATTCATAAATTTTTTTATACAAATATGAGTCTTTATCCTCATAAAAGAGAGGGGTTATTTTTCTATTTTATAAGTTGAAATAAATTGATGTAACTCTACATGTTTCCTTTTTCTTGTATGGAAGACGTATAAACTTTAAGTTTTCAAGTTTTGCGTCAAGGTGGCTACTTGTATAGCCATTGGTGAAAATTGAGAACATCTATAATTCATGTCCCCTTGTTAAGAAATTTAAAGTTTTAAATTAAATATGCATGCTTACAAATCTAGTTTTGTGTTTTGGATCTTGTATGTTTAAAATTTATTAATGAGTTATTATTTTTCTTGTAATTGTTTATGTTTATTACTTTTGTATGTCATAAACTAGAATAAATTTTTGATAAGTTGCATATTTTTTGTCACTAAATCATTATTTATACGTATCATTTACACTAAAATATATGAGGTGGTTATAAAACCTTGTTGCAACCTATTGGTTAGATGATTTTTTTCATCCTTTGAGTGTATTTTTGGCATATGAGGATAATAGCAATAAGTTCTTCATTATAGCTCTTGCATAATATTTTATGTTAAGTGTTTTGATGGTTTTTTTAGAATATTTACAGTAGTTGAGTATTAATTAATGTAAGTCTTTTTGTTTAAATTGTTGTTACTTAATCACATGTTATTTACTTTCTAGGATAACATGCTTTCATAGTAGTTGTTGATGCTTTGTTACATGAAATCAACCATCATTTACTCACCCTCCTTTATAGATCAAACATATTCCACTTTTCCCCACACCATCACACTTACATCTAAATATCCATTTACCACCCTGTTGTTCTATTTCCAAGCATCATTGAAGAAACTTCTTCTCACCTATATTCCCATCAAAAGTGATGCCATAATAACTAAACCTTGTTATCTCTAGTAATTTTTTTCGATGCACTAAGTATGTATGATATTCTTGTGACAAATCTTGTGAGTGAATGTTATATTCATGGCCATATTTATCTCATATTGACCCACCAGTTAATAAATCAATAGTAAATAACTTCATATCATCCTCTCTCCATTCAGGTTACCCAATGGGTCCTCTCACCCTAATTTAAATAAGAACCAAAAGTAACAGGATCAAACCATCTCATTTTTCCATACCTCTCAATCATCCCAAGATATTTTTCTAAATATAATGTCACACACCTCCCGAGTTTCAAATGGCGAGTATCACACGCGTTCGTCATCCTCTAAGCCTTCCTACTCGGTGAAAGCACTTCCAAGCCCAAGGGGTGTAAAATTGGTAACCAACATGCTTTTGGAACCGTTGTTGGGAACTCTTTACTCCAATAAAGGTTAAGAATACTTATCTTTAAATAAATTTTCTAATATTTTGTAAATAGAGACCAATCTGCTAGTATTATTAGTGATTTTCCAATTATAAGTAGGATTTCCATAAAACTTGTGTTTCCTTGAGTATAATGGAAGTTGTTTAACAAGACTATTATGAATACCACAAAGATGTTTTTAGTATTTTTTCCTCCTAGGTTGTGAAGAAGTATTTTAGAAAATTATGAGTTAATCTATATCTCTAGAGTGCAAGGATCTAGTGGCAGATCCACCTTTAAAAGAAAATATGGGTTAGACTAGTGCAATTTTTTAATCATATCCTCCTCGTTGGTTAAATATCCCCTTTGAAACACTAGAAGGACTAAGATCCTTTTTCATATCTTACCCTACTAGAAGGTTACTCCCAAAATTGGAAAGTGCATATTTAACAAGGAAACAAATTTAGAAAACTTTTAGTGGTCAAAGTTCAAGAGGAAAGGGTGTTCATTCCTCTGAATTTTATCCTCCTTTGGTATAATATTACTCTATTATATCGATAGTTTTAATACAGATAGTCCTCAAGAATATTGGAAATCTTTATTTTAAAATGGATCGGGTCCTACAAATAACAAGGGTATTTCTCAACTTCCACATTTGTTTACCTGAGAAAATAGAGATTTATGTGAAACTGAATCCCTCAAATAATTTCATTGTGTGGACCATACCCCTATTCCCCAAATACCTTTGGCTCCCCATCATTTTAATCCTCCAATTAAAATTCCACCACCAAATAATATAGATTGTCCTCCACCCAGATCTCATTTTGTAGTCACTACAAGTAGATCGATAAATTTTAATTATATGGTGGGCTATCCTAATGAAGTTCCCAATGAGATTAGAAAAAACTGCCTTGGTTTCAAGGTAAAAATGTTATTAGTGGAGACAAACATCTCAATTTTTCCCAAAATATCATGGATAATTACGAGGTTGAGTTTAAAGATGTTTATGTTAGATTGTTTATACATATATTAGAGGAATATGCTAGAGAGTGGTATAACTCCTTACCTACACAATCAATTGACTCTTGGGCTAAAATGAAGAATGGTTTTAGATTGGAAGATGGTGATATAACTAAACCCAAGTTTCTTCTCTCACAATTTTAAAACATTAATAAGAATCCTAATGAATGTATAAAATATTTCAACACTATATTTACTAAGATTTTGAATAGGATACCAACTAATATAAGGCCCAATGATGAGTCTTGTTTAATTAAATACTCGATGCTTTTGACAAAAATCATCTTATTATTTAAGAGATAAGGCCGCTTAGAATCTCCGACACTATTTCTCTATGGAAATCCAGATAGATAATAATATCAAAGAAGCCTTAATCCTCCCAAGAGAGAAGGTTTTAAGTTAGTGAATCAAGAAAAGCCTCAAGAATATAAATCTATTGATTTAGAAGAGGATTTAACTAATTTAAAAGGGGCATTTAAGGAGATTTCATACAAACTTGCAAGATCGAGAGATTGTTAGCACAAAATCCTCAAGCTCAACATCAAGCCACTAAACAAAATATATTTAGGAGTCATCCCAAAGGAGATCACCAGGATGAGGACGAAGGAAAGGGACATATGGGTTAAGAAAACAAATAAAAAGCCTTCAAAGAAAGTAAGATAGTCCCAAATCCATTGATCTCAAGATTTTTAATGGTGGAGAAGGACCACACTATTGATTGGTGTGATAAAAGTATGTTACCTCACCCTCCTTGTGATAAGTCTACTGAAAATGATGATGATGATGAAGATTTTTATGTTGGTGATGTATGTATGATGAATTTTCAAAATATTCAATGCAAGGGGATTCTTTTATCGACCCTCGGTGCTAAAATTGTGGAAGACTTTTGATCTTGCACAAATTATGTATTATACCTCCCTTCTATAATTAATGTTGATATTGATATGGCTCAATAATTTGAGCTCCCAAATCATGACTTTGAATATTTAAGAGAATTAATGATTAAAAATTATGATGGTGAAATTCCTTTAGAAGAGGATAAGAAGTTATTAATAAATGTTGTTGTTTCCCAAGAGAAGGAATATAATTTGTGTAATAGACAATTCAAGGGACCTACCCTAGCCCCCAAACCCAATATGCCTCTCTTGAATAAGATCCCTAAACATACCGCAAAGAGGAGCATGTCGAGATAAAGGCCTATCATTACCCCAAGACCAAGCACTTCTACCTCAGACCAAGTAATGAGGGACAATATCCCATCATAAAAATACGTCACCCTTTCCCCTAATACATCCTTTCCTAGATATGATGCATGTGATATGGCCTAGATCCTAAGTCAAATAAAAATCATTGTCCCTATTTTGGAATTACTTAGAATTCTTGAGTATATGAGAAGTGAATTTGAATATTTGGGGTTAAAGGAGGATGTTGTTTTCAAAGAAAGGAGTGCAAGTAATATGGTGACTCCTTCTACTATTAATGAGGTTGATAAAGAGGAAGACCAAGAAAGCATGGAAGTACCCGGGAGTGTATTTGGGTACCTCCTTGGTAGATTCACTTTTGGATGTGGATGCTTTATTTAACACTCTTATTTTCAATGAGAGGATTCTCCATAATTACATGTTTGATTTAGGGTATTGTTTCAACATTATGCCATTAGTAGTCATGAATGAGTTAAATATCAAAATAACAACTTCTTTTGGGAAATTTTTTACTATGGATTCAAGAGAGGTACCTATTATTGGATATGTCAAAGGTGTGGTAGTACATCTTGTTTTCTATCGTAGTAAATATTTAACTATGAATATGGTTATGGTTGACTTCTCGGATAAATGGGGAGTTTTGTTATCAAGAAAATGGGTTGGAAGGGTAGGGGTAGTGTTCAAATGGACATGTATTTTTCTTCCATACCCTTGGAAAAAATATAGCCATACTACATAGAGAGAAGAAAATGTTACACCTTATTAAAGGCCATCCGAATGCTTCTTATGAAGTATTATTTGTTGATACAAACTTAGGTAAATTTATAGGTTATGATGATTTTGAATATCAATGTATGGATATAAATGCAAACCTTGAAGATGTCAGTGTCCCATGGAATATTAATTTAGAGAGAGCATGTTCTAATATTGGAAATGGACTTGGAGTGGTTTTGAATTCTCCAAACCATGTTTCTTTCAATTTATCCTTCAAATTGAAATTTGAATGTACCAACAATATAGTTGAGTATGAAGCATTGCTCCTTGGTTTAAGATTTTGATGGAGACATGGGATTAAAGATCTCATTTTCAAATTATATTATTATTAAAATTGTGAAACAAGTTAGAAAAAATGTATGCAAAAAACTAGAGGTTGAAACAATATAAGCATGTAGTCTGGGATCTCATTGAATTGTTTGATTCTTTTAATCTCCTCTACCATGAGAGAAGTTAGAATGCACCAGGTGAAAAAAAAATTCTTCTCAAGTATGAAAATGAAACAATGTCTACTTATTTAAATTATGAAGTATAAGTATTGGTTGGGCCCGCATTCCTAATAACATTCAACATTGGAAGGTTTTTTAGGATGATTTTTAGATCCAGAGGTTATTGAATTATAGAGATGAGTTTACCAATAATATCATTGACCTTGAACCTATGGTAGTGTTGTGTGAAGGAAGAGAAAAACCTTTAGAGCCTTACACTAATTCATTTAGTCATAAGAAAAAACCTATCAACCCCATCCCTGCAACTAAGATGCAGGAGGAGTTAACAAAGTTGAGATATGGTGGGATAATCCAACCCACTAGGTATTCCTCATGGGTGGAAAAATTAGTACGAGTTAGAGAAAAGAATGTGATATATGGCTTTGTGTGGATTTCAAGAATTTAAACAAAGCATCACTAAAAGATAATTACCCATTACCCAACATGGAAAATATTCTACAAAAGGTAACATGATATGAGTTACTATCTACATTAGATGGCTTCTCAGGTTATAATTACGTAGTGGTGAAACAATTAGAGAAATGCAAAACTACTTTCACCACCCATTGGGGAACATATGTCTAAGTTAGGATACGTTTTGGATTAATAAATGTTAGAGAAAGTATTCAAATATCTATGGATGTGGCCTTCTATGGTTTTATTAATGATTACATTGTAGTTTATCGAGATTATATAATTGACTTCTCTAGAAAAAGTGGTGATCATTTGGAGCACCTTGAAAAGATATTTATCAGATGTAAAGAATATATGATCTAATTAAATCCAAAGAGGTGTCATTTTATGGTACAAAAGGAAAATTTGTTAGGACATATAGTATCACATGAGGGAGTTATGATAGACCTTGAAAGGGTGGAAAATTTTGATAAAGTCCCCATCCCCATGTCTAAGAAGGGAATCCAATCCTTCTTTGGATAAATAAATTTTGTGAGAAGGTTTATCTCTAACTTTACTAAGATCACTCTCCCCATCACAAGCATGCTAAATAAATATCAAGTCATCAAGTGGGTAGAAGGGGTTGTCCAAGCATTTGAAGGGATAAGTGAGGAACTCAAAACTACCCACATATTAACTAGCCATCCTCATAGAATAAAATTGCTTCTATATTATTGCAGAATGATACGAGAGGGGCATGAGAAACCCATTGATTTTTTTAGTAAATCCTTGTAGGGGTCTGAGTTAAAATAATCTATTATGGAGAAACAATCTTTTGCCTTGGTAAAAGATACTAAAATTTTCAGACCCTATATTTTGAGTTCCAAAATCATAGCCTATGTACCTCATATAATGGTGAAAGATATCCTATCTCAAATGGAGATGTCAAGAAAGAGGTACAGGTGGGTGAACAATATTTAAGAGTATGATATGGAGATTTAGACCAAAAATCTGGTTAGAGGCTTGGGATTATCTAGGTTGATGGAAGAAAGAAATTTATAGATAGTTGAGATATAAAATGTAGATGAGGATGAGAAAAAGACTCATGAAAAATTAAGTACCTCATCTTGTTATAAAGACATAGTATACTACCTAAGAAGATTGAATCGTCCTCCTCACCTAGACAAAAATGAAAGGAGGACACTCATGTTGGTGTCCAAAAAATATATTTTGACTAATCTCTGGACTATCTTGGAAGATCCAAGGAGTATTTTTGAGATGTTTTACAAATTATGAGGCCCTCAAGATAATTTTTGAGTTTTATGGATGGTTATGTAGCTAACATTTTTCTAGAAGAGTTTACTGCCCATTAAATCTTAAGAGCAAGCTATTGGTGCCCTTCCCTCTTCAAAGATGTATCTCTTCTATTTTGAAAATGTGAAAGTTGTCATTTATTCTCAGGAAGAATGAAAGCTTCTTGATCTCTTCCCCTACATCTTGTCTCAATGGAGGCTTCATTCAAAAAATGGGGATTAGGTTTTATAGGTGAAATATCATATTATTCAAATGTTAGTTATAAATGGATATTAGTGGCTATTGATTATTTCACCAAATGGGTTGAAGACATCTCTACTAAGAAAGTAACTCATCAATTGGTTATGGACTTCATTCTCAATCACATAATTTACATATTTAGCGTTGCCACTAAGTTGGTTACCAATAATGCCATGAGTTTCAAATAAAAACCACTGGAAACAATGTTCCATGAGTATGGCATACCCCGGCCTATGCATCAAATTAAAACACATAAGTAAATGGGGAAGACTCAAGAAATAAGAACCTAATCAAAATCCTCAAAATAACATTAGAAATAAATAAAATAAAGTGGGGTGAGAAGCTCAAGTTTACACAATGGGAAAAAAATGTTACCACAAAAATATCTACCGATAATATCCTTTTCGAATTATTCTATGGGGTTTAATTTATTTTCCCCCTTCACTTGAAAATATTTGTTTATCAATTCACGCATCAAGTAGAGGATGGGGAAGGAGTAAATCCTTATGAAGCCATAATCAACCAGATTGTGGAATTAGATGAAATAAGAAAGGAGTACAATCAAAGGTATGTTAAGTTTGGGGAGAAGCTCAAGAAAAATTTTGATAAAAAATGTTACCCCAAGAAAGTTTTCTATTGGAGACCTTGTTCTGTTATGAGATAACAATATGTAGAAAAGGGAAAGCATGAGAATTTTATGCCTTGTATATGATACCTTAATCCATCGACATTAGGATTGGAGATAAAAATATCATAGAAGCACTCAGATCTATTGGTTTGAAGACTACATAAGTGAATAATTCGAGACATGAATTGTTCCAAGATAAAATAATGCAAGTATACAAGACAACAAAAATACAAATATGCAAGAGAGATAATTACAATAACATAAAAATAGCTCCAACTTAATACAATAAAAAGAATAATGCAAGAGATGTACAAATAAGAGGTGAATGTATAACCTCCTCTTAGAAAAAGGCAATCTCTACATATAATAGTGGTAACTAACAACTATAATGGTGTACTCAAGTGGTGACTCACACCTAGAATAGTGTAGTCAAGTGTAAACCTAATAAATCATATCACATAAGTGTAGGGAAACTCCAAGTGAGCTATAATATCTCGAGTAGGATAATACAAATAAAGCGAGGAAAATAAATCCTACACAAACACACAATTTCTTCCTAAGAGACTTGGAGGGACACTTGCTAGAATTTCTTGTAAATATTAGGAATCTCAAGCACTTATTGGAAAAAATAAATATTCAAATATACTTTTACACAAAAGTGTACGCTTTTTTTTGTTTTGCTTTGTTATTTCCTTTGTGTGCTCGGTCTACAATGATCATGTTTGCATTCATTATCATTATTACCATGACATGTTATGTATTCATTTTAAATTCCATGTTTCTTTGTCCCTGTGAATCCTTACCCAATGGACTAGGCACCTAGTCTATGCTTTGTGACATTTTGTTTTTTTGGTTATTATGACACTCGTGGGGGTATCCATCCCGAGTAGAGCCAATGTTGGTACTAATTTTGAACCAATATCTATAATTAGAATGAAACCAATATTTTGACATTCTACTTCACATAGATTAAGTAAAACTTGGAAGATCTGTTTTCCATAACTTTCACCTTCTCATAATTTTGAAACAACTTGTAAATTGGGTCAGAGAATTATGCTCTAATAAGGCCATAGAACAAAAATCTAATCATACGTGGAGTGTATAACTTAGTGTTATATGGTTTGTTTCCTAATATGTGAAAAATAGGAATCAACTTGGGACTTAAGCAAGATTTTGGCATAGTTGGCTATTGTGGCATCAACTCATCCTCATAGGCTAAGGAAATTTAGGGTACCATGGGTTTCAAACCCATGGAAGATTTGAAATTTAATAAGGATAGAATCCATAAAAAGGAAGTAAGTGGATGATGCTTTAAGTATAAATTTTCAAATGGTGAAGGATCCGATCTTGATGGGAGAATCTTTGTGAAGGATTGAGAGTGTGGCTATATGACAATGCCAAAGTGTACACTAATTCAATGTTCCATAGGTGTTTAAGGTTAGTATTACATGGACTTTGAAAACCTCATGGTGCTCAAGGATCCACTAAAAAAATTAAAATTACATGGGACATTCAATACATTCAAAATACGAGAATGAGTAATAACTCTCATTACAGTGTAACAAAATCATGCAAGATTGATTTTATTAGAAATACAATTACTCTACCATCCATAATTATGTTCATTTGAGAGAAATAATATTTGAATTAAAAAATAAAGTGAAAAATAATATATGTGTATACTAGGAACAAAATGGGGATTCTATAGGGGCCCCAACCCTTGAAATTCATAGAAATTTTTGGTATGTATTTACAAAAATGATGTTTTTTTTAACTAAATAAATTTTAAATTTATGATTACAAAATCCTATGTAAAGGTGGGGATATGATCTAACATATTTTTTATCCTAAACTGAATTTTTGTGATCCCGAGAACTATAAACATACATCTCCTGCTAAACCATGAGACATACCCTTTCCTATAAGCTCCTTGATGTTTGTCCTTGTGTATTCAAAAATCTTAATCATTTCAAAAGAAATCTTATAAGAATAGGCCCATTCAAGGAAATTAATCCCTCTTGTGAGATATACCTTAGTGCCCTACTTGAGTAACACTTTTGGAGGATGAGGATATCTTGGGTACATTAAGCGGCATAATAGAACCGACTGTATAACAATCTAATCACAGAGACTAGCTTGGACGCACCTACTAGATGAACAAGACCCCTTTTACATCTCTTTAATGAAGATAATGAAACATCAAGAGCTTTCTCATAAGTATATTTCACCGAAAATCTTTCAAGATTGGTGATACTTTGCTATAATATGGATATTCTCGGGAAATTGAGGATATGTCCTCTTCAATATTATCATCATACACTACATGGACATTCTTGGGACTTATTTCTCTACCAATTTATCATTGAAGAATGGGGGATATAAAAATGGTTTCCTTGTTAATAGATTCCCTACAATGAATCCAATTTTTTTAACTACTTAGGAACTATGTAGTATTTTGGGTGAAAAAATGGCAAAAAAATATAGAACATGGAGAAGAAGGGAGTAATTTTGATGATCTTTCTCATAAAATCAATTCAAATTGTGTGGGGATTTATTTTCCTTGTGGGCTCGTTTGGTATTCAATTGTAAGCAAAATCCTAAGGAACTATTCATTCGGGCCAAAATGATTAAATATTGTGTGCAAAGCTTCTGAAGAAATATGTTTCAAATTATTTCCCAAATCCATCTCTGACATTGCTAGAAAAGGGACAACACTAATTTTTCACAAGAAAATTCACTTGTAATACTCAAATAAAGTCAAAAATTCATAAGAAATTAGTGAGAATTTATAGGAGGATGAATCCTAGATAGGTTTGTGTGAATTGTCATGTCAAGATTAAATGTGAGATCAATTTTGGATGTTTGCATGAATTTGAAAAAGGGGAAGGAAAAATGATGTCTCAAAAACTGTTCTTTTGTCTTGATTTAAAATTTTGCACTAGGGAAGCATCAAATTGAATTCATTATCCATGGTTATTCATTTCCTAAAACATATCTTCTAAATAATATAAGTGTCAAATTAGTTGAAATAACAACATCAAAGAACAAATGGTTTATGACTAGGAACATGAGTGATTTCGATGAGAAAAATAAGACAAAAGAGGATTGGATAGTAAAAATGGGATATCTTACACACATCCACATCTGTAATTGAAAACAATATAAGGTTGATGGTTAACTGAAGAATATTTATAGTTGAAAGATATTTTCTAAAGATGGAGTTCATTTCCACGCCTTCTGGGATTGCTTGCATATGCTTTTGGGGGAAAGTTAGAGGGAATTCATAAATTTTTTTGTATAAATATGAGGGTCTATCCTCATAAAAGAGAGAGGTTATTTTTTTATTTGATAAGTTGAAATAAATTGATGTAACTCTACATGTTTCCATTTTCTTGTATGGAATACATATAAACTTTGAGTTTTCAATTTTTTGTGTCAAGGTGGTTGCACTATACAACCATTGGAGAACATTGAGGACATATAATTCATGTCCCCTTGTTGAGAAATTGAAATTTTGAAATGAAATATACCTGCTTATGATTCTAGTTTTGTGTTTTGGATCTTATATGTTGAAATTTGTTTAATGAGTTATGATTTTTACTGCAATTTTTTTGTTTGTTGTTTTTGTATGTCATACACTAGATCAGATTTCTAGTAAGTTGCATCTTTTTTATCACTAACTTAGTATTACGTCATAACATTTACTCTACAATATCTGAGGTGGTTATAAAACCCTATTGCAACCTATTAGTTAGATGATTTTTGTTATCCTTTGAGTGTATCTTTGGCATATGAGGATAGGAGCAATAAGTAACTCATTAGAACTCTTTCATAAGATTTTATGTGAAGTGTTTTAAAGGTTGTGTTGATAATATTCACAAAATTTTAGTATCAATGAATGCAATTCTTTTTTTTTTAATTATTGTTACTTGATAACACATTCTTTACTTTTCAAGATAGCATGTTGTCATAGTAGTTTTTGATGATTTTTATAGAAAATCAACCATCATTTACTCCACCTCCTTTATAGATCAATATTATTCCACTTTTCCCATACCATCACACTTCTATATAAAGACCCATTTACCACCATGTTGTTCAATTTCTAAGCATCGTTGAAGACACTTCCTCTCACCCATTTTCTCATCAAAATTGATGTCAGAATAACTAAAAATTGTTGTCTGTAGTAACATATGTCTAATACACTAAGTATAAATGATATTATTGTGATAAATATTGCAATTGAATGTTATATTTCTGGCCATGCTTAGCTTAGATTGACCCAACATTTAACAAGTCAAGAGGAATTAATTGAAAATCATCTCTCCATTCAAGTTATTGTATACACCCAAAATTACATGTGCTACATTGTCAAAAATGGTTACAAAAGTCCCAAATAACGATTCATGTCCTTTTAGAAGGTTTTTGCGTTCTAAAGCTATTCACAAGTGTATATTTGCAGCCTAGATATCCTTAATTAGATTTTCCACACTTTCTTCCATCTTCTCACTCCATTATGTGCATGTTTTGGCCTTTAGTGCTAGGATCTGCCACCCGGGAAGGGTGGAGCTACCGTGACCACAACCCCCGCATAGGATGGCGATCATGTGCATCTTTTCCAAAACCTTCCATGCATAAAATTCACATGTGATGCTTCACTTAACTTCGTTTTAAAATGTGTTTCGTTATGATTTTCCTTCACACAAAAAGCTCAAACCGATGGTCGAGAGGGATCTCATCATGTTAACCAACTCCTACACCAACACACCCCTACACGATAGAGCTAGATGCAACCATGTAAGCTCTAAGCCCACCAAAACCTCCCAGAGTACTACTCTAGGTCGAGTGAGCTTAACTTCCCGACTGCTACCAAATGATTTTTCATCACACCACAAGCTCAAACTTGTGGTGGAGAGGGATCTCATCATGTTTATTAGCTGCTATGCCAACAATTTATTTCTCATTTTAGATGATTCCAAATACCAACTACCTTGTTCCATGGTATTCCTTCCCTCTTCTATTTTTAAATATATTTAATTAGTTTGAACTCCCTCTTCACCCAATGATTTGACACTCCAAGGATGCCTTGTGCATGAAGACATATCCTAACCAATTCCTATATATTCTATGTTTGTATTATTGAATAAAATGTCCTACTTAATTTTGTGTATCTTGTATAGTATTTCGCCACGATCCTACTAGAAATTTCATAGCCAAGCTTTGTTCACTTTTGATATCTCTCTTCCACTTGTATTACAATCAAACTATCTTCATGATGCCATTATTGAAGTGCCTTCTCCTACTTCTTTATTTGCATTCCTAATTCTTTGGAGTCATATGGACACACAAAGAAAGAAATGGACAAGCGAGGGACAGATACAAATACAACCAAATTTTCCAAATCCCTTTCTTATCCAGGTTGGAATTATTTGTTTGTTTCCTTCATTTGTCAAATTATTAATTCTGAGTTATTCATTTCAAATACATATCAAATAGAGTAGAAAAATTGTTCATTTTAGTTGAATAAGCAATTAAAAATAGATCAAATCATTAGAAATCTTACTCTTTGACATTACCGGGAAGTAGTGGGGAACACTATCTCTTCAAGGGTTATGATTGTTTCTACCTACCTCTGAGGTAGGGTTTGAAGGGTTTTGATTAATTTAGTTTATTTGTTTTAGATCTATATTCACATACTTGCACAAGTAATTAACTACAACTGGATGATTACTTGTATTTAATTTCATTTATTAGATTAGAAGCAATGCTTAAAAACCCAAAAAGATCAAAAACATTTACTTTTATTAGATTAGTTTGCTTCCATTGTTTGGTTCAAATATGCTATGAAAATACCAAAAACATAGATTAAATTTCCTTTGATAGTTAGTTTTATTTATAAAAATCAATTCAATTCATTCCGCATGACCATCAAAGGTCCACAACAATAGAAATTTTTGGTTGTGATCCATTGGTACCATAAACCAATGTGCTAGAGTTGTTGACCGACATTGATATCGCTTTACTCTTCTTAGTTTTTACACACATTGTTAGGTATTATGATAAGATAAAATAATTAAACACATTAAACATTGCAGCTAATCAAGCCTACGATTATAGGACTACTCCTTGTAACATGTATTTATTACGCACATGACCATATAAGGAGCATAGACTCCACGAGTTCACAGTTGTGATCCCCAGGTCCCACAACCCAATGGGCCTACTTGACTAATTAAACATCAAAATTGGTTTACGTACATCATCGAGTATTTAGATCATCAACACTTCGACTGATATAATTGCATAGCTTTCGAAGATCGAACATAATGACTAATTAGGTTAGGGCTTTAGACTAGACCAGAAAACCTCCCATAGTCCCTATGGTTTCATTACACCTCTTGTTCTCACTTCTATGACCTTGTCTAGAAATCTATATGAGGCATCCGTAGGTCACTTTCCATGTGTTCCACAACCAATAGATAAAATCTTGATAGAGATCGATATTGACTGGAGCCTTCAAGTAGTTATTCTATCCGATCAATCCATCACACCACTTCATCTTAGGATGATTTCTTTTCCTTAGACTCATAGATCCTAATATTACGTGTTGAAGATATAAGGTTTCCTTGTTAGCTTTTTCATCATTAATACACTCACATCCATTTCTATTCTACATTGGATGTTTCGGCATGACCTCGGGAAGTCAGGTGCGAAGAAGGTCACGTGTTTATTTTCTTTCATACAAATTGGTGAACTTGACATGAAGAGCTAGTCTCTAAATATTTCCACTTTCTTCATCCATCTTCCTCTCTCCCTTTATTCCGGGTATTCTTATACCCCCAAATATGTCGAGGATACGATGAATATGGTCAACCCCTCCTAGGTTTCGATGTGTACAACTATCAAATAGGTAGACAAAAATAATCACCTTCGCTCTCTACATGGGCAGATAACCATTCAACTACTCAGGCTCAAAATCCTCTTCTTCAGGGAACCAATGTTGGTTCCTTCATACATATCAAGGATCTTGACCAAATCACATAGACACATCCTCCTAAGAATTCAAGTTCTAACAACATGACTTTCACTAGGGAGGAAAGTTTGTCTCCTCGGGTTTTGTTCTGACAACCCATTAGCATGCTGATTATACCAACTCCCACCTCTAGATGAGGATTACTTAGCATGATATGCTAGAAGTGAACAATGCTTCTAGAATATAAACTAGGATTTTGATAGGTTGCAAGGACATGTTGATGTCTTGCTCCAAAACAATAACACTACCCCTCTAATAATGGAAAACATTGCCAATGAGGGGGTGGCAGAACAACGAAAAATTCATAACAGGATACCACACTCCTCAACAACCTCCAAAATTTCAACAACAAGCACCAAAAAAAAACACCACCCCATCAATGGGTGACATCATCTTGGCATTAGTAGATAAAGTTAAAGAGTTAGAGCTTGCCCAAAACACTCAAAAATTATAGACAAATAACTATTGCAAAGACTCCTCTAGTTTATACAAACCACTCAAACCTTTGGAGATTTTTTTGAATGGGATGGTAACTTTTGGTATGCCCCATCATGGTACATATGGATACCTATAACAAGTACCAGCGATTGGAAATGCATTCTCAAATACCATACTAATTGGAAATGTAATGTTCCCTGGATTTATGCCTTCAACTCCATATCAAAACAACAACCCCCTTACATACACATGTACTCTAAATCATCATAGGGGATATGTACACCTACCTAGGTACATATGGTCAGCCATGGGGATGCTATATTCCCAAAAAAATGTTTACATTGTACCATTTCAGCAACTCGATGCAACCTCCACCTCCCCAACAAGGATCTTCAATGGTTGAAACATACACAATGGGGACCTATTCTGAATATCTTAAGGAGCCTCTAGACTTCTCCATCTGGAATGTCATGCTCCCAAGACCCTTTCTGATCTTCCAAAGTTTAAAGGGGAAGGGGATCTTGGTGCTCACATAAAATCTTATGCAACAACCATTCAAGAGATGCTCCCATGGGATGTAGTTGTTGCAAATATTTTCCCTAATACGCTAGAAGGTATCGCTCTTGATTGGTACTATAGGATACTAGAGGCTTCGATACGGTACCCAAGAAAATAGTGTTAGTTTTTACTAAGGATTTTGATATGAACAAGCTTTTAAGAATGGGAATTAAATAATTCCTTCATATTAAACAAGAGCACAATGAGTTTGCTGCCAACTTCATTCAAAGGTGGTGACAGGTTCTCTATTCCTCTGCAAGCACTCCAAACATGGATCAGATAGAGCTTTGTGATTTTTCCTCCACTCCCTCAATAGAGAGACAAAGGAAGAATTCCAAAATTTCCTGATAAATAGCTACAAAGAAGTGCTAGAGGATGTTCTCTGAATTGATCAAGAAGCCATTGACAGTGGTTGTAAGACTTATGGAACAAATGGGAGGTTAGTCACTCATAACCAAAATAATTCCAGTTACTCTAGCAACACGAAAAATAATCATGGAAAAAGGTCCTTAATAAGAATCATGGGGTTACAACTAACGGTGTTACCAATCAACCCAAGAAACCCAATTTTTACCTCTCCCAATAAAAATACTACCAACACTAACACCAATGGTAATAATCAGAAAAATAATAACATCTCACCCTCAATCAACATTGTTGATTTTAATCATCCTTAAAAGTAAAAAAACTTAACAACTAAGAAAATTGTAGACCCAAGGCCCTAATCAATACCCAGGAGGGTATCCAAACCAATTCTAAAACCAAGGTTAGGGGTTCAAAAATTTTAATTATAAAAATCAATAATTGAACAACAATCGTAATTTTGGGTTGTAACAAAATGCAAACCAAAGGCCTCGAGATTATGATCCTGATTTGTATTGCACTTTCCATATGGTTCATGGGCATGAGGTAAGAACATGCCATGATTGTAAAAAAATTCTACAATGTTTTCCATAGGATCAAAGACAATTATTTGTTTAAACATTTTTGGAAAACCCAACAGTACTAACTCAGAACACTTACATAGGACTGATATCCCCATAGAAGACACCACTTAAGATCCTGTAATGATCCTCTCCCATGCACCCAAAAGATGGTAGAATAGATCCCAACAGTTCAAAAAAAGGCATTACAATAGGAACCAATGATCATGAAGCCTCAACTTCATCAAACTCATAGGTGGCACCTCCTTTGGATGGTTGCCAACAAACAAAAATTATGGGATTGGTAGAATTAGACACCATCGAACCTCAGATTAACGCTACCACTAGAACCAAAGATTATTCTTCGCAGCCTCTCCCAATTTACCCGAATATATCATATGACATTCGTGATACACTAGGCAAGCCAGTAGGATCTTATGACTTTTTAATGACCTATCCAAAACTTTCTCTCACATTTCCTTCTTAGCTTTGTTAAAGAATTGTCCTGCTCATAGTGCCACTTTATTATAAGCACTAGGTCTTGGGAATTTGATTAATGTCACCCCTCCTCTAAAAACGTAGATAAACCACATAGACTTTGATGTTTATCCTCTAAGGAATCTTGAAAGAGATGTTGGATTCATATTTGACATCAGAAAGATGCCCACAGATGCTGAAATAGCTTGTAGAGGTGATCCGACCTTGTTTTTACAAGTTTGGATTTACAATAACTATGTAAAATGTGTAATGATTGATGATGGGGTAGTGGTCAACATATTCCCCTTATCTTTCCTTCAAAATTTAGGTTACAGAGAGACCAATTTCCTCAACATGAAACACATTGAGAGGCTATGAAATCCTCAAAGAGACATCAAGCTGGAACTATATATTTGTTAGTCACCATTGGAAATAAGATGATTCTAACTGATTTTTATATTTTAGATCGATAAATCAACTATAATATGATCCTTGAATGTCCTTAGTTTCATTACATGAAGGTAATTCCCTCCACTTTATTTCAGGAAGTAAGGTTCCTACATTTAGGGAAGGTCTTTGTGGTGGAGGGTGATCCAAATCCCTTCGACATACATCTAGCCAATTTAAAGAAGAGGCCAAGGGTTAATTCTGAGTTTGAGCTTCTTTCCAATCAGTTAAAAAAACCTACAAGATTAGTTCTAGAAGAAAATTTGGTTCCTATAACGGAGCTAGAAACTATGGGTTTGATTGAAGGAGTTCCTTCCACAAAGGATGAAACTATAATTGTTGAGATAGTGTCAACAAGGGTGAAAACAAGGATAGTTGAGTTTTTAGAGAATGACCTACCCCTTCTTCTTCCATTTGATTCCATGGGTATAGGACATGCCCTAGGACTTGGCTCTCTCTTGGATGATGACGTATGCATGGTAGAGGTCTCGGAAGTAAGGGAAGATAATACAAAAAATAATCCAACTTCAATCTTCCCAGATGATTATTGGACCTTGAATTATGATGGAGCAAAGTGCCACTTTGGTGTTGGGGTAGGTGTGATACTTACCAACCCTCAGGGAAGGGTCATTCCCTTCACCTTTAAATTTAATTTTGAATGCATTAACAATGGAGAAAATATGAGGCTCTCCTTCTTGGTCTCATTATAGCCAAAAGGATGGGTGCTCTTAATATTAGGGTGTTGGGTGATTCACAACTAGTAGAAATCAAGTATCTGAAGTATACGAGATTAGTGATGAGTATCTATAGCTCTAAAAAATTTCTTACTTAAGTAAAGGTTTTGATTTCATTTCAATCAAGGCTATACCCAGAGAGAAAAATGTCCTTGCTAACTCTATAACAACTTTTTCTTCTCATTTGATGCCAAACAACAAGTTAGAAGAAACTAGCTTTATGGTTTTGGTTTGTGTTGAACCTTTGGTTCATAAGATACCAACAACCCTGATTCTGAATTATGTAGAAGCCAAGAATGAGTTTATCACCTTAGATTATGCTGAAAATGATGAAGCAATCCTAGGGTATTTGAATGCCTACACAAACTTGCATCCCGCTCATCATAAGATTGAATTTTCTCTCATCCCACACTCTTCCTCTTACTTTGGATATTCCATGATAGACCCTTCCTCTATAGAAGGTCTTGAGGTCTATGAAGTATAAGACGAATGATACTTGGAGCTACCTCGGATCTACCTGAAATTTAAGAGGGTAACACTTTCTTAATTGAAGGAACAATTGATATAAACATTGGGACAGAGGAGGAACAAAAAATATTGAAGCTGGGATCCTCTCTAACTCTAGAGGAGATATAAATACATACCCAAATCCTCAAGGAGCATGAAAAATATTTCACATTTAGCTACAAGGAAATGATGGGAATTACACCACACATTGTAGTTCACAACCTCGTCACTAAGCCAGATGCTAAGCCAATTAAAAAAATTGAAACCCATGAAGCCAAAGGTGGCCCTCATGGTGAAAGAAGAAGTGATGAAACTCCTACAAGTGGGGTTCATCAAGCCAGTCGACTATTCACAATGGGTGTCTAATATCGTCCCCATTCTCAAGAAGAATGGAAAAATCTGCATTTGTATAGACTTTCGGGATATCAACAAATATTGTCCCAAAGATGATTTCCGTTACCATCCATTGATGTTATTGTCGATGAAACAACTAGTTATGAGTTTTTTCTCTCATGGATGGGTTTTCTAGATATAACCAAATTAGAATCTTCAAGGAGGATCAGACCAAAACTACATTCATCACTCCTTGGGGAACATATTGTTATGATGTCATGTCATTTGGACTTAAGAATGCTAGTGCCACATACCAACGGGTGATGAATTATATATTCCATGATCTTATCCATAAGATTGTGGAATCCTATGTGGATGATCTTTCTGGATAAGGCCAGAAAATGCTATGATCACCCTGAGGTGCTTCGTATCATTATTTCTCGCTTAATTGAATATGGCATCATGTTAAATAAAAAAATGTGTATTTGGTGTAATGGGAGGAAAGCTGATAGGATACATCATATATTCAAAAGGGATTGATGTAGACCCAGCCAAAATGTGAGTTGTACTAGAAATGAATCCACCATCAAAAGATTCTGACATGAGATATTTTCTTGGAAAACTCAATACAATCAAGGTTTATCCCTAATCTAACCTTTGTTATTCACCCAATCAACAATTTATTAAAAAAGGATTGCTACATTGATTAGATGGAAGAGTGCAATGAGGCATTTGAGTTAGTTAAACAGTTCTTGTTTTCTCCTCCCACACTCATGCCTCATAATTCAGATCACCCCTTGATCTTGTATTCACAAGATACAGATGTCTCATTAGCCTGTATGCTAGTTCAAGAAGATGATGATAAATGAGAATGTGCAATCTATTTTATTAGTCAAACATTTATTGACTATGAGACACATTATACATAGGTAGAAAAGGAATTCCTTGCCATAGTATTCACGATAAAGTGCTTAATACATTACATGTTAAATCAAGAAACAAGGATTATTGTTAAATCAGATCATCTACGGACATTTCTCACACAAGGGTCCTTATCTAAGAAATTTGGATGCTTCATAACTCTGATGGGAAAGTTTGAGTTAACATTTTTTAATCATAAATCCATCAAAGGAAAAATCATTGTAGACTAGTTTCCTAATAACCTATTAGATGGAGGTGATCTAGTAAATTTGGATTTCCCGACAAGTGTGTGTATTTTGTTAAAACAAAGCCTCCCATTTTTGTGTGCCCATGGTACACTGACATCATTAATTTCATAGTGGATCATATGTATCAGGGAAGGGGCTACTGACATAACAAAGAAGATGGTTATGTGGTATAACCATGAAGAAGAATCTAAGAATATTCTTTATGAATAACATAGTGGAGTATGTGGAAGTCAATTTGGAAGGCATGCCATTACTCAGAAGATACATCAGACGGGTTACTTATGGACCATGTTGGAACATGATGTGGTAGAGTTTGTTCAAAAATTCCATAAATGTCAACAATTGCCCCGTGAGATCCACATACCGCCACATGCTCTACAACCAATTACAACACCATGGCCATTTTCCATGTGGGGCCTTGATTTGATAGGGAAGTTATCTCCCTCATCAACAGATGGTCATAACTTCATAATCACGGCCACATAATACTTTACTAAGTGGGTAGAAGCCATGCCTCTTACCACCGTTCCTAGATGTGTAATCGCTAAGTTCATTCTGAACCAAATCATTTATAGGTATAGGGTCCCACAAGTCATTATCTTTGATAATGGCACATATTTCAAAAATGAGGAAGTACGTGAATTATGTGAAAAGTTCAAAATAAATCACCATACGGCTTCTCTCTATTACCCTCAGGCCAATGGATAGGCTAAGGCTACAAACAAGACATTAAAATCCATTCTCCTTAAGACTGTCAAGGAGAATAAATGAGATTGGCATTTAAATCTCTTTCCAACCTTGTGGGCCTATCAAACATCAAGTAAGAACGCCAATGGGGGAAACCCCTTTTCTTTGGTATTTAATTTAGAAGTGAGTTTACCGCTTGAGGTCGAAATACCTAGTCTCCATATCTCGTTGTAAAGAATTCTAGAAGAAGAAGGTTATCGATACTCTCTCAATTAGAATTCCTTGATGAAGCTAGGCTTAATGTTGAATAGTGACATAGATTTATGCTAATCGAATGGCTCAGTAATAAAAATTTAAATTCTACAAGCATGAAATATATGAGGGAGATTTGGTTTTAAGACTTGACAACCAAATAGACAAAAAGACCAACAAAGGAAGGAAATTCAGGCCCAGGTGGTTAGGTCCATATCAAGTAATAAAAGACTATAAAAATGGGGCATTTCACTTGTGTACACTAGAGGGTGAGGAGTTTAGTGAATCTGTAAACTCTCTTCACTTGAAGAGATACTATGCATGATCTATTAGCATTTCCATATGTATATTACTACATCCACATTGCATTTTCATCTTTCAGTTCATTTCATAAAATTTGTGATCAAGGGACTTATTCTTATAGAAATTCCTAAAAACTTTTGAAAACATTGGAAAAACATTCAAATCATGTCTCTTCAAATCTTCATGGTGTCATCAATTATTTTTGAATCATTTCATCAATCCAAGCAAGATAAGACAAAGCTTTGACAATAACCATACCAAGGCCTGCATACTTGGTTCTACTTATAGTTTCTTCTAGATTAGGTGTCTTTTCCTATAGTCTATTCTAGAAGCTTCATGGTGTCACATCTATCCCATATACATATCTTTGGAAATAAGAACATTCTAGAAATTTTTCCTAGATAAATATCTCAAATGCAAATCCATAGAAAATTTGTATTTTACACATTTCTTTTCCCTACCATCTTTGGTGTTGATGATGTGTCTCTTACTAGTGATGTAGGGTTGGGAAAGGAGAGAATTTCCCCTACTCACCTATTCCTTGTCCATGGTAATGATCCCATACTTCATATAGGTAGCATGGGGCAATGTGTAGGGATCTCTTTGAAATTTTTTATATTTAGAAATAGTTCATTCAAATGATGTGAAATCATAAATAAAAACAAATTGAGTTAGATGTCCAAAATTCCAAAAGATTTTTAAACCTCAAAACTAGAATTTTTCAACCAAGTGGCCATTTATAGATCTAATTATAGATAAATTAGAAAGTAATTCACATTTTAAACTATGAAGAAAACTTAAATAGAATGAGGTTGTAGGGTCTTATTTTAGTTTTTGTCAAATCCTTGTCTTTATCTCATCATTACCAATCAAAACATTTCTATAACTTGTTCTCCTTACGGATCTTGGTGTTAAGCCCTCACATATTCTTGGTTGCATGGAGTTAGGAGTGGGGAAATTTCATTCACTTATCGTATCAGTCTTTCACGACATTTTGACAAAACAATACAAATTACTATTGAGAAGACATATTGTTCTAAGAAGTAGGCACACAAAATATTCATGCATGGGAACAAGGCACATTTAAAGATGCGAAGGATAGGAAAGGAAACACATGCCAACACAAGTTGATTCGGGACTTAGCCATTTTTATGGATGCAGGCTATTTTTGGAAGGTAACGTGTGGAGCACATATTGGGATGGAGACTTGCATGACACACAAATGTTATTTTGGGAATGATCATTTGATAAGCACCATGCAGGAGTTTGAGATAATAATAGGATTACTACTTCCTAGTTAACTATAGGATGTCTATTATTAGCGCAATTGGATGTGTGCATGTTAATGTAAAGGGGCAAGGGTATTATCAGCATGCCACCTATTTTGGGAGGTGCTTAGGTGGTGAAGGGAAAGTTCCCACCCCTATAAATATGTGTTGGTCTCGTGTAGTATATGGACACTAAGACCGAGATTGAGTTATTGTAAAGTTATGTTCTTTGGATCCGATGCGCACATGGCTTTTGGTGATACTAATTATTGTAAGAATATTTTTGGTTTACAATGATTAATATAATGGATTATATTGAAATTATAATGTTGTTAAACATGACTATAAATAGTTTTTACATGGTTAATCTTATTATGGTTATCGTTAATTCAATATTCTCTAAGATCTAGATCTAGAATATAATATGTGGAATGTTATGCTTAGTTATGGTTTTATATATGCTCTATCTTTGTCACACTAACATCCTACATAAGAAACTCTAAGGACCTGGTACCTTTGTGTGCTTTGGGTGAGCACTCATCTCGGGATGGGTGATGTTCCAGTAGCGTCTGCCTAGGTTTTGTTGGGTTTACGGGGTTTTAGATAGTAAATTCTAGGTTGCATCATTGGTTCCATTTCTGAGACCTCTTTTTCATTTGTTTTCAGCATGTTTCACAATAAAGATGCATCATTTGACATTATCAAGTGTTGAGGAGTCTATAAAGGATCTGGAAGAATAATATGCTCGAGAGGTTCCACACACTGGATTTGAGTTTGACGATGCATGCATGTGGGTGGAGCGAGAATTTGTATGACTATTTGTATGATCACTTCTTTGTTATCTTTTCGATAGAGCTATATGAGTGGGTTATTTTTATACATCTAAAAGGAATAGGAGGTATCACATGATTTTCTTGATGCATGAGAAGTTTTAGGCCCTTTATGATGTTGATCCGATTTGGACGCGTGTTATCGATACTTGGTTCCATGGTGTTTTGAATAGATATATTTTGGAGTACTCAATTTCAAATTATTCTTTCCCGGAGGTATTTAAGTTCTAGTTTTTATGTTATCCAAGGGAACTTATTTTCAATTCATTCCATTAGAGATAAAAATTTTGATGGTAACCCTGAACTTGGAAGAAAAACTGATGGCTAACTAAACCCCACAACGTGCAAGGGCATGAATAATTTTGGTGAAAGATGGAGGACCTAGCGGAAGAGAGGTAGAGAGAAGAAAATTGTCTCAAGTATAATGAGCCATGTGAGAGGGAGATAGAGAAGCAACGTGATATTATAGAGCAGACGAAATTGAGGAGAGAGATGGCTCATGAAGGATTTAGAGCTCACACGGAAGGCATGGAGCGAACATCCGGAAATACCCCATTTGGGAAATCATAATAGGGAACCCTCCTTAGCCTCACATGGGATCACACAAGAAGAGATGACCTAGGCCATGGGTGCACATATAAATTTACTTGGTAACCTAGCCCTTGCACTTGGATTTCTAGTATCTAGTAAAACCAATAGTTATCAAGCTAGTTTTGGTAGTAGAAGAGTAGGAGTAAGTCGATAGATAGTGAGTACATATATGTAAGGAAAATGTCTTGTTTGTTTTTGGAGGTACCTTTTAGGATCATCGACAAAGACACAAAACTCAAGCTCACAAAATTTTGGACTCACTTCTTAGAGCAGTACTACTTCTGTGATGTAAGAGTTTATTTTATTACCATAGTTGGGACACGGGAATGTACATCCACTAGTTTGCTTCCCGACTATAGGTAGAGGATAAGGGGGCATAGGTGGCTCTAGTTCTTATGGATCTAATGGCTCTGGAGGTAGAGGTAATATAGGAGGTTCTGGATCAGGTTGGTAGGGTCCTTACTAACCCCAGAATATTTACATGGAGATTTCTCTTTGTCTTCTAGAGTATAGGGGCATAGAAGATGCTATTTTGAACATGTGTACATGTGTGAGATACTCGGCATGCAAAAGGATTTATGGCTTCGACCACAAGGCAAGTTAATTTACAACTATATTGTAGGGACGTGCACACAGTTGGTATAGGAATTTTGACCCTGATCAAACTTCCATATATTATGCAATGTTGAAGGATGCTTTCCTTAAGGAGTTTCATATTCCAGAGTTTGAGAAGAAGAGCATAAGTGCACTTAAGGATATTAAGCAGGGCACTACTAAGAGAATTTGGGAATATGACGCCCATTTCAAGATATTATTATCTAAAATTTCTTATGATATTCATGCAATCCAACATGTATAGTGGTTCGTTGGGGGCTTGATCACGCCGTTAAGGAGGGTGCTTTATCGAGATAATACTTATACGGGATCTTGCGAAGTAGTTAAAGTAACTTTGCACACCGAGGAAGTTGGAAGTATAGAAAATGGAGTAATCCCATTCCTAGAGGAACAAATTACATCTATGGAAAAGAAGTTGGAGAAACTATTGGCAAATTCAGCACATGAAATGCATAGTTGGATTTGGTGTACATATTGTGAAGTGGAAGGGTAGACCAAAGATATTTTTCCCTCGCAGATCATTGCATTCATTACTACTAGACTATGAGATATGTCATTTGGACCATGATGCAAGTTGCTACCCATTATTACAATGCGTGATAAGGAAGAATGTATCTTGTTATTGTAAAAAAATTTGGTCCATGACTCATGATACATAAGACTATAGGTTGATTGGTTAGATCAATGATGCGATAGATATTGGTGAGTGACAGACCAGAGTATTAGATAACTCTAAAGGAAAAAGTGAGCACCATGATCATGATCAAACCCAAGCATTCTATGACCAAAATGAAGGGAATTTTGAAGGAGTTCGTGGTAGAGTTTGAGGATATCGTGGTGAAATTGGGGGCCAAGGCCATAGTGGTGGATGAGACGAGATCCCTTGTGGAACATGTTTTACATGTGGATCTCTTGACCACTACATGCATGAATGTCCTCATAATATCATTTCTTATTTTTTGGGAAGAATCAAAGCTATGAGGAATGCCCAAACTTATATGAACATCTTAGCAAGCATCAAAAATAGGAGAACAAAGGAATAAGGATGGTTTGAATACAACATGTTGTGGAGAATCATTGGATGCTAAAGCCGACACGAACTTGAGGTATTACTGTGAAGATTACTACACTCACCGAAGCTATGTGCAAGTAGAGAGGAATTACAACATAAGCCTACCATCATCAAGGAATTTTTACATGCAAGGTACCTAGATCCTACACATTAAAAAGAGGTTTATCAAGAGAACATGGATGTACTCAGAAATATTTAGGGTGAGGTATAGTGTTTACAGGAATAGTAACAAAATTTGGAACAAAATAAGGCAACAAAGATAGTTCAATCAGATATTGATGACGTGAAAGAGGTATGCAAAATACCACAATAGGATAATATCATTCCATTACTAGGGATTTGGCTAAAGGGAAAGACTATGTGTGTAGGTATGGAGAATGGACGGAAGATCCTCCATGTTGATCTTCCCCTTATATCTTGGATTATGAAAAGGAAATAACTCGAATGTTATTGTTTATGGGTGGCTCTTTATTAATATATTGATTGATACAGTGCAGAAGTTAATGTGCTTACTTTAGATGCATGGGTATAGATGGGCAGACCTCCATTACAACCATCCTCTAATGTATTGTTCATGGCCAATCGAACTAAGGCCACTCCCATAGGATTTTTAAAGGGTGCATCCATTACTATACAAGGGGCCAAGTTCACTAGGGACTTTGAGGTCTTAGCACTTGCAGAATTAGACAGCTTCCCAACTCTACTTGGGCACCCTTGGTGTTATGCAAATAATGTTGATTTACAGGTTCAATAAGGGATAGGTACGTTTTGAGAACAAGGAAGAAGAGTAATTATCCCTTTGATAGATGGAAAATTTGTGCCTTATGTTGAACCTTTGAGTGAGGAGGACCTAAAAGGAATATATGTACGCACCATTTGGGACCCGGGAGTACTTAAGCCATCACATGAAGGAATCCTCAAGTCAAAAGATGCATGGTCTATTAGTGATACTACAAGTATTGCTTGTGAAAATTCAGCACATGGAACCTATTAGATGGTTGGGCGTGAAGTAAGAAGTGTAGTTGTGTGGAGAAGAAAACCTTGATGTATTAAGAGAATAGGTAACAACCTTCTACCATGACACACTAGAGAAGGGGATCCTATGTTATTCCTATGCTCCATGGAGGATCAGTGGACAAATCAAGTGGAAATAAGGAATATGTTAGTATATACATTTTGTGGGACAGAAATGTACTTGGTGGATGGGTCATAGAGATAATATTATGGAATGGAATGAAGTAATAATTGCTCTCACCACTTGGTTTTCAGAGCAATGTGCCTACTAAAATCTACATGTATCATGGTGAACAAATTTTTCAGCACCACATTCAACAAAGTGTGATAGACTCTGGATAGAGGGGCATGAAGCTTTACCACCTTCACTTTGGGTACACAAAATTTATTCCACTTTACAAGGTTGTGCATGAGCCTAGTATGTTTATGTAGAGATGCATAGGGAGACTGGAAATTGGTAGGACTTGATTACAAGAATGACCCAAAATTTTGACTACTTCTCTACTAAACCTCCGGTGGAAGAGGCATTAAGGGTTATGAAGCACTTAACTATGGGAGACAGTTAAATGGTGAAGACCTCATTTAGGAGTTATTTAGAGGGGTAGACTCAGGAGCATGTTTTGATGAAGTAGAAGATATAGATGCCACACTACTTAAGTGCACTTGCTATGAGAAAGAAAAACAAAATATGGTATACATAGTGGATGATGAGGAAGTAGAAAATATGGATATAGATCATTCGGTAGGTACACACAAAGTGTTACATGGTGTAGATAATAACATGTGCATCTATCATGAACCTATGAAGACCAAAAAATTGAACATTGGAATGGATGTTGAACCTAAGGAGGCAACAATTGGGGATTATTGGTCCAGAATCAAGTAGCAAAGATGATATTTTCAAGATTTATTTCCTAAGGGATACCATGAGTTAAAAGGAGTGCATGAGTCATTAGGAATATCAAGATTAAGTTAAAGGAAGGTGTGTGCTCAGTCAAGAAGAGACCTTATAGGATGAATGCTAACCTGTGTGTAAAATTTAAGGAAGAAATTGAAAAAATGTTGAAATCTAGCATCATCAAGCCCCTAGAGGAATAAAAGTGGGTTAGCCCCATGGTGATTAGTATAAAGAAAGATGGTCAGATTAGGATTTTTGTGGATTATAGGGAACTAAATGTTACATGTGTGACTGATCCTTTTCTAACACCTTTCACAGATGAAATATTAGAAGGCACTGCAAGGTGTGAAGTTTATTCTTTTATAGATGGATTCTCTGGGTATCATCAGGTTAGAATTGCATAGGTGGATCAAGAGAAAATTACTTTCACTACTGAATGGGAAATTTTTGCTTATATTGTGATTCCCTATAATTTGAAAAATGCACCTATTATATTTTTGCACATAGTTGTTCGAGCATTCTAAGATTTTATTCACAATTTCTTGCATGTTTATTTGGATGATTGGAGGATGTATGGACTTGTTAAGGATCATTGTGACAATTTGTGCTTAATGTTTGAAATATTTCTATAGTTAAGCATATCTTTAATCATCAAGAAGTGCATGTTATCTACACCTTTTGGACTTTTGTTAGGGAACATCATTTATAAGGAAGGTTTGTTAGTGGATCCAAGTAAGGTTGCGGCTATTATATGCCTCGAAGAGCCTACTAGTCGAGTGAGGTGGGTAGATTCTTTGGAAACACAGGGTATTATAGAAATTTTATCAAATAATATGTGAAGATTTCCACACCCCTTGAAGATTTACTAAAAGGAAAAGGGACATTCCATTAGGGAGAATCGTAACAATGCACATTTGAGGTGTTGAAGGAGAGAATTACAACAATGCCCATTTTGTGTTTTCCTTAATGGAACTAACCGTTTCATGTACATGTGGATGCATTTCACACAACCAGTGGCATGAATTTAGCTCAACTTAAAGAAGGTATTATAGATCATCCTATCTATTTTTCTAGTAGAAATTTGACTCTGTAGAGAAGAATTACACAATAACAGAGCGCGAGGCCTTGTCGATGATCTATGCGCACTGCATAAATTCAGAAAATATTTGCTAGCAACTTCATTTTTATTTTATACTGATCACATGGCATTAAAATACTTGGTAAACAAGCCCATTTTATAGGGGCACATATTTCAATGGGTGCTCTTATTCCAGGAATTTGATTTCACAATTTTGGTAAAACTAGGTAAAAGTAATTCTTTCCAAGACCACTTATCAAGGATTCAATCAAGGGAAGATGCACAAACAATTAAAGATACAATTCCATATG
Source organism: Taxus wallichiana var. yunnanensis (assembly GCA_018340775.1). Lineage (NCBI taxonomy): Eukaryota > Viridiplantae > Streptophyta > Pinopsida > Cupressales > Taxaceae > Taxus > Taxus wallichiana. Next base: position 479,969,404 of record CM031235.1, on the reverse strand, counting down.
TATAGTTGTATAGGTTACATCATGCGCCTTGATTGGAGGATATTGTTGTATTTTTATGCATGGGTATGGTGCCGAAGGAATGAAAACATTGGAAAAGAAACAACTTGTAATTCACGTAGCACCCTTTATGTTGATTAGTGGAGATTTATACAAAATAAAAATAGATGAAGTATTACATCAAGTGTGTTCTAGAGCATGAGCGCATAGATATCATGGAAGAATATCATAGTGGTATTGCAAGTGGACCTTTGTGTGGGTAACGCCACCACATGCAACTACTCACTGGATTATGGTGGGAGACCTGTATGCAAGTATTGTAAAGAGTATTGTAAGGTGTGTGATCATTGTTAACGCCTTGCAAAACCTAGGAAAAGAGATGAAATGCATTTGAGGCCTATTTTTAGTATATAGCCATTTGAAAAATGGGCTATAAACTTTTAGGTCCTATTTCACCAACTACGTGTATAACTAAATCACGTTATATCATCACTTGCATAAAAGTTATCTTACATGGTGGGTAGAAGAAACATTTATAAAGGATTGTACAACAACCAAGTTCTTATGGGAAAATGTTATTACTAGGTATGGATGTCTCTTTGAGATTGACAAGTGATAGGGGTACACACTTTTAAATGAGACAATCGAGGATAATATTGTATGAGTTTATGTTTGCACACCACAAGACTACACCTTATCACCCTCAAGAAAATGGGACCGCTTGAGGCCTTCAAAAAGATATTGAGCCATACCTTGAAAAAAATTTGTGATGTTTGAAGCAAATACTAGGATGATAAATTCTCGATGTAATTTTGGCATATCGAATAACTTTAAAGAGATTGAATAAGACCATACCCTTTCGATTAATGTTTGGCATACAAATAGTTCTTCCTATAGAATTCATGTTACATTCTTTGCATATTGCATGTGCTAGAGGTATAGCTGGTGAGAGAGTATTAGAATAACTAATTGATAGGTTAATACAATTGGATGAGATGCATGCCATAGCATGTTGGATTTAGAACTAGGAAAAGGCTAGGTAGAAGGCATGACATGACCGACACATCGAGAGACAAAAATATTGAGGTTGGATAGATTGTACTAATTTATGATTATAAGTTTTTGTGCCATCCAGAAATCTCAACGTACATTGGTTTAGACCGTATGTTATCACTCATATCCTTGACTTGGGAACTTTCCAGTTAGAGGTGCTTGATGAGATGTAGTTACCCGATTACTTTAATGGGAGTAGGCTAAAGCCCTACTAGAAATAAGTCTTCTTTGTGTTTGTAATAAGCTAGTATTTCCATTTAGTATAGGTTTACCTTTATGTATTTCCTTTAATGTATTTCCTTCTTTGTTGATATGCTTTGTCAATTTATTTTAGTGTTTTGTGTAATAAGCACATTTGTACACTAGAAGCTAATTAGAATTTGAAGTATTTTTATGAGAAACGGGATACACATGCCATTGATGTGGGGTAGTTGCTATTTTATATTCACAAATTGGTAGACATGAGAATAAACTATTACATGTGTTATTTAAGTATGGAAAGGAGTTGTTAGAAAGGAAATTACTTCTAAAGAATACCATGAATGGAAATAGATGAAGGATCAATATAATGTGAGGTAAATAGTGTTTATGGAAACTACCAGGGACGGTGCAGGTGACAAGGTAATCGATGCATAGAAGCGCATGGAAGAGAAGTCTGTAACAAGAGGGTAGGAAGGCACATTAGAAGGTTATAGCTAGGGTGCAAAATTGTACCACATAATGTTTTTGGAAATTTTGAAAATGGTCAATTAATGAGAGGATATTTTGTAGGTGAATGAGAAATAAATGTACTAAATTTTTAAAAATCTATATAAGGACGTGATGTGGGTTCATTTTTATGTTTACGATGACAAGTATTTGAGCGAGCTAAGTGCAACCGAGCCAAGTGAATCATGTTGAGGTGTAGAGAGTTACAAAACTAGATGTGCAGAATAGATTTATGCATGAAAAGGATTACATCCCTATTGGTGAAGGGTTTGAGCAAAGTAGAAGTGTTGAGAAGGAGCTAGGGCATGCGGTTTTAAGATAGGGCATGCAGTTTTGTGCTAGGGTACATGATTTTGAGTTAGGACACATGATTTTGAGCTAGGGTTTGAGTTTTCTTGACACGAGAAGATAAAAGGTAGAATTTTGAGAATGAAACCTAAGAAAGTACCTACAACGGGCACAAAAGGAAAGAAAAAGGTGAAATTTGAGGTTGAAATTACTCTTGAGATCAATTATTCGAGAGATGTAGTACCCAGAAGAAGTAATAGTCAGGAAACATTGGGATTCCCACATCTACAAGTACAAATTAAATGAATACAAGCTCCACACCACCGATAACAAGGGAAAATTGGACACTTTGCTAAATAAGAATACCAATAAACACATGGTGTAAGATATGATAGTGTATGATGTCATTGGGAAAGAATTTCTTAAACAGGTAGGATTTTATCAATTGTATGGGTGCCCATATTTTGGAAAATATGAACCTTTATTTCAATGGCTCATGAGAAGAGTGCATAAGGACTTCTTCTCTTCTCTGGATAGAGGGTTAGGCTCATAACGGCCCTAATTAGAAAATTAATGACTAAAGGGCACAAGGATAGACATTGGTAGTGATCTAACTGATAAAGAAGTGGTTATAGCCACAAGCAAGGAGTTGGGGTATACCAAGGGTCCATGTAGAATGGACATTTATAGATTGATAAAGTACCCCATGGTGCAGAAAGCGTGCATCTCCTAACCAAATTGAATGATAAAGGAAGATGGTCATAGGTAAATGTAATGTAGCTATACATTGTAAAGAATGTGGCAAATGGAGAAATATACAACTTAGTGGTCGTATTGCAAAAACCATTGTTGAGGACGTATGCATAGGCTAAAAGATAAGTTTTGGCTCCATCCTCTTATCTATCATTTTTGTAGAAATTCAAGTGCCCGATGGGCCAAAGAATAAAATTTAGGATTACCATGCTGAGAAGAAGTCCCTCACAGAAAGGTTTGAGAAATATTTATGTGAAGGATAAATGAGTGGCCCATTCAATAAAAATGGAAGAAATGTGGTATGATCGACTTTGTGTAGAATTTGAGGAATAATGGCGCATTGTAAAGGAACTACCTTCGGTAGTAGGAAAGGAAGTATAGTTCACGGTGTATCAACACTTCTACATCGCATGGTTTTCCATGAAGGATGGGACATGGATTCCATGGTGAAAAATACCTTATGCCTTCATAATGTGCTATTTCAAGGCCTCAGTTCATAGATTTTTTGATGCACACAGGATGAACTTCAATGAAGACAAGGTAGATTGTGATTACCACACCCTCAGAAAAATATATGGATATTTGGGTTGGTCTACCTATATTGAAAGACTCATCTTAGACGTCATAAGTATGAAACCTCTGAGTTTGGCTATTGGGGATAGTGGATTTGTGCTCATATATCTTCATCTCAAGCCTAGGCTGGAGAACAATAAGTATGTAGAAAATGAGTTCATGTTCCCTGTGGCCTCCTAAGGGAAAGTACACAATGGATAATAGTCGAGCTATAAAGCCTGTTGTGACCATACATATAGACAAGGAGAAAGAGGAACAAGAAGATAGTGGGGGCTTGGATCATATAGGTTAGAGGCATCCCACGAGAGAAAGTGGAAAGTGAATGCATTGATTCATCACCATGGGCATAAGATGAAGAAGAGGATGTGGATGTGGATGAAGTCCCTAAAGAGCATTGATTTAATAAGGTATTTAGAAGAACCATAACCCAAGGCATTAGAACACCATATCCTGCAAGAAGATCACCTAGAAACTCTCTTTAGAAAGAGGCACCTAAGAAGAAGAGGAGAAAGTGAAGCTAAATGAGGAGGTGGAGGATTTAAGAGAGAGCGCGCTGAAACCCTCATGTAACTAGAAGATGTGGAGGAGCCCAAAGATGAATAGAATAAGGATGAGACTTTAGGGTGTCCAGAAATATTGGCACTTGTAAAATAGAAGTGTGAAGCCCTTCGCAACAACTCAGACCCCCATAAGGAGAGACTAGATAAGATTGGGAAGCACATAACGTAAAAGATGGATCTTCGGAGGGGATGATGACTTTTATGTTCAATTTTATCCAAGTCTTGCAAAATGAAAACGATAATATTACTCAAGAAAAATTAGAAGCCATTTCCACATACATTCTAGAGAAGACAAGAACCATGCTAGATGAATGATATACATTAGAGGATAATATTAAAATAGAATATCTAGAGTTGATCCTCCCAATTGAAGAGGAGGGTATTACAGAGTAGAGGTCTATTCTTTTGTACAATGATTCATTATATTCTTTCAATTCTTATTCTTTATTATTTGGGAACATCATAAGGAAACCCCATTTTCGGGATGAAAATGTACTTTAGTGTGGGGTAATGTTGAGAAGACATATTTTTTTAAGGATTAGGAACACATAAGATTCATGTATGGGAACAAGGCACATTTGAAGGCGTGGAAGGATAGGAAAGGAAACGTGTGCCAAGACAAGTTGATTTGGGACTTAGCCATTTTCATGGATATGGGCTATTTTTGAAAGGTAACAGACAACACACATCGGGATGGAGACTTGCGTGACATGCAAATACTATTTTGGGAATGAGCATTTGATAAGAGCCATGTAGGAGTTTGAGATAAAAATAGGATTACTACTTCGATTTATCTATAGAATGTCTATTACTATCGCACTTGCATCGTAAGTGCATGTTAATGTAAAGGCACATGGCTATTATCAAGCATGTGAGCTATTTTGGGAAGTTCTTAGGTGGTGAAGGGAAAGTCCCAAACCCTATAAATATGTGTTGTGTTGGGAATTTGTGACTACGAGAATAGTGCTATGATTTAATATTAAACAAAATCATGCACATGAGATCTAAAAAAACCCAAAATCTACAATGAGTGGAAGTATAAACTAGAATAATCCAAATCAAGACAAATTACACACACATAACACATCATGTACCATGGTTCACCCAATGTGGGCTACGTCCACCAAAGATAGAGATCTCATATATATAATACAACAAGAGTACAAACCAACTCTTTAATACAAGAGTACAATGCATCTCTCTAAGAGTATCTCCTCTCCTCCAAATCTCTAAACAGATCTCCATGAGTGCACTACAACTATGCCTCTAAACACCACCAACAGATCTCACATAACTAGGAACTACTACATCTCTGAATTGCTACCAAGTTCTTTGTGGATCTACAAACAAGACCTCTCACATGGGTCTACCATATGTGTAACTATGACTGTGCACCAAGAAGTAAGTTTGTCTCTCCATCACTACATGCATAACCTATGCAAACATGAAGATAACCTCCTCTACAATATCTAGATCTACATGGATCAACAATACAATATGATCTCATGGATCTACAATAAAATATCTCACAATAACATGTGGATCTAACAATATAAAACTATATCTACATAGATCTATAATACAAGATCTCACCAACATGTGGATCTACAAGAAGAAACTCTATGTGATTTGCATACTATATAAGCCATTACAATGAGATAATAACTATATAAAGGAAATACTATATAAGATGTTACCCTCTTCTCACCATTCAGATGTACCTGCTATTTCCTTTTGTCCATCTCCTTTCCATGGAGACTTTGTCTTCATGTAACATGTTATTTCTTTCTCTTCTTCTTCTTCATCTTCATCCTCTCAATCTAGGAGAATCAAGGATCTAATTCAATCCTTCTCTTAATTTTACCTTATAAACCCTATCTTTCATGCTTATATAGTTGTTTATAAACTTAGGAGCTTAGCCATGTAATTACAATCAATAGATCTAATTCCGAGAGTTAATTAAAACACTCTCGCACGAGTAACCAAATTCGGTTCTCCTAACCAATGGCGGTTTATATACTAAGCGATGGCGGTTCATATGCTAACCGATGATGGTTCTTATGATGATTGGTGCCGATTACACACTGCCGACACCGGTTACTCCTTAACTAGTAACATGTAAAAATAAGTTTCTTACGAATCAATTAAGCTCCATTCTCAAAAATATCCCACTTCAAGATAAATTGCTAAATCTTTATACCTATCCTCGTACATTAGTGTCCTCACATCGTGAATACTATCTATTCTTTCCTTTAATAATTCTCTCAAAAAATAAAACCAGAAAGATCAAACCATCTTCTCAAACCAAGAGGATAAAAACATAACTTACCAAACCACCACAAAGCTACAATTGATCTATGATAATCAAGCTATCCATACATCAAGCTCCAATGAATCATAAATCCAAACCTCTCATGCAACTAAGCCATCATGACTAACACACCTACAAGATCTCCCACTCAAACTAAAGTACTGAGCTTCAACTGCAACCATAGCCATACCTATAAAACCAACCATGTTCTCCATCCATCTATCCATGTCTTCATGCAACCACCAATGCAATTGTCCAAAGACAATTCAAAATGGAATATGTGAAAGCAAAACAAGATCCCGAGGTAAAAACAACCCTGAATGAGTTCTACATGCAACAGTGGGTGATCAATCCATAAACACCTGCATAACTCAAAGAAATCCAAACACTGCAATCTACAAATCCAACCCTGCATAAACAACTAGCATGTCTAAGACATTCATCTGTAGATAACATATCTATCAAGGAGTAACATAGTAATCAAGAGGAAATACAAACATCCCCTACTCATGCTTATAGGAATCCATGTGCAAATCAAACATTTACATCATCATAGACTCACAAAACTGAATCTATCCACATGTATAAACTCACCTATACATCCATCTATATCATCAGGCTCTCCAGAAGTGCCAAGTCTCTCACCAACTAACTTCAAAGAAATATATGAATCCTATGCTCATCAATGTTAATAAAAACAACCATGTTAAACCATGCAACAAATACCAAGTGCAAATACCAACAAACATGTCATCAACATACTACAAAAACAAAACCAAGATGAAATCAAAACAAGGGCACCATCTAAAAATGGTAAATAAACATTGTTGTCAAACCTATGACCAAACTAACCCCGATCACTACCTAACCGACCATGGTTACCAGATGACCAACCATGGTTAATCCTAACCGACACCGGTCTTTGTAACTAGCACATTTTCTCTTTTAACCCTTAAAAATCTGAAAAAATTATCTAGCATCTTCACCCAGCTGAATCTAACCATCAACTATAAACCCATAGGGATATCCAAGCACCCAAAATAAACCAGAAGTGACATCACAAAGCAATAAGCTCAATATACGTATAAATCAGTGAATTCCCTAGAAAACCAACTAGTGCCTTTGCCACTCTGAAAAATAGCAATCTCCTCTCACTTTGCATGTGCATCATGTATCCAATCTTGCAATGCCAACAACCATGGCTTGCTTCCACTGAACATGAAATCCCCTGCACTACCTCTAACAACAAGCTCAAAAGATAATATGTCAGTGAGAAATAGAACCAGAAGAAAAAAATATAAAATGATTCCCTTCTTATCAAAGAATACTCCTACATCACAGAAGTTTGGACTTCTTGTGAAGTAGGTGAATCAACTTCTTTTCATCCTATGTACTCAACATCTTTCATTACTGCAACTATGTCTAACCATGAATTTTCATTGAGGATCTCATCCTTAGACTAGATATCCTTGTCCTCAAGATTCCACAAAACCGGGAAATAAAAGTCAAACAACACCAAAAACATGGTGTAAATCTGTGCACACCATCTAAACATAATATCAGCTACTCCAAAAGAAAGAAATAAAAAATGAACCATATAGAGATACCTGACCCAAAGTCTCACTAGACTAACAAAGCCAAATCTATCCCCTTTCTGATCCAAACATTGAAGTGATCAACATTGTTTCTACTGTACACACTATGTAAGAAACATGATCCTCCAAAATAGGACATTGAACCATCCATGCCCTCTTCTATTATAAGAAACCATGTGCAAACTTGTTGTCATAGAGACCGACTATGGTTCAATGACCAGTACCGATTACCTTGTATGACCGATGTCAGTTCCTAGCTGAAATTGGTGCTATTGGAACTAACACAACGCCAAAAATTGGCATAGGTCACCAAACTAGGTGCCTACTTTGACCAAAGCCGATAGTTGTGTTGAGCCATTCATTTCAAGAAGCACCCAAATCTTGCACAAAAACTTAACAACAATAATACATGCAATAAAAATTACACCAAGATGAAATACATCACCTTACCAACACCAAGATATTATACCACATCTTCAACTGAAGAACATGCTTCTCTGATGGAAACCCCATCTTCACTTTGTGCTACTATATTCTACCTCTCTAAAAATCCCATGCATCTAACTACACCAAAGGATGCATAACTACTCCTTTTATCTTATTGTAAGATCTAGATCGTGATCCCAGAGACATGTATGTGCAACCAAAATAATATAAGAACTATAATACCAAGATAAAACCATACCTCAATAATCTGATCTGTAATCTGACCAACATACTTGTGCCTCCAAGAACTAGGAACACCTCAGAAAATAAGATACATTCCATGCATCTTCTTAATTCTTTAGATCTATGGTTTTCTATTTAAAACTAGGCTACCCAGTAACCGACCATAGTCACCCTACCGACACCGGTTGCCACTTAACTAACGTTAGTCACTATAATTTCCAGCAACCTTACTCTTCCAGCTCCCACTTGAGATTAAATCTCTTCCTGTGATCTTCTCATCAAGAAAAACAAACCCTGCTCTCATACATGTCAGTCAAACCACTAACAAAACCATGAAGCAAACCCTTGCTCTGAAATAACCAAGCTAACCAAGCTTTGATACTAGTTGTTGGGAATTTAGGACTGCAGAATAGTGCTATGATTTAATAATAAACAAAATCATGCACATGAGATCTAAACAATTCCCCAAAATCTATAGTAGTGGAAGTATAAACTAGAATAATCCAAATCAAGAAAAAGTACACACACATAACACATCATGTACCGTGGTTCACCCAATGCGTGTTATGTCCACCAAAGATAGATATATCATATATATAATACAATAAGAGTACAAACCAACTCTTCAATACAAGAGTACAATGCATCTCTCTAAGAGTATCTCCTCTCCTCCAGATCTCTAAAAAAATCTCCATGGGTGAACTACAACTATTCCTCCAAACACCACAGGTAGATCTCGTATAACCAAGAACTACTTCATCTCTGAACTACTACCAAGTTCTTTGTGGATCTGTAAACAAGACCTCTCATATGGGTCTACTATATGTTTAACTATGACTATGCACCAAGAAGTAAGTCTGTCTCTCCATCACTACATACATAACCTATGAAAACATGAAGACAACATCCTCTACAATATCCATATCTACATAGATCAACAATATAATATGATTTCATGGATCTACAATACAATATATCACAACAAATTGTGCATCTAACAATATAAGACTAGATCTACATAGATCTATAATACAATATCTCATCAACATGTGGATCTACAAGAATAAACTCCATGTACTTTGCATAGTATGCAAGCCATTACAATGAGACAATAACTATATAAAGGAAATAGAGTAGAAGATGTTACCATCTTCTCACCGTTTAGATGTACCTGCCATTTCCTTTTGTCCATCTCCTTTCCATGGAGACTTTTTCTTCATGTAACATGTTATTTCTTTCATTCTTCTTTTTCATCTTCATCCTCTCAATCTTGGAGAATCAAGGATCTAATTCAATCCTTCTCTTAATTCTACCTTTTAGACCCTAGCTTTCATGCTTATATAGTTGTTTATAAACTTAGGGCACTTAGCCATGTAATCATAATCAATAGATCTTCTTTAATGCTAAAAATAGATCTAATTCCCAACAAGTAAATTAAAACACTCCCACACATTGAGTAATCGACGTCGAGTTCACCCTAGCTAATGGTGGTTCATTTCTTTGGTGATGGTAGTCCTTATGTTGACCGACGATAGTTCTTATGATGACCGGTGCGGTTACACACGATTGACACCCGTTATTGCAGGACTAGTAACATGTAAAAGCAAGTTTCTTGTGAAGCAATTAAGATCCATTCTCAACATGTTGGTTTATGTAGTATAGGCACACTAATACTGAGATTGAGACTAAGTTATTTTAAAGTTATGATGTTGGATCTAATGCGTGCATGGCTTATGGTGATAATATTTATTGTAAGAAGATTTTGTGGTTTACAATGTTTAATGTAATGGAGTATATTGAAAGGATAATGGTGTTAAACATGGTTCAGAATCTGGAATTTGCACGATTAATATTATTATGGTTATCATTTAATTCAAGATTCTCTAATATCTAGATATGGAATATGATATGTGGAATGTTATGCTTAGTTATGGTTTTGTATATGCTCTATCTTCATCACACTAACATCCTACACAAATTACTATAAGGAGAGACCTCATACCTTTGCATGCTTCAAGTAAGTTCTCATATCAAGTGGGTGATGTGCTAGCATACCTAGGTTTTGTTGGGTTTTGGGGTTTTAGATAGTAGATTCTATGATGCATCAAGTACCAAAATTTTCTTAGAGAAACTAAATTTTAACATTACAATGTGATCGCATTATCATATGTCAAGTATTACAAAAAAGAAAGCATTATATTAACATTCATATCCACTGCATACATTCTAAAAAGCATATAAAAATGAAGGTTCTAAACATCTAGAGTACACATGTGAAGTGAACCAAGAGGAAGTCAACTCAGATACAATGAATTACTAAAAAAGAAGAAGAGTCTTTATATGTCATAATATATCAAGTTTGTATACAATGCATCATGTGTTAGGCATGGTCAAAAGGCTTGCAATGAGCCCAAAATATACAAAAAAAACATATAATGCCTAACAAAAGTGTAACCAAGAAATAAAAGGCCCACATCCTATCAATCCTGTGGGATCCACGAGATGGTGCTTGATTGCATCCATGACTCATAATGCGGATACGACAACAAGAATGTATTGAATGGTGGGAGTTCTCATGGTGGTGGCCACTGGATTTGGTCTCACTACGAGAGTGACTCCGCCTCATCAAATGCTCAGTTGTCTCATATGCGGTCACCTGAGTATGGAGATAATTCATAACCTCCTCTACCTTCCATATGGGCACAAACACATCGGTGTGTCATCGGATGCAAGTGGTTGTCATATATCCTCATTCAACTCTACTCGGGTCTTCCTCAAAGGGATCAGTAAGGTGTCCACGCACAACCATTGAATAATCTCTTGTCACTCCTTTAGAGTCACCTGCAAGTAAAAACAAATAAGAAATTACGAGTTGGAAAGTTACAAAATAAAAATAAAAAGAGATACCAACTAACATTTCTGACTAATAAGGTCACGAGAAGAGGATCAATATAATCATATCTCCAGGAATCCATGTAGGGTTAGTGGTTGATGTTTCTATTGCTAATGGATATGGGTCCTTCCCAAAATAGGAGGAAATAATTTGTCCCATCACAGACTTCTCATCCCCCTCTCCATCGTGAAAAAGTGATCCCTTAGAGACAAGTGTCTCCTCCGCTATGGCCACCTCCTCCCGCACCACTCTCGAATATCCCTAGTATCATGCTACTCGGTAGCACTCTCCTTCTCCATGTGAGCTAACCCACTAGCCTCACCACCCATCCCATCATCATCGGTTTCCTCTCCTCCAGGTCTCCTCTCTACCGATATCCTCTCCATCTAAATCATCACTGGTATCATCCCCCATATACTCCTTAGAGTTAGAGTCTATGTCTATAGGCTCTTCCTCCTCTCCACTGTGAGAAGGTGTGGCCTCAATCTGGAGTAAGGGTGCATAAGTGGCATTAGCTTCCCGTTGGGCATGAAAAAATCACCTAACTATAATAGGCACTCCTGAAACTTCCACTGTATAACCTAGATTTCCGTGAGGCCCGTTTTGGGCCTCCTTCACGGTCCTATATATAGGTACCACAGGGGAATCATATCAATGTAGGGGAGGCCAAAATGCTGAGGAACTTAGCCAAATGGGTGAGTCTCAAGCTTCCCCATCCTGTAAAATAACTAAAGAGTAGTGGAACAAGTTGCATCTGTGGTCCCCTCCTTTCCCCATAACCTGTCATGTCCTAGTATGGGGTGGCCACCATGTCTGTTGTGGTCAAATAAGCCACTATTTTATGTGGTACTCTAAGAACTATCATCAATTTCCATCTGGTGTCCTTGATGACCCATAGGTCTTGTAGTTGTACTCCCCTTCCATAAGGGACAATCCACTCGTACACCTAGCTAATAACCAATGTGGGGTAGCCCAAATACTGCCCCTATAATCTGACAATCTGATATAGGTCATCATAAGTACTACTAAGTATATCTACTCCCTAGGTGTAGATACTCTTTATAATGAATACTTGAAAATAATATTTGACACAAAAGTTTTGCATAGAAACAAGATGGGGCTTGTGTATTTTATTAATATCAAAATTAAGCATTACAAAACAAATGAGAGAGCTACAATATTTATAGATATTAGACATCTTCTATCTCATGCACAATATATAAAAAAATCACCTAATCTTAGAAAATATGCAGAAATAGTATATTTCCCTAACTACCCCTATTTCCCCTCGGGAAATAATTCAGAACAAAATATGCAAGATAGAACATCATCCCACAAACATAGGGATGAGGACACTATCACTTACTTAACTAACTAATGATAACTAATACCTATTGACATAAGTTTAAATTATTTAAATTAAATACTTTAAATTATTACATTTATTCAAGTATAAACTAATGATGAATTAAGATAAGTTTTATTTCTAACATTCTCGCCTTAATTCAACATGGTATCAAGTGAACTAGAGAGAAATTCTCTAAAACCTTCAAATTTACCTCTAGAAGTGAATTTTGAACACATCTGCATGCTTCATATTTGTTGGGCAATGTTGAATCTAGATGTTATTGTTCTAAACATGCTCATGAATGAAATGAACTTGTACATCAATGTGTTTGGCGCACTCAAGAAAAATTGGATTCCGAACAAGTTTTACAACTCCTTGATTATCAACATGTAGGATAGTTGGATCTTTTTGTGGCATTCACAAACCTTTAAGTATATGTCAGAGCCATGTCGCTTCACAGTAGCTCCACCCGCTACACAATATTTTGATTATGTGCATGATCTTGAAATACAAGTCTTCTTCTTACCCCCATGATATCATTCCAGATCCCAAAAATAATTTAAATCCTGAAGTGGATTTCTAATCATCTATGTTTCCTACATGATCCGAATCGAATATCATGTCAAGAAGTAGTTATTATTATTCTTGTATTATATGCCATATTCGTAGTTCCTATGATGTACCTCAAGATATCCACTTTGCTTCTTTCAATGAGAAAAACTTGGTTCTTACATGAACTTTGAAATATAGTTGACTACATAGCCGATATCCACCCTAGTGTAAGTCAAGTAAATGAGACTCCCAATCAACTACCGATAGAGAGTTACATTTACTTGTGGTGATGCATCTATTCAAGAAAGTTGAAGTATTGTCTCAATAGGTGTGGAAAATGGCTTATAATCCATCATATTGAATTTTTCAAGTTTTTTCTTAGCATATTTCAATTATGACACAAAGATATGATTTTATCTTTTCCAAACTTCAAGTCAAGGACAATAATACAGAATCCTGAGATTGGTCATGTCCAATGATCGTGTTAGATATTTCTTTGTTGACTCAATCATCCTCACTGATCCTCTATTGATTACTAGATCATCAACATATACTACAATGATCACTATCTCCCCCATTAATTTTTGAGATAGAGATTAGGATCATATAGATTCATGTTGAATCAATGTTCAATGAGATGCTCATCAATTTTTATGTACCATGCCCTAGGATACTTCTTTAGACCATATAGTGATTTTGTGAGTTTACATACCTTTTCCTCTTTACTTGGTATGACAAAACCTTATGGTTGAGTTGTGTGTACTTCTTCATGTAAATCACCATTAAGAAAGTCACTTTTAACATCCATTTGGTGTATTTTCCAGCCAAATTGTATAGCTAGAGAAAATATTAACCTGAATTTTTTTATCTTAGTTGTGGGAGAAAAAGTATCCTCATAATCAATGCCTTATTTTTAGCATATCCCTTAGCAACTAGTTTAGCCTTATGTTTATCAATTTTGTGATCTGTTTTGTACTTCATTTTAGAGATCCATCTACATCCAATCATATTTTTCCCTGGTAGAATATTTGTAATTTTCCATGTATTATTTTTCATAAGTGACTTATATTCTACATCCATAGCATCTTTCCAAGGTTTGGTGTAGGGATTGTGAAAGCGTGGATGACACAATAGTTTCAAAAATTTACCCATTAAGGCCAAATTTACCTCAATTTGAGCTATCTGCAAGTCCTCATTCCAGTGGTAGATGTGTTGGGGACACTATCCAATTTTGCATCTCCAATCATACTTGTATACCATTTAGGCATACTTTTTGTGGTTCCCTGTGGAATGTTCAATCTCATTATCTTCCCCATCATCACTTTGTCATCATCAAAGTGAATACCATCCTATGTTTTCACTATAGGGATGATTTTTTCATCATGTGAGTGTATGGAAGGAGCATCTTCTTCTTTCTTATTAAAGAACTAAACATCCCGACTAGTGTATGCCCTTCATTTTTTGGATCCATAATTCTATAGCCAAGTGCTTCATCACCGTATCCCAAGAAGAAAAGTTTTTTTGATTTCATTTCAAGCTTGGTTATTTGTTTAATAGGAATGTGCATACTTTATTTACATTCAAAAACTCTAAGGTGTGAAATAGATTGTGTATGCCTTAACCATGATTCCTGAGGTGTTACTCCATCAAGAGTTGCAATGGGAACTCTATTTAGTAAATAGATGCGTTTTAGCTACTTTGGACAAAAAAATTATAAAACTTCATCATCAATCATACATCGCACCATATCCATGATAGTAGGATTTCAACTTTCAACAACAATATTTTGTTGTTGTGTGTGAGGAGCAACCATTTGACAATGAATTCCATGTGTTTCCAAAAATTGTTGAACTCATTGTTGGTGTATTCTTCCACTCGATCTAAGAGGAGTGTTTTTATTTTCCTACAGGACTCTAATTCAACAAGGGATTTGAACTTCTTGAAAGTTTCAAAATATTTGTCTTTGTAGAAAGACAATATATCCACATTTTTCTTGAAAAATCATTAACAAAGATCATGAAATATTGAAACCCAGAGTGGCTAGGTATCATTAGTCCATACAGATCGGTATGCACCAAGTCAAGTTTTTCCTTAGCCCAAAATGTACTTTGTTTGAATGGTGCTCTATGATGTTTTCCTAATAAAAAAATTTGAAATTTATTTGTACCCTTTTTATAAGTGAAAAACCCCTAACCATGTTGTATTGATGAAGTGTGTCAAGATAGCCAAATCGACATATTCAAGTCTTCTATGCCATAGTTGAGTTGATGATGTATCATTGACTACAAGTGTTTGATCATTTTTTGAACAAAATCCAACTAAAACATTCTTCTCATATTAGAAGCTTTAGCAAAAAAATTTGAGTGTCATGACTTATCACAAATTTGAAACATCTTTTTGCCGCCTTTACAATGAAAGTCAATTTTGAGATTGTTATCTAATAATTGACTTACGGATAACAATTTTTTTGTTAAACCAATGACATAAAGAGCATTTGTAACTCTACAATTATGTTTTCCAAGTGGTAGTAAAATGGAACCAATTCCTTCAACACTTTGTAAAATGTATCATCACCCAAAGACACATGATTTTTTATGGGTGTTTTAATCATTATGAAGAACCAATCTTTCTTTCCTATCATGTGTTGAGTTGCACCCAAGTCAGCATACCAAATTTGATTTTTAGAATTGGATACTTCATTTGACTATGAAAAATATAGGAAGTCATAATCATCAAATTGATTTTCTGTTCACTACATTTCCTTGTTAAGTTGGTTTCTTCTTCCACTTTTGATTATTTTTTCCTTATTAAGCTAAGTTTTATTCCTAACATATATGTCCATGTGCCTCAATATTCATAATGATGGGATCCCAACAATAGAGTAGTGTATTTCCTCCCTTTTCCCTGATCAACTGCAAGGCCAAGATACCCATGATGGAATTGTGGATAATAAGGATGGGAGTAGTAGGAAAGGATTAGACCTCAATTCCCTTATTTTAACCAATGGAAACCATGACATCCCCATACGGGTTTCCCCTAGAGTCATCGTGGCTCTGGATCCTATCGTCTCTCGAGTCATCCATCTTCCTAGCATTGGAACGCCAAGAATACGGTACATATCCTCTAGGGTGATCATCCACTCACCCCTAGCACCTAAAAACCATAAGGTATTCTGGTATGTATCCTAATAAGAGAACAAGTCACATAGTATGTGACTAGAAGGAGTAACATGGGGCACCTGTGTAATCCTCCATATGTTTTCTCTTTGAAGAGTATCGGTCTCATCCTGAGTCAATTGATCCAATATCATTGGGATCTAGTCACACTCCCTCTCGTGACTCCAATGGATATACTCTTCCTTCTTTTGCATCCACCAAAACCCAAAAAGAGAAAGTTAGTGACATATCTCAAGAAACAAGCTCATCAAAAACATAGAAAAAATCAAAAATCCAAAAAAAAATTAATTTATTATGGAGTTTTAGTCATTCTATTTAGAAGCGCCACCCGGTGCAAGGAGGCAGTTCCAGTGTTCTGTTGACCTAGCATGGCAGCAGATTCTATGACCGCTACCCTGCTCATCTTTGGTGGTTATGAACCAATTCACCATATAACTTTTCGCCCTAAAACTACTCAAAAATATATTTAAAAAGACCATTTTCAACAAAATAAAAGACCATTTAAAACAAGAAATTTCAAAAATAATCCCCTCTAGGAAAAGATTTTGACATTTTGACATTTTAGGTTTAGAAAAATACAAGTGAGGAAAATTAACTTGCGATTGCACCTTTGGATGATCTCCCACTCTTGGAGGCATGATCACTATCTCGCAAAAACGCGTTTTGACTATTATTTTGATGAAAACAATGATTTTGGGCCCAGAGCTCAAAAATCACCAAGTTGATATGCACAAATGAATTTGAAAATTATGTTTTTTAGATATATGTGTGTGTGTGTGTGTGTGTTATTATAACTTCATTTTGAGTGCATATGTTCGCAAGGCTAGAGCACTAGTGCATGTATATTTCTATATCCCCACACAAATGGTAATTCCTCTTATCATTTTAATTTAGTGTTTATTTTTTGATATTTTATCTATCTTCACTTGATTCTTCTCTTTGTCTTGCAGTAATGAGAGTTTGGATGGAAAAATTTTAACACACAAAGCGTGTTAGGTATAGCTTCTAACTCTCCATTTCAAGAAAATCATACTTGGACTCTACATTTTATTCCTTTTCATGGCCAAGACACTTCTACAAGGGGGAAATATGTACGCACCCAAAATTACATGCGCTACATTGTCGAAACATGGTTACAAAAGTCCCTAATGATGATTCATGTCCTTTCAGAAGGTGTTCAAGTTCCTAAACCCATTCATATTGTATATTTTTAACCTAGACATCCTTACTTAGCTTTTCCATGCTTTCTTCCATCTTCCCACTTCATTTTGTGCATGTTTTGGCCTTTATTTCTAGGGATCGCCACCTGCGTAAGGTGGTGGTCCTACGCGCTTTTTCTAGAACCTTCCATGCATCAAATTCACACATGACACTTCACTTAACTTATGTTTTAAAATGTATTTATTTCCTATTTTAGATGATTCCAAATCCCAACTACCTTGTTATATAGTATTCCTTCCCTCTTCTATTTTTAAATAGATTTAATTAGTTTAAAATATCTCTTCACCCAATGATTTAGAACTCCAAGGATGCCTTTTTATGAAGGCACATCCCAGCCAATTCCAATATATTACATGCTTGTATCCAGGAAAATGGCCTAAGAATTTTGTGTATCTTGCATAGTATTTCTACCACAATCGTGCTAGAAATTCCATAGCCAAGCTCTGTTCACTTGTGTTATCTCTCTTCAACTGTATTACAACCATACTTCCTTCAAGTTTCCATTTCTCAAGTACCTTCTCTTGCTATTACCTTTACATTTCCAATTCCTTAGAATCATATGGACACACAGAGAAAGAAAGGGACAAACTAAGGGGACAGATACATATACAAATAGATTTTCCAAATCTCTTGCTTATCTAGGTTGGAATTATTTATTTGTTTACTTCATTTGTCAAATTATCAATTCTGAGTTATTCATTTCAAATACATATCAAATAGAGTATCAAAATTGTTCATTTCAATTGATTAAGAAATTACAAATAGATAAAATCATTAGAAAGATTTCTCTTTGACATTACCAAGGAAGTAGTGGGGAACAATAGCTCTTCTAGGGTTATGATTTTTCTCTACCTCTAAGGTAGGGTTTGAAGGGTTTTGATTAAATTAGTTTAGTTATTTTAGATCTATATTCACATACTTGCACAAGTAATTAACTATAACCAACTCATTACTTGTATTTAATTTCATTTATTAGATTACAAGCATTTTTTAAAAATGTAGAAAAGATTAAAAACATTTACTTTTATTAGATTAGTTTAATTCCATTTTTTTCAGATATGTTCTAAAAATACCAAAAACATAGATTAAATTTCCTTTGATAGTTAGTTTTCTTTATCAAAATCAATTCAATTCATTCCACATGACCATCAAAGGTCCACAATAAGAGAAAATGTTCAATTGTGATCCATTGGTCCCACAACCCAATGAGCTAGAGTTATTATCGACGACATTGATATGGGTTTATGCTTATTATTTTTATGTACACCTGCTAGGTATTATGAGAAGATAGAAAAATTAAACACATTAAACATTATAGATAATCAAGCCTATGATTATTGGACTTCTCTTGGAAATAGGGCTTGATTACACACATGACCATACAAGGACCAAAACCTCCATGAGTTCATGGTTGTGATCCACAGTCCGACAACCCAATTAAAAATTGACATTGTTTACATGCATTGGTATTTATATCATCACCACTTCCACTTGAAATCATTGTACAACTTTCAGTATTGAACATAGCAGCGAATCAGGCTAGGGATTTTTGGACTAGACCAAAAAACATCCCATAGTCCTTGTGGATTCATTACACCTCTCGTTCTCACTTCCATGACCTTGTCTAGAAATATTTATGAGGCATCCACATGTCACTTTTCACGTGTTCCACAATGAGAAAACAAAATCTTGGTAGAGCTCAATATTTACTGGAGAATCTAAGTAGCTATTCTATCTAATCGATCTATCATACCGATTCATCATACGATGATTTTCATTTCTTTAGACTCAAAGATCTCGATATTGCATGTTGAAGATATAAGGTTTCCTTATTATATTTTCATCATTACCAAACTCACGTCCATTTCTATTCTACACCATCTATCTTGGAAAATTATTTGGAATTCAGGTGTGAATAAGGTCACGTGTTGATTTTCTTTTGTATAGTTACCCAATGGGTCCTTTCACCCTAGTTTAACGCAGAACCAAAAGTAAAGAGGTCGTGCCATCCCCTTTTACTTTCCTCTCAGTCATGCCAAGAGCTTCATTATAAAGAGAATATTAGAAATTTCCTTTGTTACAAATGATAATTATTACATAGTCTGTTATCCTCTAATCCTTTTACTCTCTATAAGTGATGTCGGACCCATGGGGTGTAAAATTGGGAACCAACAGTATGTAAATTTCCATTAATTTTATTCCTCTTATACTTGATAGTATCCTTTAATTGAGTACATGTTGCTAGATTTTGGAAAACCCTATCACTTGAAACCTATTTATATTATATTATACATGTTTCTTTCACATGAAAAAACCACTTTGGTGGGACACTAGCGCTCATCATTCCTATCTATTTTCAGAACTTTTTTCCCAACACATATTTTGGCCAAAGTATTATTTTGAACCATGTTATTATATTTTGTTTGTTCTAATTTAGTTTTTTACGGTATTTAAACTACTGATAGGGTGAAATAGTAACCTTATAATTACCCTCACTCATTTTGGGTGTGTGAGATGAAGAAAGGAAATTTTGGCCCAAATGAGGAAAGTTGAAAATAATGTGCACATATGAAATAGAACCCATGTTAGGGAAATAGGTAATGTGCATGGTAATAAACATGGCACATAAAAAACAATGGGAATGGCTATCCAAAATTATTAGTCACGTACAAGTATGTAATGATGTGTTAGAAACTAGTCACACAATAACATAGAAAAATACATGGTGAGTCTCTACTTGAATACATGGGACACCACTAGGGATTTCACAATACATTTGAATCATTAAATGATATACAAGCAAAATTCATAATCATGCATATTGAATATCCCAAAAATAATTACAATCAATATACAATCATAGATAAAATACAAAAAATCAAATAACCATAGTTGGAAGTAGGATTACAAGACAAGTGCTACACATAAATTACTTGTTTGCATGTTATAAAAATTGATAGTATGACAAAATTTATACAATTGAAAAATAGGAATGAAATTATTAGATATTGTAATGATAAAACCTGAATATAGACAAATAGGAAAGGTAGATACCCCAAGAGCCTCAATAGGAATAGTAGAGAATAATTACAAGCATCATACATCATGTGATAACTTGTAATTATCCTACACTAACCTCAAGAATACCATGCAAATATGCATGTGTGTATGCAAAAAGGATAAAACATACTATAAATCAAAGTAACATAGTAAGTAATGTGCAACATGGAATAGTATAAACAAGCAAGAATACATCCAATCACAATAAAAGTGAGTATTTTTGAATTTTTACAAATATTGGAAATAAATTTTTTAACTATGAGAGTGGAGTAAGGTTTCCTCTAGTGTACGTGTGTGTAAGGTGAGGTCCATGTAGGTAAGTGGGCCCTTAACAGTCATGTTTGAACCTAAAAGAAGAGTGCATCATGGGGTGATGAGGGGTATTATGCCCTGATGTGTAAATGTTACGGTGATCTATGTGATATCCGTGAGAGATTCATCTAAATCTAAAACATATCCAATAGGATTTGGATCATATGCATAAGATGAAAAAAATTCTTATTGTTGAATAAACCCATGATTCATAATTCATACATACACATGACATATTATTCATTAGTAAATCGTATACCAATGTTGTTATGTGCACCCCATCATGAAAAATTAGGAGTATAATCAGAAATGAATCATTATGAATAGAAATAGTCTTAGAGGTCATTGTATAAGTAAGAATAATTTTATGCATATCAATAGTTCCACCAATGTAATCCAACCAATATCACCCAAGTATAAGTGGAAAATGTTGAGGGTCAATTGTAAGAAAAACCTTCATGCAAAAGATCCTTGTATCATAAGTTAATAGAAGAAAAATATAGCCATGATATTAATTATGTGGTTCAAGAAAAGGTATGATTTTAATAGGATTGAGTCCTAAGTGACTTAGAGCCTCACAAGTACATACTTTTTTAAAGAAATGAATATCATAAGGTACATGTTGTCAATATGCTTGATTAATGTATAATGTGTAAGTAAATCAAGTGAAAGAAGTAAAAGGCATATGAGAATAACTATGAAGAGAAATACAACCATGTTCAATAAGATTAATTGTATGAGGTGGGATGGGCTCAAGGGCATGTATGGTATACTATGATAAGGAACCATAGAATTTGTAGTAGCCTATGTAATGGTATATTTGACTTGATATTCACCAGGACTAGTAGCAGTATAATGGTTATGAAACAAATATTTATCAAAGTCCATGGGATTGAAATATAAAGTATGAAGAGTGTCATCATTAAGCTCAATAGTGTCAAAAACATCATTTTTATAATCACCATTCTCAACATGGAAGTATTGTTCAAAGTTGTCTAGGATGTAGAAGGCATAGAGAAGGATATGGTAGGAGAAATAAGATTAGTAGTCGAGTATGAATGGAGGAATAAATTAGATGTGGTGATATAGGATTGGAATTTTATTCCCCAATATCACATGTATCAAGCTAATGGGACGATATTGGTTAATTTTGGGGAATAACCATGGAGGTGGCAGAATACACATACAATAATATTTGAATGGTTTATGATCAAAAGTAATAATATGCTAATAGTCATAAAATATAAACTTGACATAATGATGGACTATAGAAGGAATAACATGTATAGAATGGATCCAAGGTTTAATAATAAGGAGATTAAATTTCAATGGTTCATGCATGATATAGAATGGAGTAGCAATATTACAAGGTACTACTTACAATTCCAATTTGATAATACCAATGCATGCGCGAGTACTAGTGTCATAACCAAGGATAATAAGAGTAGATTTTTCAATTACACTATGAGGAATATTGAATTTGGATGCTATGTATAAACAAAAAAATATTCAATACAAAACCATATCAATAAGTACACATTCTATTTAGAAACCTTGGATCTGAGCCATGATAAGGAGAGGAGGAGAATAAATAGATGAATCATACAATACCCTCATTATTAAATGTATTAGAATTTGTAATGTGCTTAAAATATTCCATGAGATTGGAAAAGGTGATGGAATGGTCATCACTTTGTATTTAAATAGCTCACAAGGTAGTTTCTAAAGTACAACAATAATCATGGGCCTTACACAAGAGATCAAAGAGATATATCTTGGTTTGGGTTTTTTTCAATGATATCAGAGTTCTTGGATGAAGTAGTAGGTTGAGGAAGTGATGAAATAATATGAGGAAGAGAATTAGGAATATTCATATGTTTCTTATTTTGATGAGTGATTACAACACGATGGTGGGGTCTACAGAGGTATTCATTAAGTGAGGTGGATGCTAAGTAATGATAGGAATATACTCATCTTAAATGGCCTCTTAGGAATAAACAGCAGTAGGGAGGAAAGTAAAATAATTATCCATAACCTAAAAATAGGAAGAACAAAGGAAAGGGATTCATTGCATAATCACGGCGTGTTCTCTCAATTATTTAATAAAAAATTAAATATTTATTAGAGGAATGAGATTAAATGAATACAACAGTAATAATAAATATTTATCATACAAAATACAAGAAAGTGTGTAAAATAGGGAGATAAGAATGAGTTAGCTTATATTCAGAGCTATGGGATGATTTTGGTTGGAAACTTAGTGGAACAAGTTGGATCTATCTTGAGTAAGCTTCATCTAATAAATTGGGATCCAAAACACCTTTGGATAGGATCTCTAATATGAGGATAGGAAAACCAAGGTAGTGATGTCTAAAATGGATTCTAGTGTCCTAAAAACATCTCTACTTCTAATATTTTTAGGTTTTGAACTTGTATTCTTCCTTTCACTTTTATCGCTTCCACTTCATTATAAGGTTTCATTATCACACTTAAATCTACAAAAAAAAACCTACTTACATGTATAAGGAGAAATAAAATATTATAAGAAATAAATACTACATATTCTTTAGTCATACTAACCTCTACACTCATCCCAATGTGATTTTCACTGAGAATTACACTACATGTGAGATTCTATCTAGTTCTAGTATGTGTGTGATTGAATTATGTCCCTTAAATATAGGTTTCCCTTGTTCTAGTCTCACCAAGATAGCATGCTACGGATACTTTCCCCCAATATGAATGTGTGAGATGGAATTTATAAATAGTCCCTCCTATACATGAATAATACAACACAAATGTAGTCCTTTTTATATTATTATTTTCCCAAGTAGTAGATAGTAAGCAATAACTCAAGCTATTCCGCCCCTAATAATAGTAGTAATTCATGTATATATGTGATTCCCTTATTATAATTTCATCATTAACAACCATTAAGGATGACCCAAAGTGATAAAATAGGGTTTATAAGAGATATTAAATTTTGTGGCATTCCTAAATTAAGAAAAGGAGAGAAAAGGACATAAGCACCCAAAAGGGGATAGTAGCACTTGGGTATTCTTATCCCTAATCTGTATTGGTGTCTGGGATTCTTGAAGGAGAAAACAAAAAATATATCTCCATTTCACATGTTTTCCAATGTCTAAAAGTAAAGTGGTCATTCCATAAAAGTAAATGATAATATTATCAAAAGGATAAAGCAACGTAAAATCAAAACAAGTGTTGTTAATGTCTAGTTTTCTCACTTACGAATCATGTACATATAATAACATACTTAGACACATCATGTATGTATCAAGTGTGTGATTTCATGTCTACTCCTTCTCTTCAGAGAATAGGTTTTCATATTTTCCCTTATGGAGGTCCTAAAACACAAAAACAAATATTTACAAAAATACAAAATCAAGACTTTTTTTATAGCATACATTACATGCACTTTACATTATACATGTTGTTTACTCCTTTGGTGTGATAGACAACATTTATTCTTTACAAAATGTGTTCACATGGTATACTTACCATGATGTAGGGCATACATAGAGTGGTACATGATGATAGGTGTTGGCATTCCCTTTACCCAAACTATTGATGTCTTGTGGTATCTTCCTTTTGCATACTAAATCCATGTGTTATATTTATATTATAATTCCTTTATTTCCTCATTTCACTTGATTACATATATATTGTGTGGGTTCTCTATATTTTGGAATGATAGAATGACACATGTTTCTTTTGTATTTTTTACAGTCATTGTTAGTTCTTTCACATATCATATATCATATGTTTTACATCACATAATTTTATTATTGTTTTTCATCCATGTTTTCTAGTTATATGTGTATGTACTTGCTTCCAACTCGATTTTGGTCTAAGGGCCTTGATTGTCTTGTGACACTATGGGTGTCCCATGTTTGTGGTGTAATAACTTTTTTATTGCTATGCACCTCTTATTTGGTGGCTCACGAGCCTTAATTATCTTGTGACACCTTGGGTGTACCATGTTTGTAGACATTTTTTCCTTTTGTGTGATACTATTTCACATGATTCACACTCGTTTCTACATTATATGCACTTTTTTTTACTAACACATCATCTTATATTGTTATTATTGTTTTATTGAATTGACATTATTCTTGTTATGATGTTTGTTCTTCTTGTTTCTATTATTTTATGTCATGGTTTCTACCATGCACATCCCATTTTATAGGTACAATTTCTTCTTAGTGGCCACCACATCAGTCATTTCAAAGGTCATATACATATTCCTTTTGCTATACATGCTCAAATTCTTTATCACACACACCTCACAAGAGTGGGTAAACATTTGGGATTTTAATATACATGTCTAGCATATATAGACATATTTATAGGCATATGCATATACACAGATAGGAAAAAAATGTCTTAGAATCATACTCGGACATAAATAATTACTAGAACTTACAATTTTTATTTTTTTAACTTGATCAGGACCGTATGGATAGTATTGACCCTACGATATAATTTTACACAGTGGAAATTTCTCACATTTATCACCATTTCATGTTTATAATTATTATTACATTATTTTCATATGGTTTCATACTTAGATTGAATCGGTTTGGCACAACTTCGGGGAGTAAGAAGTGTTTCATTCTCTCTTTCTCAACAATATCTAGTTTCAATTTGATTTTTAGACACATTTGGGGCATGGGTCTCCTTTATCCACTCATATATTAATATATAAGTAGTCACATACTGATTGATATTCGAAGTACAATACATGGAAGAGTATGGGGCACTTATTTATCTTTTCTAGTGTGTATTAAGTTACAAGAATGGGCTTATATCCCTCTATAGTGGTGTAGTTTGTGGGGTTATGGAAGATGACAAGGTAGATAAGTTCTTCTCGGAAGGATTTCCTATCCTCTTTACAATTTAGGGGATATATCGGTATTGTTAAATGGATTTAATACATGATCTTCCTCCTTGTCATGGGTGTTTTGGCTTCTCTTTTTTGTTCTTCTCTTTAGAATTTTTGTGTTGGGTTGGTATACCTAGCACATTGACTTCTCCTTAGCATAAATTGGGGATATATCACCACTAATTATTCATCGAGTTCTACATATTTTATAAGATATGAAGTACATGAATAGGAGTACACTCCTCCGCAAGATATAAAGGTGTAGTCCTTCCATGTTTTTCATTTAGTTTGGCATTTCTTGTTCCACATTTCTTTATAGTATGTTCATTACATTTTTAAGTTAAATTTTCATTTCCTATCTTTTGCATTGAATACACTTTATGTTGTAGGTTATATTTTTGAGTGTTACAACACCAACACAATGGGATAATGAAAAATAAATTTATTGCAAGAAAAGAAAAAAATTGGTTACACTCAAGTATATTTTCCTTTAAGCACGTAATTTTCATTTCATACTTAAAGGGGGATGATGTAGACACTCAAATTTTGTAATATATCTTTTGAAATTATTGAGCTTGACATTGTAGGATTGCATACATAAATACACCCTCCTCTCTTTTACTTAGCACACCCTAATATCTCTTTAGTCACTTTTTTAGCTTTGCATGGATTTTTTTCATTAGTTTTTAATGTTTAATGGCACAAGACATACTTAGAAACATCTATCCCTAGCTCCATAAAGTTAAAGTTAATTTTTCCTCCTAGGTCGAAAATGTTGTCTTTAGTCGAGTTTATAAAAATCTATAACTCAACCCTATCATATGAGTGTAAACCAATACATTTTTCATTAAACTTTCAATTGCATCATCTTCATATGGAATGATACGTCCTCTTTCTCAACCTTTCTTGACATGATAATCATCATAATATTATATAATTGAGTCAATCTTTCCTCATTTAAGTTCTTGTAACTTTTAGAGATCCTCATGTAAAATAAATCACAAAAGGCACTCCAAGATCCCAAGCTACAAAATAACACATGCACATTAACTAGGTAAGTAATCTATATAGGTTTGAAGTCATCTACCAAGTCCAATATTTTCCATCTTCTCTCTACAACAAATAAAAGTGACACTTCCCAAGTATTTGAGAAAAGTGTGAAACTTAAGTAAGGTATTGTCAAAGTATGTTTTGTTCTATTATGATTAGACTATGGTACATATCGCATGATACGAGAATGAAGTGTGGTTTGAGATCTCTTAAGAGTAGTTATGACATTGGTTGTACATAAGATTTCCCACAACCCACCTAATGTTTTTTTGAAAAACTCCATCTTAGACTATGAGGGTTTTATTAAATTTACATAGCCATAGATGTATGGTTTTGACCATGTGTTAGTTCCATTAACGAAGTAACTTCAATCTTAGATCAATTTTTTTCGCATCCAAATCAATCAAAATATCCTTAATCCTCACTAAATAAGATAAGTGCAATATATTTTTTATGTTTTAATAGTTCCTAGGTATATAGTTACTTTGTGAATAATTATTATGATTTACTAGATAAATATCTTCTTGTTGCATTATTTCATCCTTTTTATCATTGTTAAGTATAAAAACACATTAAATCTTAAAAGGGAATGAAATAGCAAATTAAAAAAAAAAAGTGAAATCAATGAGTATAATTCATTATCTTTAGTGTTTATGTTATTATACAATTTAGGGCGTGATACATCTACAAAGTGGTGTGGTCTATAGGTGCAATATTTTGAGGTGACTTTAAATCCCTATAAAAATGTTTCTCACTTTGTTTGAGATGTTTTTGGGTGGATAGACATCTATAACACCCATCCTATTTTTAGAAGGTTTTTGGGGCTACTAGAAACCCCTGTGATACCCTTATTTAGTGTTGGGTCAAGTGACATTTTTTTATTAGTGGTAAAAAGAGGGTTAAGGGGACCCTACCCCATACAACCAGAAAGCTCCATGAGAGTAGATTAAGAAAAATTATAATAACATCAAAACACCATAGTATAAAATTTCATAGTAATAAGGGCACTTAGGAGCCCAATAAGAGAAACTAACAACAGAAAAAACCATAGTGCAACTAACAACATCAACAGAACTAACAACCAAAGATAGAGATAGTGAAAAAATAGAACACCCCACACCAAATTCATTTGTAGGATTTTTCAAGCCCCTCCAGCACCTTAGCCCATTATTTAGCAATAACATCAATATTAACAGCCAAAGAGCCTAGGTCTAAACCATCCAGGGTCACCTTTTGTTTCCTTCCTTGACTATCCAAAGCACAATAAGAATTGGCAAGCTGACCTAGAGTTTGAAGGTGTAGTAGGGTCAACTTAACGGTCAAATGACATTCATTCCTTATTTGGATCTAGATTTACCATTCCAAAATTCGCAACTAGTCACTACCAATCCTTCAATGGCTTGATTCTAATCCATATCTTTAGGAACTTCATCAATGAGATCCTCCTTTAACAAGAAAAACAAGTGTACTCATTTGTTTTGCTAAATTTTCAAATGTGTGAGTTTAAATTTCAAATTTTAAAGTTTAAAATACATTTTTAATAATCAAGTTAGAGTTCAAAACTTTTAATGAGTTTTGAATAAAATTATTATTATAGGTTTCACTATGGATATCATATCAACACTCAAGTGCATCAAGAACCTCGAGTGAATAAAAAAATTTTACACACTCAAGTATCTTTTCCTTTAAAAATTCCATTTCCTAGTTTAGAGGGGGGAAATGTAAACACCTAAATGTGTTCATTTATCACTTGATAATGTTAGTATTGGTTTAATCCTTCAATCATGAATTGTGCACACATTTCGATCTCAAATTCCTATCCCTATTCATATTTCATTTCTTAGACACTCAAAAATTACTTTCATCGCTACACAACAGTCTATCCCCTCTAAGTGTCATGTACAAAATTTTCCATTACCTCGCTCCCTACCGATATGGGACAACTAAACAGGACAACACTCTCCAACATTTTGGTCTAAAATCAGTGGTATCATTACAAGCCAACCAACAATCACTTTCTCAATTTGATATGTTGGAAAATAACAGAATGATAGGGGGGTGAATCAGTCTTAAAAATCCTTTATTTCATTTACCATTAATTGTAGCATCCATTAACATCCATTCATTTACAAACCATTCATTGAGATCATATAAAATTTGCACAATACATTCAAATAACCATAACATGTGAGAAAAAGCACATAGACACAAGATATAAGTGGGAAACCATCATGGGGAAGAAAACCAACTAAAACTCTAATTATATTACACAAATAAAATATATTTAGTGGAGCACCAACTTCGAAAGTAGCACTAACCCCTATTTTAGTAGAACACCAACCCTACAAGAAGCACCAACCCTTAATTTAGTGAAGCACACACTCTACAAGGAGGAAAAAACCCCTAAGATAACTAAGTACAAACTCATCCACTTGAAAATGATGATATTTTAATTTTTTTCTACCACAAATGATAGAGATCACAAATTCAGCTCACACACTTTGTTCAAACCCTCATTCCTTCAATTCACTATATTCTTCTTCTTCTTGGACTTGCCTTGAATCTAAAATCTTGCAAAAATGATCTATATCACTATTAAACCTATAACACATGATAATCCTTCAAATAATTCCTTTTATCTACCTAAAAACCCTTACCTAGGTCACACATTCTCCATAGTCTCAACCAAGTGCACAAAAGCACCCAAAACCTAACAATTATTTGCTTTCCTTCCTTCAAAATCAAGGGAGGTCAATCCTTAACCTTTTTCATGAAAAATAAAACTTAATAACATTAAAATAAACTCATTACAAAGGTCACATATGACCCATATAGGTCTTCCATTCCCAAAACCTTCATACTTACACCAAAAATACTCAAAATCCCATCACTACGATGAGAATAATCCACTAACACCAAAAATATGATTAGTCAAGCTCTATAATTCACCACACATGTGTAACATGACATTTAAAAATCATCCATGGTCATAATTTTACTTTAAACAATCAAATATTTCATATCATGGTCTAATATTCTTATAACCTTCAACAAACAAACTATTTTTCGCACCCTCATTTCACCTTTGGGACTCAAGACCACCCAAGAATTCCTCAATTATGGCATGTAAACAATAAATGGAAGACCTCAATTATGGAATGTAAACACTAAATAAAACACCTTAAATATGTCATGTAACCACTAAATGGAAACCTCATGACCTATAGAACACATAAATGCATGTTATATTTCATGAAACATTCATATGCTCAAACCACATCAAATTTCCTCTTCACCAAAATAAACTGCCCAAATACAAGTTTTGCAAACTCAACCAATTTATACCCTTTATGTCACTTTCAATATTTAAGAAGGCCTTCCATAGGAACCAAAGGCATCCCTATTCACTTTCTAGGTGATATCAAACATCAACTAATCCATCTCATGCCTCAAACAACTCAATCATTCAACTTGAGCAAACTTGTCTTGAAATACAACATACCTTCTTCTTCACAAATTGACCTAAAAGAGACATAAAAATATATCAAGACACAAAACATATACCTATTGAAATATATTTGAATCATCATTCCATAACATATTATAAATCCTTCCAAATCAAAGTGGATGACCTTCAACCGATCACATCTCTAAAACCTACTTCTTAATCCTTCTAGGACTCAAGAACTTAACATGGGATAAACATAATTCATCACACCAAAAAAACTTACACACAAAAATAATAATGGAACATCTATATACATGAATTCTAAGCACTCATAAACCTTTATCAATCAAGAAGAACTCAAAAAAATAATTTTACCTCATGTAGCCACTTAGCACCATGTTGGAAAAAACATCCTTCAATCTTTAGCTTCAAAGAATGGATCATAAATTATTCATACCATATAAAAATACAAATTTTGATATACCAATGGGAATATCTATGTCTGTGATCACAACAAAACTTTAA
This sequence comes from Taxus wallichiana var. yunnanensis, assembly GCA_018340775.1. NCBI lineage: Eukaryota > Viridiplantae > Streptophyta > Pinopsida > Cupressales > Taxaceae > Taxus > Taxus wallichiana. Next base: position 479,938,409 of record CM031235.1, on the reverse strand, counting down.
TGGAGTCCTAACACCTCTTTTAGCTCCCGTAATCTCAATTTTACCACAAGATTCTCTACACTTTTCTAAAAACCAATCTTCACAAATAGGGAACACTTTGAAATTTTTCACATAAACCATCACCTAAAACTATCATGGAAATATATAAAAACTCTAGGGATAACATAAATTCTAATTTAAGTTGTACCTTCTTTTGTGAAACTTCTCATTAAAGCTGGAACTCTTCAAAACAAGAATTTTTAGGTGGGCCCACATGTTATCACATGTTATAATATAGCTTTCTAAAAATATGAAATATTCCTCTAGAACATCCAATCATGAATTCTACAAAACTAATAAAAACTAGACTGGTATACTCAATCTTCTCCAAGTCACTCTTAGTTAGGGTTTAGCTAGGGTTTCAAACCACTTTACCTTGTTAACAATCATTCATAAAAACATGATGATAAAACCACCTCATTATTTTTGTGAAAGATTCATATCGACCTAAGAAGATAATCCAAATAGCTCATTTCCCCATGAAAAACAAACTTTAACATACCTGGTTTCACCAAAACTTGTATATCTTAAAAATTTTGACCTAAAAATTTTCATGCAACATCATGAAATCCTTATCCAACTAACCATACTCACAATATACACCAAATATCTATAAAAATATCCATCCAATCTGATTTACTTGTGTCAACATTCTTATTTCTCAACTTTTTACTTCCCAAGGACCCTAAAACACCTCCAAACCACCGAGAAGTGACCTATAACTCACTATAAACCTCGTTTACACTATCAAAAAACCATTATCATGATTCAATAAGACTGATTACCTCTATATTGCATACCTCCATTCCATTACACATGCTCTACAGCTAGGAATGGGCCTCAAATGACCTAAATCACCAACGAAAAACATGAAATGACCTCATGGACCATGAATGACCTTGTGATATCAACCAGTCACCTCAAAAAGACTCGTACCAAGACTATGCAAGCTAGAACCATGCCAAGACACCAAGATAACTCACTAAATCTCGACACTACCAATCAACCTTCATGTTTTACCATTGACTAAAACCTCATGGAGAATAATAATACACAATTACACCCTTTTACATTAATGGATTTGACATCAATCAAAACATAAACACGTAATGGATAACAATCTCCGCCTTTGTCATTAATGGCAACCACCTTCAGAAACATTGATGACAACCAACATGACCAACACCTATATGACCTATTTTCCATGTTTTTGATGCCCCTCTCTCCATTTTCCATCTATGAAAAAGGATATACTAACTAATAGACATGGAATAAGTGACAACACAAAGACAATACAATTCTCAAGACAACTTACTTGACTTAATAGCTCCCCTACGACTTAAATATATCATGTTTGAATCCTCTATTAGTATAAGAGGATCATATGGACCTGATATGATAAAAAAAACCAGCTTCCCATGAACTTATATACCTTTATTTTTCCTTCATTCACACTCAATAGTAACTTATAGGTCTCTCTCTAGGTCTCTCTCATGTTTAAGACCCCCAATTCTACCTCTAATGCTGTCAAAACACACTTTAGGAATATTGTCCCTAAACCTCATCTTTAGTGAAAAATGGGATAATTTATCCATGCTCTAGAAACTCATATTCATCATGAATCTATTCCTTATGAATCCTTTGGACCTATATTACCCTTCACAAGTAAAAACACAAAAAATTCCTCTTACCTTGATTTCATACCATGTAGTAGGTTTAACCTTCTTGCCATTTTCCTAAAAAGTATTCTCCATCTTATTTTCATGTAATCATAATTTTCTTGGTCAAATAGGTCACTCACCTCATAAGAACACCTGTGATTCATCAGTTACTCTACCTTACCACTTCTTCTTCATAGCATATTCCTATTTAGAAAGACATACTTTCTCCCCTACTTCTACAAGACCTTCACAGAGCTATAGGTATGAATTTACTACCTCCATATAATTAAAATACCTTATTCTCTATCATAGACTTATGAGATTCCTATAATTTATGAAACATGGCCTTCAATGACTCCCCCTACTCGGTTAGGCTATCATAGTCTTTATCTTAATATTTTGAGTCTTTTCTAACCTTAGATATTTATCGAGATATAGTGACTTCACTCTTGTATTCCTTTGACCTTATACCTATTGCACAAAGACACCGACTTTCACATCTTCATGGTTAAAGGCTAATCACATATCTTATCAACTTGATCTTCACTTTAATTTTCTCACAGTCACTTTGGGCTTGAGAATCCTCCATTAAGCAAATATCATGCTTCTCATCATATTGTACCCATGTAGCTTACAATGACACCTTTAAAGGCATCTTAACTTACATACCATTCCAACATGTTTAATTTTCTCTTCGAGGATCACCATACATTAAGATTGTAAAATTATTAACACATTGTTCACCATAACCTACATTTTATTTGAACAAGAGAGATTACACATATATCAAGAGGTCTTTGACACATTTAGAATCCATTCATGATAACTATCTCATCATGACCATTTCTTCAAGATACACCTTTGATTGGCCAACAAGATTCAAGGAGTAAAAAGGAACACACTTAAACTCACTCATGTAATATCACAACATGGAAAATATAATTTTCATATATTCAAATGATAAAATTTTCATCAAGAGAACATTAGACCTGTAGGAGATGATTTTACTCCTTACAAACCATTAGACTTCTTAGACTTTGTTTCAGGCCTATGGGAGCTTATCAAGAACATTTCATGAGTCATATAAACTTATTACCTAGGAGAACATATTTTCCCAGGTCTCTAGAAATAATAAACAAACCTTAGACAACTTCATACACTTTATTACTCTCTTATACATTGTTAGGATGCTTTGACAGACATATTGACCTATATCTTACAATTTACATACTTCATAGTCCTTTCACTCAAACCAATTTCTTTATGGATGATTTTGCAAAAAATCAAACTTCAATCACTGTCATAGTTATCTTTATACAACTACCGTTCCTCACATATGACCATCTAGTCATGATTATTCTCACTATGCTCAAGTAATCCAAATACTTGATCACATTGCACTTTGAATGATTTCATGCTTATTCTCAACTTACTTTAAGACCTATTATAAACTTGAACATTTATTACCATGTACCTTCCCCTTATTAGATCTTATCATAAGGTCCATGCCTTAAACTTTGACATCATAATACCAGGAAGAGCCTTTCACCTTGAAATCAAGTGTATACAAGAAAGGATTCATAGCTTTGACTGAGACATTATGTATTTATTTAAGATTGCACAAATTTATGCCTATCCACTATTTGAACTTAGAGCCATACTTGTATCATTTCACATACCTATATGTACATTCTCATAATTATTTATGTTTTCTTAACTTCATGATGTAGTCATAAAAGATGACAACCCTTCAGGATATCCTTATGTATAATCACAAGTTATAACATTTTATACATGCTTTAAAACAACTATATAAACTCTATAAATAGATTTAGATAGTGAACCATAGTTATATGATACTTCCATAGTCTTGGCATACTATATTTTCATTTTTCAATCTTTGATGCTCCTACACAACTCTAAAAATATAGAAAACACCATATCCATCTCCCAAGAACTTTGAATATCATTAAAACTCTCACCCTTCTTTCATCTGTCCTGCACCACCTCTTTCACAAGTTTGATGGCCATCACACAACCATGAAAATGTTTTAGCTTTGATTATCTTCGATAAAATCAGCTTGATCATTAGGGTACTTCAAGATCTTATGCCCCTAAAGATACAAGCTTTAGGTTCCCCTTAAGTGATCCTCAACCATATATTTTCATGCTCCAAGAAACCAAAATAAACATGGATAGATTTAAAGAGGTGGGGAGACAAATTTGGAAAGATAGTCACGGGAAGACTGTGTAGCTCCTCTGGGGCCTCCAGATGTGTTGACACTATGTGGGATCCTAGTTTAGTGCATGGAGTTATGATCCTTTCCTCCCTTGGAAATGTGGTTATGAATTTCATGGAAATCATCTCGAAAAAATCCTGGTATGTTTCTAACATTTATGCTCCCAATAAACTCAGTGAAAGATAGAATTTCTAGAAGGATCTCTCTAGCTTTAGACAACTATTTAATGATAAATATTGGATAGTTGGAGGAGACTTCAATACCCACATTTCCCTTGGTGAAAAGAGAGGGGGTTTGATCTCTTATTCTGAAAGTATGGAAGATCTAGCTAACTTCCTAGCCAAGTAATAGTCTATTTGACTTAGATTTGGAGGGATCCAAGTTTACTTGGGTAAATAGAAGGACAGGATCTAAGCTCATTTAGATAAGATTGGATAGATTTGTGGTAATCCATATTTGTATGATCAATCAACTTTATTCTCTAAAACCCTTCCCAGAATTGGTTCGGATCATAATCCCATTCTTCTTGATTTGGGAATGAATCATTTAAAAAAGCTAGGCCTTTCAGATTTGAAAATATGTTGTTAGACCACCGAATATTTACAAAAAGATTCTAGAATGGTGGGATATCCAGGTTCATGGGGTTTCTAGCTTCAGATTTTGTTTTAAATTGAAGCACATCAAAATTAATCTTAAAATATGGAACAAGGAGACTTTTGGAAATATTTTCCAAGAAAAAAGTAGAATTGTTGAAGATCTCAAAAATATTGAGGAACTTATGGAGAACGTTGGTCTTAATCTGGTTCTCAAGGATCAAGAACAAAAACTCCTGGCTGATTACCATGGAATTCTGGCTAAAGAAGAGGTGTATTGGAGACAAAAATCTAGGGTCAAATGGCTTAAGGAAGGGGATAGGAATACTAAATTCTTCCATTTCTCTGCTACTTCTAGAGCCAATATCCTAAAGATTAATGAAATAAGAGGTGAAAATGGGGAGTCATTTATAGATAGCAGGGACATCAATGCCTCTATAATAAATTACTTCAAGGATCTCTTCAAACAGGGGTAGAGGTTGGAGGAGTTGGTTCAGAACAAAGTCTTGGATCTTTTTCAGAAAGTAATCACCCCTCTTGAGAATAGAGATATTTTAAGGAACCCCTCGGAGGAGGAAATCCATTTTGTGATATTTGATATGGAACCTGATAAATCTCTAGGGCCGATGGCTTCCCTACCTTTTTCTTTCAAAAATTTTGGGAGGTGATTAAACACGAGGTCATTGAAATGGTCCAAGAGTTTTTTAACAATAACCATCTCTTGAGGCAAATGAATAAAAAAATTATTATCTTGATGCAAAAATTGTTGGTGCCAAGGAGGTTAAGGATTTTAGACCTATAAGCCTATGCAACACCAGTTATAAAATTATGACTAAAATCATAGCTGGGAGGATTCAGATGGTTCTTCCCAACTTTATCTCTAGGAATCAGGGGGATTTTTTCTGGAAGGAAAATTACTGACAACATTATTGTGATTCAAGAAGCCATCCACTCCATTGAAAGCTCTGGAAGATTGGATATGTTTCTTAAGTTGGATATGCATAAATCCTTTGATAGGATAAATTGGTCTTTCCTCCAAGCCATCCTGCTAAAGGTGGGTTTTGATAAATTTTTGGTTAATATGATTATAACATGCATTTCCACCACCAGTTTCTCAGGTACTGGTTAATGGGAAACCAGAAGGTTTCTTCCAAGCTGGTAGATGGATGAGACAAGGTGATTGTACGATGGAAAAGTGACAAGCGAGCGGGAATCTACAAGTAACTCTTCCTCGCACCCGACCTCCCGAGGTCATGCAAGACAGTGGTGGGGATGGAAAATGTGTGGGGAATGCAGACAAACTAGTTAGGCAATCTAATATCTTCTACACGCACTACCGAAAATTGTGAATCTAAGGCAAATAAGGCCTTCCTAACTTGAATCTGGTGTGATAGATCGATCGTGAGGATGACTGCTCGAAGGCTCCAATCAATATCGAGCTCGGCATGATTCGATCTATAGGTTGTGGAATACATGGAAAATGACCCAGGATAGTTTCGTGTATATCTCCGATAAGGTCATAGGGTAGATGGTAAGTATAATTGACTTTATGGGTGGTTCTCGGCCTAGTCGAACTCCTTATCTTCGTTAGCTATTGTTTCTAGCAAGGATAACTATTTGATGATGATAGGTGGAAGTGGAGTGGATCTGAATACTAGTGTACGTAGGCCAGTATCTATGTCTGATTCACCCGTGGATTCGTTGGGCTGTGGGATTTGTGGGTCACAACCGTATATTCGTGGTTATTGCAGTCCTGCTATGGTCATGTATGGAATCAGTCCCTAATCCCTAGTATCCAGTAATCGTATGCTTTCTCAGCTTCTATATTTAGAATTAATAACTGTGCGATCTTCTCATAATATCTTACAGTTGTTCATGCAACCTAAATTATTAAATTATTGGTCGGTATCTATATCTATATCACAACCATACGTTTTCTCTCTTTCAAACCCCTCCATAGTCATGCGGGCATGTATCTAGGGTAATCTATAGTTTGGTTGACTTGACCAAAATATGTGTGCTTGGTTGTCTTCTATGTTTAACCCGTGCAGTTGGAAACTGATTTGTTGCAAGTTCACCGTTGTTCGGAAGACTTGGATCCTGAGATTTTGATCTATATCAGTTATTGCTATAATGAGATTGGGTTGAGACACGATTGGCTTGAATACGTATTCTCTGGGCTCCCTAGGTCCCGTGATTGTCATACAAAAGCAACAATATAAATTAACTACAACAAAGTGAAATTTAACTACTTTGAATATATCTATAGCATATATGATTTCTCTATTTTTGTATTTTCTGATGAACTATTCGAATGAATCTAAAAGAGTAACTGTTTAACATATCTAGAATTGACGGCTAAAAATAAGAAATTAAAACAAACAAGATAACCGAGTATAGCTATTTGTCTGTGCAACTGTGAGCCTATTCTGAATAATGAAATAACTGATCTAAT